>CM060683.1:140405593-141005593 GCA_030686995.1 Artemisia argyi
AAAGACCGATTCAACATCCTTCAAATCCAAAGCATATAAAATCAATGGATTTGGATTTCTAGATGCAACAGGATGGCTACAAACAGTTCAACATCCACTTTCACTTGCTTTTGGAAAATATACGGACATACAACAGGCATCTGATACAGGTTTCCCATCCCATCACTTTAACTTTGTCCAGTACATCGTCCTTCACTCAGAGGTGGACAAAAAAGAAGGGCTACTGACAGGTACAAATTCTATTTCAAACTTACTCTACAATAAGCACCTTATTTTAAACACCATATCCAATATTATCTATTTCATTTAATCATAATGTTTGTAGACTACGTCTGCTGTGTACAATATATCACTGATCTACTGGAAATCAACTAAACCTACGAAAGAGGTGACATATTGGAGAGACATCGGGATACAAAATCTTGAGTAAGCGCCATTTAACTCTAATTATTTTTTTGATTTTCATTTTTAGAGTCCACTGTCTTTATCATTATTTCTTGTAACAGTGGTATGACTGTACGTTTTACTATGTTGAACGAAAAAGCACGTAATTTTAACATGAAAGAGTATGAAGACAGTGAAAAGCCAGCAACCATAGCCGTAAGCTCATGTATAGTAAAAACATATGGTGGTAAGCAAAATACTCTATACTTATCTACAATCGTTACATATACAAACAATAATCATTGCATTACCTTATATAGGCCTTCAATTATCAAGCACAGCTGCGACACATTGGTACTTCAATCCTGACATACCAGAGGCAAATGAGATCCAATCAGTGTAAGTAATTCTGAAACATTAGGAAAAAAAATATTAATAAACAAAAACAAATAGTACTATGTCCTGTTATAAATCCGCAGGTACAACACTTTGTTTGAGCCGCCAACAATACTAAATATTCAGTACCAGTGATATGCTGACATAGAACAAGAGAAGCAAAGGAACGGGGTGAAATTAGCAGATCTGCTAACAGAAAATCCACAGCACCACCAGGTATTAATAAAAGAGTATATACATATGATAAAAAAAACATGCCAAATATCTAAAACCAGATACCTTTGCAGAATGTCTGTTTCACTGTGCTCGCAACTATAGATAACATTAGCAACAGAATGCCATGGTTCTACACAAGATGCACCACATGTCGCTCTAAAGTATCCGAAAGACTTCCGCATGGACATTGCCGCCAAACAGATCCCAATACTGGTATCGAGTACAGGTAAACAAAAAACAAGAGAGTAAATGATAAATATAAACAAGACTCGGTTTAATATCTAGGCTCATAATTATTTTAAATTTTTTTGTAAGAGTTATTACTTTAAAGCATTTATCTTTGACGATACAGGAAGAATAATGCTAACCTGCTTCAGCAATGAAGCACATTCAATAGTCGCAAGCTGCACTGAAGTTATCCAGAAGCTAGAAGAGATAGATCCGTACATAATTCCGCCAGAGCTAGCTGCATTAGAACAAAAAACATACATATTTCAGCTACACTATGGATCTGACAGTATGAAAGATCATAGATTTTTTTTCTTGACAAAGCCTGGGACATAACACCAACAGTTGCAGCACTACTAGAGATAGATATTTATGAAGCACTACCAACAAAGACAGAAATTGAGCAACAAACACCAACTACACCAATTATTGTAGCAGTGACAAACCCAGACATTAAGACACCAACACCAATACCAGATATTGACACAAAAACACCAGTTACCAGTGTAGAAGAACAGATCTGTATAACGGAGTCTTCTTCGACGAAAGCAGAAAAGAAAACTACCAAGACACGCAGACCACTCTTTCAAACAACCAAATCAGAAGCACAAACACCAAGTACCAAAAAAAGCAAGAAAGAAAATTAATGGAAATGATCAGCACTACTCGCCAATTGACAAAGGTGTCCTACGCTGTAAATAAGTATCCAGCTATGACTATAGCAGCCTAAAGCTGCTCTAAATAAGAACTAATGTACTTAGACTATCTTTTGTAACATATTTGCGTCGTAGAAATACACAAACTTTATGTATCTAAATACTCTATCTTATCTTTTGTAACATATTTGTGTCGCAGTAATACACAAACTTTATCTATCTAAATATTCAATGTTAAATACTTTGTAATATAATAGCGACAGATTCTTATCACTTTAACGAAACCACTTTGCGATAAAGTATATCACTATAACATGCATGAACCAAAAAAGAATGAGTACAACAACATAAAACTACCATAAAACATACAACGAAACGGGTACTTTTTATTCAGAACCAAAGAAAGTTACAATGACCATAAGCCACAAGTGGCATCTGACAACAACACTTAAAACTACAAGAACACAAACTAATCATACTACAGACCACCAACTACGCCTAAAACAGCAACCCTAATCACGGACCTCCATGAGCATCACTTGCGACGCTTTTCATCTCTGGTACCATGAGCCACATCCAAAGCACCAACCAACGCTTGAAAGATCTCACCATTCCTAGCTTGGGCTTTCACCAAACATTCCAAACCAACACGCACTGTCGCCTCAAAATGGCTGATACACTGTCCTTCCTCAATAGGATCAGCAAACTTTGAAATTTTTTGCCGCAGCCCATTGCACTGCTCAAGTATCTTCGTTATTAGACCATCATTTTTAGTTTTGTTATGTACAAAAACAAATTTAAAACAATGTTTCAGTTCATTAGAACCGCGGACTTCTTTTAGCTCTTCAAAGTTTGGCATCGAAACCATCTTCTCTTTCTTTTCCAAATTTTTTAACCAAAGACTATTAAACACAACTGAAAATGACCAACACCTGCCCACTACTTATATACAAAAAAATGTAACTAAACACAGTCAAAGTAACTAAATACCAACACTGTTTAATTCGGTTACAATTCCTATGCAAACATTCTGTGTTCCAATAATGCCGCACAAAAAAGTGACCTATTTAGTATCCAAAGAACTACAATGATTCCCAGCCACAAAATTAACTAAAAATAAAGTCACAACACCTGCCACAAAAAACTATTCCCAAACATATCCTCAAGCTTTTCCAAAAAACAAAATACTGCAAACCACTTTACAATATTTAAAAACAGATCACAGATGCAGCAACCATAATCACATGGTTCTATCTTCTTTTCATAAATATATGGACAACAGCTACAACCCATTCTAAAATCACACACCATTCTACATAACTACATGACCAAATATACTATAAGTTATTGATAGTAAAATTAACGACAAATAGACTTCAAATGCCCAGATAAACAAACAAGTTTGGATAACACATAGAAAGTCCTACTTTTATTAATATTAACATAAACAATGACCAAATTCCAGGTTCAGTGGAATATTGATACATTGAGCATACATAGGATACATTTACTACATCATACTATGACAACCACATAAACATACAACACATGACCAAACTAACTGATACAAAAGACTACTAGACATCATCAAGTTTAGCCATACAAAATATATAGAGACAACCAACCTTACTAAAACCCCCTAAGTTTCTTTACCATCCTTTCTTTGTCAACAGCACGTAAAGAAGAAGCCTAGATTCTCCTGATTAACCACCCCATTTCTTGAAAATCTAAATGCTCCGCAGCTTTCAAATCCGACAGATACTCATCGAACATAGGATCAATCCCCTGTTTCTTAAAATCCATGATAATTCCATGCCTATGTTCGATCCTAACTTTCAATTCCTCAATCCTTTGATTGTAATCCCTCTCATCACACAAATAAGCATTTCTCTCCTGAGAAAACACAGCCTCCAAAATCTTTTCCACTCGCCTATCACCAATTTGATTCGCAATTTCTAAACACCTGGGAAATTTAGGAGCCATAGTTGCAATTATCAAACCCGAACCCTAACCTGATGAAATGAAAATCCTTATCCCCAATTATGTATCACCAAACAAAGGTTCAAAATAAGTTACGGGCCACGCATTATTAACAAGCCATAAGTAACAGGCCACACTTAAAAGGTCAAAAGTAAGTAACATGCTTAAGCCCAGGCCCAACAACAATTTAACAAAATAACATATATATACTTCTAAAAAAATACACAAAACATAGTAATAGCCAAAAAAACCGCTACATTACCAAATAGAAGTCGCTACGCAAATTTTTTGTCAAATACAACGCCCTGCCGCAACGCGGCAGACCGTCGCTATGCTCGTTATACAAATAATATAACCTAATTCCCTAACAGACCAGTTACTTATTTTCCTTCCCCCCAAATTTTTTCCCTCTAAAACCGAAAACCCTAAGTCCCCAAATCATAACATAGGAATTAAATTAAACAAATTTCGTATAAAATAAGTGTTAATTGCTATGTCAATTAAATTTTCTTGTGCATTATCTTCCAAATGTGTTGTTATTTACAAAATACCTAATTAATTAATAACCCTACTTTTTTTTGCCCTAATTTATGTGAATCTTCTTAAAGGCTTCTTTTATTGTCAATCATTATCATGTGGTGTTTTAGTTGAAAATGACATTCTTTACATAGGAGGTGATTTTAAGGTAATAGATGATGTGGATTTTGATGGTGTGCTTTATGGTAAGCTTTATGATATCGTTAAAAGGTTTGTTCTTGTTACACCAACTAGAATGTGGTTTAACAAAATTGGTGCACCATTGCTTATATTAAAAACTAATGAAGATGTGCTCATATTTGTTAAAGCCTATTATGAAAATGGTTATACAATTGACTTGTATACTGAACATTTTGGTTATCATGTTAATGAGTTGCTAGAATCTTCTAGAGCACCAAAGTCCAAAACTGATAACATCCAACATGGACACTCATATGATGATGTGATAGTCATGAGAACATAGATGATGTAAAAGACTTAGTTGATTTTGAAACAGGGGCTGATGAAAAGGTAGTTATTCCTAATATTACAACAGACGACCTTAGCTTAACAAGTTTATTGGGAAAGGAAATTTCAAAGATCATGCTAATGATCTAACACCTAACTAGATGGTAGGTATAACATTGAAGTAGAGGACCCATAAGATGAGATAGTTGATTCTAAGTTTAAAACTAAGAAAAATGTATGATATCCATCTTTTCATCCTAATACACCATGGGATCAATGCAGACCAATTTTAGGTATGAGACCTTTACAATTGATGTAACAAATTGTAATTTTCAAGTCAGTACTTACCCGTAAACTAAAAATTATTTATTTTGAAAGTTTATATAATTACTTTTACACATAACAATTAAGTTAAGTCGCGTAAACCAAAAAACGTTATTTAATGCATAACGTCTTCGGACTAAACTTAGTCTACTTATTTCTAGCATATTACCATCATCACAAGCACATTTTACCATTCATATGCATACGGCTAAAATTTTTGCGTAGTTACGTAAACGTGCACTTTTACCTTTTTCATGCATGCAAAACATACCCATTACCGTTAATAATTAACTAACACAACTACACTTATTATACTTCACAAAAGTTTCAAAAACTATTCCCCCCCCCCCCCTTGATTTTTGGAAAAATACAAGCAATAACAATTATGGGGATCAACAAATATTTTATATTGTTTTAAACACTACACCATCACCACCTCTTACACCCTAAAAGTTTGGCTTTTCCCTTTCCTTTTCTTCCCATACTTGCCACCCCCTCCCCTTTATAACTCTCGGACTTTGTTTAGCTAGTTCAACCTTACACCCCAACAATACATCTTGTGGTTCATAGCAGAAAGCATGAGACATCGTTATCTTTCCCTCTAAAATGAGGGTTGCGGCCTAGCAAAAGGTTTTACTTCTCAAGGGATCTTGAGAAGCTTGCAATCCTCGAGGCAGTGTACCTGATCGTTGTAGTGTAGTATAGGTATGTCCGGGGGATTGATCGTTCTCTAGGGGAATAATGTCGTTAGGTTTAAGTGTATGTCGAATAATCATAAAGGTGAGGGATGATTCTTTTTGTATTTTTATATTTTTTATAAAAGCAATTAAAAATCTCGGTTTTTGAAAGAGTGGGCGGAATTAGTTGCTAGTCAACTAACCCAAAAACTAATCAATAAATAGAAAATTAAAATAATAAAAAAGTAAACGTGATGAACTACTTATGAGGAGACAAACGTGATTACTTAGGCTTAATTACTTCCTAGTTATCTTTTATTGATTCGTTGAATGTCACAGTACAATTGTTTTAGTTGAAGCATTGTATTCCTTAATACTAGTCGTGGGGGTGTGCTAACTTCCCCAACTCTATGAATATCAATTTCTCCTATGATCGCACGTTAAGTACACTATCATAGAATCATTAACATCAATTCATGCATTAAATACAACGAGAAAAACTGTATTGCACATATGATTACGTTTTTAAGACATTCAAGCTAGTTAAACAAAGGAGATCAGCCAGTTTTCTTAACCTAAACGTGAATCAATCAACTAAACAATAGATAACTCATCAATAATCAATAACTAGGTTTCATTAGATCTATGCAAACACTAGATAATTTACGCTAACATGTTAAAAGAAAGAAAAGAAGAACAAATAATCAAACAATACATACACATATTGAATGATTAAACGATTACTTATCTTTAATTGAACATGGAAGATAGGAGGCTGTAAAAGCCTTATAATGAAGTGCAAAATCGTCTTAGGGTTTGTGTCTCCCAAAATTCATGGCATAAAACACAGAAAAAGGGAAAGAAATATTTGGTCTTTAGCTTATTGGAAGGCTTATTGGGTAGCTTATTTAGTTGGTGTTTAGTAAGGGTGATCATAGTTGGGTTTTAATTAGTGTTCTTGGGGTTTTAATTAGTAAGGGTGATCATAGTTGGGTTTTAGTAAGCTCCATGAACTATTTCTCATACTTATATTTACTTATATATACATGCAATAATCATTGTAGCTAATAAGGATTTATTATATACGCTTTTTGGGGGATATTTAAACCCTAAATCGTATTTTTATGGTCAAATATTACCTCAAATCGTTTCTTTTCTCATTTTAAGTACTAGAGACATGATTTCTGGAATATGGAGCATTTTGGACGTTTTTAGGCTCAAGAATGAAGAAAACAACAAAGTCATGAAAAATTGTAAGGAAATGCGTCTGACGGCGTCAGGCATTACAAGCTGACGCCGTCACTTGATGATTCAAGAAGCGGAACAGATTACATGTGACGCTCCAGAGAACTTTTGAAGAAGTACACCTGACGGCTTCAGATGTATTTGGAAGAAGACCGTCCAGTATTAAGTTAAATAGAGAAGCCCATAAGACCTTGAAGGTGACGGCGTCAGGATTCAACCTTACGACGTTAAAAGATATAGAGTGACGAAGTCAGAACGACGACTTGCACAAGAAGAAACCCTAGTGAAACCGTCACATGTTGATCAAGACAATCACAACTTGTGTGCAAAGTAGCTGTTACTATTTTGGCCATAAAATCTTCATACGAACTCGGATTTGAGCGATTCAAAAAAGGAAACGATCAGGACAAAAAAATTATTCGATTTGGTGAAAATGTCATGCTGACGCCGTCACTTGTTAGGGCTGACGCCGTCAAGCCTTGCCGACAAAAAAATTACTAAGAAATATAACCTCATAACTTCACTTTTTGTAAGCCTTAAACCCTAAGTCCGATTCTAGGGTTTAGATAGTTGTTTTTCCAGCAACTTAGAGGGTATTAATCACTCCATAAAAATCTTGTAATGGTTTTTTTATTGATTCAATCTTATTTTATGTCTTCAATTATCATTATTGTTTATTGCTCTTCATTTATTATGCTTGGCTAATTCACATTGTGTTTACCTATGATTGTATGAAACTTGTTTATAATTAATTAGAACTCATTGTTCTCAATGAATCTAATTAGTTTAGTTTATAATTTTTGCTTTCTATTGACTCTTGTTTAATTGATTGATTCACCTTAGGTTTAAGAAAACTGGCTGACCTCTTTATGTAACAAGCTTGAACGTCTTAGAAAAGGCAATCGGAAGTGTACTACGGCTTTATTCGTTGTATTTAATGCATGAGTAAATGTTAATGATTCTATGATAGGACACTAAATGTGTCGTCATAAGAAGAAATTGATATTCATAGAGTTGGAGAAGGCTGTGCGCACCCCCACGATTGGTATTACGGAATACAACGCTTCAGTTACAACAAGTGTGGCAATTCAGTAGGTAGAATTGGATAGCTAGTAAGGAGTAATATATCATAGGTAGATACACTTCACTTCCCTTGTACAACCCTAATTTACTTTTCTTGTTTTTAGTTTATAAAATTAGTTTTGGGTTTGTTGATTAGCAACTAATTTCGCCCATTCCTTCTAAAACCGAGATATATTTGTTTTCATTAAACATAAAATACAAAAAAGAATCATCCCTCACCCTTAGACCTAGATTGACATACAATTCAAATCCTAACAACACTATTCCCCTAAAGAACGATCAATCCCTCGGATCTACCATATACTACACTACAACGGTTAGGTACACTACCTGGAGCATTGCAACCTTCTCAAGATCCCTTGAGAATAAAACCTTTTGCAAAGGTCTTGTGACCCGCATCAAAGTTTTTGGCGCCACTGCCTGGGGAATAGTTATTGCTTAGGTTTGTTTTCTATTTCGTTTAGGTCTACTCACAAGATTCTTATCGAGTGAGATTTTTCTTTTTATTTTGTAGCTTTCTCGTAGTCTATCTTTTCTTTGTGATTTTGTTTGTAATTTGCTTAAAATGTGTACTTCACTTAAACTTCTAAGATTGCAATGGAGGATTGATTGGCTAAAACGCACTGGATTTCAAAATACCTCATTTATGGATACCTATGAATCACATGAGCCTTTACCTAGAATAGATTCTTATGAACAACCTCCATGTTTAGGATAAACTCCTTTTTGTGAGGCCCTTAGGAAAAGCGACCTAGTTTACCAAGAAATTATGGAAAACTCCATTGCAATAAACCATAAGTTGGATGAAGCACTCAGTTTGCTTTTATCACGACCTAAGAAACCAATTTATGAGGATATAGGTGACCTAGACATGAGGAAGGATGAGGTAAATAACATAAGTACACTCAATACCCCACAAGTCCTACAATCATTTGAGGTATACACACCGCCCGTGACTTACCCGGAAGAAGTAGAAGATACTTTAGGAGCCCCAATGGAGGTAGAACCTTTAAACCAAACTCAACTAGATGATATAGGTTTGAATACTTGTAGACACAACCTTACTCTTGGTTCTATGGAATTTCCTAGTGTTGATGAATCGGAACTTCAATCTTTACACAATTTTCCATCCTTAAATATACATCTAAGAGATAAAAGAGGAACCGATCCACCCATCAACCCATATTCTCCAGGTAGTTTTAGGATGAAGGAAGCCATTCACATAACCCCTTCACCTCACGTTGCATATTTCCACCCTATGGGTGTGTATCTCTACTTCCACCCACACTCAATCCTAAGTGTAGGGAAAACCTCCCTTATTTTCATTAAATGAGGGTAGAGTCAGGCTCGTGACTCGAACAAAAACAATCGCTTCTTGGGAGGCAACCCATGTTTTTAATTGTTTGATGTTTTTATTTTATTTGTTTGTTGGTGTCATATATGCTTAATCATAATTGTTTAATTTTCATGTTTTGAATAATTTGTGAAAATGCTTTATTTTGTTTTTAACCTAGTCTTAATCACAGATAAAGGTATTTTAGAAAAAGATAAGTTTAGAGAAAAACATATTTGTTTAAAAGAACGAAATTCGAACACGAAAGTTAACTATTATTGATTTAGTATATATATTAGTGTGTTTGTTTGAGTCAAATGCTTGTATCGAGTCACAATGAATGTTTTACAGAATTTCCAGGTGTTAAAACTGAGACTTTTCCAGAAATTTTCAAGAAACAAAATATAAAGAATTATGTCAGATCATTCCTGACGGCGTCAGGAGTTATAACCTGATGGCGTCAGGTATTATTTCTATAAAATTTTCCAGGTTTTGTTTTTCTGCTGGAATTGTATAACTTCATAAAATCTCTGATTTTTAAAATTCCATGAATCTGTAAGCATTTATTTTTCAAGCATTATATCTTAATTTGCTTTCTAGTATTAGTTATTTTTATAGGTAGATTTTACCACTGATTTTACGCGAGGTTTTTATGTTTGTTTTCTTAGTTATTCACAGGTTATATTGGACAATAAGATGATTTACATTTCAGGAGTGAAGTTTATCATGTTCATTTTCTTGGAGGAGGATCTAACCATGTTACTATGTCATCTATACCGAGCGAATCAGGGGAGTACTAGTTTCTTTCATTTTCATTTAACTTTACTTTTTTACATCTTTTAATTGAACATTGGGGACAATGTTCGACTTAAGTGTAAGGGTGTAAATTGGGATACCTTAGAAACTACAACTTCGCTTGATTTTTGTTTTGTTTAATAGTAAATGTGTAATAAAACTGAAAGAAATACTTGTTAGGGTAATTTTAGCACCAAATTTAAAATTTTTTGCAACATATAGGAGTGAAACTTTAGTCTTAATAAGCGTCTCATGGATAGGAGTTATATGACTAGCACAAAAACCGTATCACTCAAAAAAATTTCCACCCCAAATATGTGAGGTTCGCCTTTAGATTTTTTGGAAAAAGCATTCATCTTTAATGCTTGTGAGTGTACCGGTAGTATTTAGATTCTAGAACTTGCGATAGTGATGCATCCCGAGACTGCTAGTGAGACTATATTCGTGTAGTTAGGATTTACTGTATGATAAGAGGCATTATGATAACCCTTGTTTTAAACCTGTATTATAATTACATTGACTTCATTGGTCAAGTAATTCTTCCACACCTTTGTGATGTACTCATTTTTAGTACACGATACCCCTAGTACACCCCTCAGTGCCTATCTTTTTCGTTTATAACTTTAAGCATTTTACTTAAAGGAAGAACTTGTTTACAATCCACCCCAAATGTACACCCAAATCACCTTAGCCTTCCTTGTATGCAGTCATCTTTAGTGCATTATTGTTATATGTTTAAACCCTTAGTTATGTCTAATTGATTACATGGTTGCTAAGTTGAGTCATATCTTGTATATATTGTTTTGAGACGATTGGTACTCATGGGTAAACTACTAGTGATATGAAGTAATGGGGAAGAATATCATTTATTATCCCCATATGTGCGTTAATATGTTAAAGTACTCCAAGTTTTTCGATTTTCTTAATTCGAGTCTTTAATTTTAGTTATGTAAAAGCTCAAATGTAGGGAGGAAACAAACTCCCTTTGATGTATTATTTTGGATGGTAGAGTAAAAGTGTATGTAAAAAAATAGAAAAAGAAAAGTAGAAAAGCATACGGTCTACCATCCGCTTCTTTTATTTATGTTTAAGTTAATATAGTGTCTTGAAAAATCAAAAAGAGAGTCGTAGTTAGTTCAAGTTGAGTCAAGTCTTGGCTTAGCAACGCCACATTGTACATGTAATTGACCAAGACAATTGACTTGCCACCAGTAAAATATATCTTATCCAACAAACCGTGTTTTTCCATATCCCTACACCTAATGTTATAACCCTTTGAAAGACCTCTTTGATAGTTTATTCTAGGTGCTTACGCCAAAGTGGTGGAGGTTTTTGATCCTTACCCAAGCATATGGTAATCTATTTGCTGTGACAGGTAGTGAGAGATACTTTTCTATTTCCATTTGTCATATATAAATTTATAACACCCGAGAGATGAGAGTATCCAAACACTATATGTGAGGTGCTAGTGTATAATTTCCGTGCTTATTTTGACTAAGGTGGAGCCATCATTTGTTGTAATTACTTTTATATTAATGTTAAATGACCCCTAACTTGTATTTTGATTGGTATAAAAGCTCATTTGCTTGAGGACAAGCAAATCCCGAGTGTAATGGTATTTGATATGGATTTATTTGATACGCTTTTAGGGGGTCATTTAAGCCCTAAATCGTGTTTTTATGGTCAAATATTACCTCAAATTGTTTCTTTTCTCATTATAGGTACTTGAGACGTTATTTCTGGAATATGGAGCATTTTGGACGTTTTTGGGCTCAAGAATGAAGAAAACAACAAAGTCATGAAAAATTGTCAGGAAATGCGTCTGACAGCATCAGGCATTACAAGCTGACGCCATCACTTGATGATTCAAGAGGTGGAAAAGATTACATGTGACGCTCGAGAGAATTTTTGAAGAAGTTACACCTGACGGCGTCAGGTGTATTTGGAAGAAGACCGTCTAGTGTTAAGTTAAAGAGAGACGGACCAGAAGACCTTGAAGGTGACGGCGCCAGGATTCAACCTGACAATGTAAGAAAGTGATGATGTCAGAACAATGACTTGCACAAGAAGAAACCCTAGTGAAACCGTCACATGTTGATCAAGACAATCACAACTTGCGCACGAAGTAGCTGTTACTGTTTTGGCCATAAAACCTTCATACGAACTCGGATTTGAGCGATTCAAAAAAGGAAACGATCGGGGTGAAAAAATCTTTGATTTGGTGAAAAGGGCATTCTGATGCTATCAATTGTTAGGGCTGACGCCGTCAAGCCTTGCCAACAGAAAAACTGCCTACAAATATAACCTCATAACTCCACTTTTTGTAAGCCCTAAACCCTAAGTCCGATTCTAGAGTTTAGGTAGGTGTTTTTCCAGCAAGTTATAAGGTCTTAATCACTCTATAAACATCTTGTAATGGTTTGTTTATTGATTTAATCTTATTTTATGTCTTCAATTATCATTATTGTTGATTGCTCTTCATTGATTATGCTTGGCTTATTCACCTTGTGTTTACCTATGATTGTATGAAACTTGTTTATAATTAATTAGATCTCATTGTTTCTCAATGAATCTAATTGGTTTAGTTTATAATTTTTTATTCCTATTGTCTCTTGTTTAATTGATTGATTCACCTTATGTCTAAGAAAATTGGCTGACCTCTTTATGTAACTAGCTTGAACGTCTTAGAAAATCCAATCGGATGTGTACTACGGTTTTATTCGTTGTATTTAATGCATGAGTAGATGTTAGTGATTCTATGATTGGATACTAAACGTGTCACCATAAGAAGAAATTGATATTCATAGAGTTGGGGAAGGCTGTGCACACCCCTACAATTGGTATTAAGGAATACAACGCTTCAGTTGCAACAAGTGTGGCAATTTAGTAGGTAGAATTGGATAGCTAGCAAGGAGTAATATATCATAGGTAGATACCCTTCACTTCCCTTGTAGAACCCTAATTTACTTTTCTTGTTTTTAGTTTATAAAATTAGTTTTGGGTTAGTTGATTAGCAACTAATTCCGCCCACTCCTTCTAAAATCAAGATTTATTTGCTTTCATTAAACATAAAATACAAAAAGAATCATCCCTCACCCTTAGACCTAGATTGACATACAATTCAAATCCTAACAACACTATTCCCCTAGAGAACGATCAATCCCCCGGACCTACCATATACTACACTACAACGGTCAGGTACACTGCTTGGAGGATTGCAAGCTTCTCAAGATCCCTTGAGAAGTAAAATCTTTTGCGAAGGTCTTGTGATCCCGCATCAGTAGCTCGTATATATGTTTGTAGTGTTGAGGAATTTTGAAATAAGTTAGCTAAATTTCAACAGTTTATGTCCCAGAAAATCCGTCACAAGAATCAACCTTGAAACCCTACCTAGACACTTTTATGGACCTTTCTAATTTTTGCTACCCAGATGATGAGTGTCTAAATACTTATCATTTTGTTCCCATCTGAACTGCAAAAACATCTGAAAACACACTGAAATGCCTCAAAATACATAAAATATTCTTGGAAAGTGTTTTCGTATGTTTCAAGTGCAAAAGGGTGGAAAACAGATAAATATTGAGCAAAGATTGCACACTTGGCAGTTTCAGTCCCTGAACTTTGAAAAATTGGTAAATCTAGTCTCTAGTAATTCTAAACATGTAAAATTTCATCAAAGGTCCTTTGGGATTCATAAGTTGTCAAAAAAAGTCCTTTAAAGTTAAAATTTACAAAATGGAAACTTTAGTCCCTCAAGTTTGAAAAATGTCAGAAATAGTCCTTAAGGTTTTAAAAATGGAAAAATATCAAATATAAACCTTATACTATTCATTAATGGCATAATTGGTCCTTGTGATAACTATTGAGAAACTACATATTCAGTCCCTACAAAATCCAAATGTTACAAAATTGGTCCTTGGGCTTATTTATTACACAAACCAACCGGACCCTTAATAAATAAAAACCAAACCAAACCCTTACCAAGCCCACCCCCCTTTTTGGCCTGTTCCAGCAATAAGCCCAAAAAACACCCTTTTATTAATAAAACGGGGTTTGACCCCGTTTGAATTTCCCAAACTGCCAACACTGTACACCCGTCTCCTCCACCCCTGCAAACCCAAAACCAAGGTGGTTTTGCCACCTCTCTTCCACCACCTGTCCTCCCCAGCTCACCACCTACTCCTTCCACCTCATAATTCATACCCATTTTGCATTAAATGCTTCCCCACCTTCAATCTTTCACTGTTCCACTCACAACCCCTATTTTTGTGGAATACTAGCCCCAAACCCATCAAAAATACATTTTCTTGTCTCCTTCCACCTCCACAAACACCCAAAATTCTTTATTTGCAAAGAAACTGCCCCTAGGCACGTGGAAGCATTTTGGCGCCAAAATAGAATTTAAAGGCTAGGATGACTTACAGAGATCCAATGGCTCAGGTTATTAATGGGAAATGCTCAGAAGCATGTGGGAATATCAAAAAGACTATAAAGAAGAGGGGAGATGCAGTGTTACAAATTATCTAGTGTAAATTTAGTTTTCTTAAATCGTATTAATCAGTTTTTAATTTCCAATGTATTTTTAAGCTTTCAAGCAACTTTTCTAGCAATCTTAGTGTAATTTCAAGCTCTTTCAATAATCAGATTCAAGTTTCAATCTCATTTCTAGTTTATGTAATTTTTATTCAAAAATCTCATATGTACTTATATGTTTTTGTAGTTGTTGTTATGGACTCGTAAGCTCATGTAAGCTCCCCTTATAGCTTTTGAAAGCTATTAGAAACCTTAAAAACCAGTGGTACTAGTAAAACTCAAAAATACATAAAAATTCAAGAAAATAGCTAAAAAATCAAAAATCAATTTAAATGGAGAAGAAAGCAATGGAGCAGGGTAAATTCTTGATGGCCCTGGGTTAGATGCTTTGTGGGAAGCTATTAGGATTGGTCTTGATCATTGGTTCTTGGTTTTTGGCAGGAAAGCACTTTGTAAGCTCAAGTTCTCATAATTAGTATCTTACTGTTCATTTATTGTTAGCTGCTTAATCTTGTTCTTGTATGCTTATTTGGTGATAGTTAATCATATTATAGCTTAAAATAGTTAGCTTGTTTCTTAATATTTGTAGTTACTTGAAATTTCATTTTCACAGTCAAATAGCCATAATTGTCATTTCATTGTGTCATGTGTTTATTGTTACTATTTTATGCCCATTAGATCTTGTATAATGATGATATAAAGTTTAAAAACAGATTTGAAGTCTAATTCATTAAGTTGCTTTAGAAATCACAAAATCAGTGTTTCAAAGGAGTGTTTGGATCATGTGAGTCACCTGAGCATCAGGTTGTTTCTGTTGTTGTTTTTTGTTTAGAGACACTCTAATAGGTTCATATAGGATATTTAGGTTATAAAAACTAAGTCTCTTTCAAGGAAAAGTTAAAATCATCTTGAATCACTCTTGCTTGTTAATCAGTTGAACCACTTGATCCCAAATTCATCACATTAGCTTGAAACTTGATTATCTTGCTTGTTTTCATCATTTACTAGCTTAATATAACCTAATCAGTAAGTAGTGTTAGATCAAAGTTCACCATAGTCAACAGTTCATCAAAAATAGAAAAAGTCAAAATTGCATTGGTCAGAAATCTCATTTTTAGCAAGAATTGTTTGGAATTTAGTGAGTAGATCTAAGACCTGAGCTTTTTACATGTGAAAGTATACCAGCTAAACTACTGATTCCTATCATCAATACAATTTTGTGAATTTTTGTGCCCAAGTTACAGGCTCTCAAAGTCACTTGCAGGGGAAGTACCTCCCCTGTGCACAGATCACTACAGCCACCACCACCACTTTGGTGGTTGCTCCTGACCACATCAGTGGGTCCCACAGGCCCCAAGTGGGTTCTTTCAACCCCCCCCCCTCCTGGCTACCTTCCTATTTTGAGCAAGCTTGTGAGCTTAAGCTCCCTCGGACCCACCTGATTTCTCCTATAAACTCTGTCCCATTTTTCTGTGTTCAAGTAAGAAAACAAAGTGCTAATCTGGCTTATGGGCTTATCCATTGAGTTTATTTGATAAATTATAGCTTAAACATGTCCAAACAACTTAATTGAACCAGAATCCACCCTTGTGGACCCCACATAAGCTCATTTGAGTTTAATTTTTAGTTTGCTCAATGGAAGTCAACTGTCAAGCTAATAAGCACTTATATTGCTTATTTTTGAGCTCCAAGCTAGTTGTTTTTACAAAAGTTGTTAGTTTTAAGTATTTAAATAGTTTGGAAAAAGAAAAAACAGAAAAAACCAATTTAAATATAAGTGATAGTTTCTATTTAATTTAATTTAACTTTTTAATTTTCTTTTCAAACTTATTTTTAAGCACCTTTGCATTTTTATATTTTTATTAATTTTCTTTTATATTGAAGTATTTTTAAGAATTTTTCCAGATTTTTCCTTTGTCATTTAGTGAATTTTAGAATAAATATTAGTTTAATTAATTATTAATTAATATTAAAGAATTAAATAGCAAATTTAGATTTTATTAAGTGACACCTAGTTTTTTTAATTTTCCTAGCTTTTATATTAGTTAAAACATTTTTAGGAATTTTTCTAGAATTTCTACTGTTCATTTTCTATTTTTTAGAATATAATTAGTTTAATTGGTAATTAATTAATAATTAGAATAATAATTAGAATTAGTTTAAAAATACATAAAACAAACTTTTTATAATTTTTTAGATTCCTGTGATGGTTAATTAGATTTATAAAAATCTTCTTAATTATCTAAGTCTTTTTAGTATTTGTAATAATTTAAATCAGTTTAATTAGTTAATTAATAATTAAATAAATAATTAATTAATAATAATTAGATAAATAGTGTGAAAAATATAATTTTAGTTTTAAAATAATTTTTATAATATTTTAGATTTTTCTAAGTTTTAATTTTATTTTTCTAGGCTTATTCTACATTTTCTTATTTATTAGTGTATTATTAAATAATTAAAAATAGTTATTAAATTATAATAATTAATTAAATAGTTATAAAAATAATTTTAAATTTCCAATAAATTTTCTTTTATTTTTAGGATTCCAAAAATATAATTTTCACATTTGTGGGAGTTATATTTGAGAGAATTCACGTTTTGTTTCATACATTTACGTTTATTTAAATTTAAATGTACATTTTTATTTCTTTTTGCATTTTTAGGATTTCTTAACTTTTAAATAAGTTAGTAATTAATAAGTAAATATTTTAAGTCTGTTTAATTTGCATTTAAGCCCCTAAGGCATGCAAATTCCTACTTTAGTTAAAACCGTTTTGTTTCGTATGTTTACGTTTAAATATTAAACGTACGCGTTTTCCAATTCCTTTGAATTTGTGATTATCTGATTTCACGTATTAGTTGATATAGCTTATCAAAGCTATTTTTACTTATATTTCAGTAGTATAATCACTTGAACCCTTTTTCCTGTTCATTTCACCTGATCTCAAAGTCGTCTTATTTCAGATTTCACGTCTCGTTGGGATCTAACGACCCGGGGAGACACTACACTCCACGGAGTATTGGTTTAGGCTGTTTGACTTGTTGACCATTACTTGGTTGATAATTTCTGACTGTTTACCACCAATCAATTTATGGCGCCGCTGCCGGGTAGGTGTGCTGCGTATGACGTCTTTTAAATCACTCATTGTCATATATCATCTTTGTCCATATTTCTATATTTTCTTATAAAAACAAAAATCCAAAAAGATTTTTCTTTTCTATTTTTAAATTCCCGTCACTCTAAGGTTTCTTAGAGTCGTCTCTAGTGCATGCGCACTCGTTCTTCTAGGTTAACAAGCCCTTTTCGTGAGCTTGTCAGAATTCCTCGAAGACGCTGTAGACGTTCTGCCCCAACAGCCGTATCTGAGATAAGTATTGTTGCCACAAACTCAGTTATCATGGCGGAAGACCGTCCGATGAATGAGCTTCTCCAAGCACCCATCGAGGGTTACGGAGATGCTATTGTTGTCCCAGCCATTGTGGCTGAATACTTTGAGCTCAAAACCGGGTTACTAAATCTAGTAACCTCAAGTCAATTTTATGGTTTTGAGAGGGATGATCCTCATGCTCATATTCGATGGTTTAACAAGATTACATCTACCATCAAATACAAGAACGTCCCTTCCGAAGCAGTCAAGCTTCTTCTATTCCCATTTTCTCTTGAGGGGGCAGCCCGGATTTGGCTGGAAAAACAACCTCCTCGTTCAATAGCAACATGGGAGGATTTAGTTACCAAATTTGTAAACGAATTTTTTCCCCCGTCCAGAACGACAAGTCTTAAAAATGAAATCATCAAATTTACTCAAAGGTTTGATGAATCGTTTGGTGACGCATGGGATCGTTTCAAAGAATTGGTTCATCGATGTCCTCATCATGGTTTCACTGAATTAATGCAAATTGACACTTTTTATAAAGGTGTGAGTCAATCTGACCAAGATTCTCTCAATTCCTCCGCGGGAGGTAATTTTTTGAGCAAAACCACTAAAGAAGCTTTAGCGATCATTGAAAATAAGTCCAAGGTCCGCACTACACGCACAAAGCCATATAGCTCCCAAGTGAGTGCTGGTCCTTCTACTTCATCTCCCATGAGTACTTCTAGCACCGATGCTAAGATAGACAAACTCATGGACGCTATTCAAGCTTTGGTTATCTCAAACCAAAAGAAAGTCACTTTCACATAAAACCCTTCACATGCTGAAGTGAAAAAAGTGGAAGTTTGTGTCACTTGTGGTGGCCCACATGCATACTACAACTGTACTGCCGCCGATGGTAGTCCTTTTGAAGCCAATGCCTTAGCCGGTACTTCAAATCAGGGAGCTAATCAATACCGTCCTCAAATGGAACCAAGTTACCGTGCTAACACACATATGGGACCACCTGGTTTCAACCAAAACTAGAATTTGCAAAATCGAAACCAGAACCAACCTCGAATGAACCAAGGTTATCAAAACCTAGGGAATTTCAATCCTGGACAGAATCAAGGTTTCCACAACCAAGGAAACTTTAACAGAAACAATTTCAATCCGGGAAATCATTTTCAGGGAAATGGTAATCCAAATCAGGGAAATTTCCAACCACAACAAGGTTATAATCAAAATAGCCGAGTCCAAAATTTCCCCAACCAAACACAAGTCATTCTCCCAGCTCCACAATCATCATCTGATGAGTTGTTGAAGCAGTTCATGAAAACTCAAGAAGAGACAAACAGGTTGTTGGTCAACCAGATTTCTAAAATCAAGAAATCTTTAAATGAACGACCCTCGGTCTCTGGAAAACTTCCGAGCAACACGATCGCAAACCCGAGGGGCGATGCAAAGCCGATCACAACCAGGAGCGGAGTTTCATATGACGGACCCACTGTTCTCACTACCCCTTCTTCTCTTTCTCCCAAGGTAGTGGAAAATGAAACTGAGGTAAATAAGGACGAAGTACTTCCTACTCATAATGGAGGTACCCAAGACGTCCCACCTCATGTTGTCCCGAAACCCAAACCAAAACCAAGAGTTGTTTTTGAACCACATGATATCCCAGTTGAAACCTCTAAATCCAAACCTTCTACCTCCTCTATTCCTTACCCCTAACGTTTGAATGAGCAAAAGCTCCGCGAAAAGGCTAGTCACCAGATGGATAAATTCTTTCAAATCTTCCAAGATTTGCATTTTGACATTAGCTTCGCGGATGCTATTATTCTGATGCCCAAGTTTGCATCAACAATCAAACACTTGTTAAGCAACAAGAAGAAACTGTTGGAAATGGCAAAGACTCCATTGAATGAGAACTGCTCAGCAGTTCTTTTAAAGAAGCTTCCTGAGAAGCTTGGAGATCCTGGAAAATTTCTAATACCTTGTGTATTTCCAGGAGTGGTTGATTGCTATGCCTTGGCTGACCTTGGTGCAAGCATCAACCTAATGCCTTATTTAGTTTGGAAGAAACTTTCTCTTCCGGATCTTACTCCTACCCGCATGACTCTAGAGCTTGCAGATCGATCGATATCTTGTCCTCTTGGCATTGCCGAGGACGTGTTTGTGAAAGTAGGAAAGTTCCATCTCCCCGCTGACTTTGTAGTTGTTGATTTCGATGTTGATCAAAGGGTTCCTCTCATTGTTGGAGGGGATTCCTTAGAACGGGCCGTGCTCTTATCGATGTATTTGAGCAAGAAATCACCTTGCGTGTGGGTAATGAAGCTGTTACCTTTAACCTCGATCAAACCTCGAGGTACTCCTCAAATTATGATTCTGAAGCAGTTAACCAAAAAGACATCATAGACATTGCTTCAGAGGAGTACTCTCAAGAATTTCTTGGTTATTCTCATAATTCTGTGAGTGGGGATCCCACTCCATCATCTCAACCTATCCTTTCCGACTCTTCCCTTTCTCTCACTCCGTTTGAGGGAAGTGATTTCATTTTGGAAGAGGTCGAGGCTTTTCTAAAAATGATTCAGTTCCAGAAGGAATTGATGACACTGAGATTGATCTGGAGGGAGATATTATTCTCCTTGTGAAATTGCTAAATCAGGACAATTCTCCTCCACTCCCTCCCGTAGAACTTCATAATGAGGAAATTAAATCGGTTGATAAAAACGATGAATTTCCTGAGGTCGAGCTCAAGGACTTACCTCCTCATCTTGAATACGCATTTTTGGAGGGTAATGACAAATTACCCGTCTTTATTGCTAAAGGTTTAAGTACTGAGGAAAAGGTTACTCTCATAAAGGTCTTGAAGTCACACAAGCAAGCTATTGCTTGGAAGCTCTCCGATATTAAGGGTATTAACCCAGATTTTTGTACACACAAAATCTTTATGGAGGATGACTTCAAGCCCGCAGTGCAACATCAAAGACGGGTAAATCCAAAAATCCATGATGTCATTAAACAAGAGGTTCTCAAACTTCTTGATGCAGGATTGATTTACCCCATCTCTGACAGTCCATGGGTTAGTCCCATCCATTGCGTCCCAAAAAAGGGTGGCATTACTGTTGTCACTAATGAGGAAAATGAGTTGATTCCAACTCGGCAGGTTACCGGGTGGCGTGTTTGCATTGACTATCGTAAGTTGAATGACGCCACCCGCAAAGACCATTTTACGCTGCCCTTTATGGATCAGATGCTTGAGAGATTAGCAGGAAACGAGTACTATTGTTTCCTTGATGGTTTCTCAAGTTACTTTCAAATCCCCATTGATCCATCGGATCAAGAAAAGACTACCTTTACATGCCCTTATGGAACCTTTGCTTATAAACGTATGCCTTTTGGCTTATGTAATGCTCCAGGTACGTTCCAGAGGTGCATGATGGCCATATTCACCGACATGATCGGTAAAACAATGGAGGTCTTTATGGATGACTTCTCGGTCATTGGGGATTCATTCCAAACATGTCTCACCAATTTAGAAAACATGCTGAAAAGGTGTGAAGACACCAATCTATGTCTAAATTGGGAAAAGAGTCATTTTATGGTCAAAGAGGGCATTGTCCTCGGCCATAAGATTTCCAAGAATGGGATTGAGGTTAACAGAGCTAAGGTTGATGTCATTGCTAAATTGCCTCACCCTAATACCGTCAAAGGTATTAGGAGTTTCTTGGGTCATGCCGGTTTCTATCGTAGATTCATACAAGATTTTTCTTAAATCTCCCGGCCAATGACTCATCTCCTCGAGAAGGATGCTCCTTTTATCTTCTCACCAGAGTGCATCGAAGCTTTTGAAACATTGAAGAAAAAGCTTACTGAAGCACCCATTCTTGTTGCCCCCGACTGGGATTTACCCTTTGAGCTCATGTGCGATTCAAGTGATTTTGCTATCGGTGCAGTCTTGGGGCAACGCAAAATGAAACACTTTCAGCCTATCCACTATGCAAGCAAAACTATGAACGAAGCTCAAACTCATTACACCACTACGGAAAAAGAATTATTAGCTGTGGTGTATGCTTTTGAAAAGTTTCGGACATACTTAATCTTGACGAAATGCGTAGTGTATACGGATCACTCGGCTCTAAAATATCTCTTTGCAAAACAAGATGCAAAGCCGAGATTTCTCCGTTGGGTTCTCCTCCTTCAGGAATTTGATATCATTATTCGTGATAAAAAAGGAGCTGAGAACCTATCTGCTGATCATCTGTCCCGATTAGAGAACCCTCATCAAGATGTGTATGAGAAAAAGGAAATAAATGAAACATTTCCTCTCAAAAGACTCAATGTGGTTGCTTTTTGTGGAGATTCCACTACCCCATGGTTTGCTGACTTCACAAACTACCATGCGGGTAACTTTGTTGTGAAAGGGATGTCAACCCAGCAGAAGAATAAATTCTTTAAGGATGTCAAACATTACTTCTGGGATGACCCCTACTTATTCAAAATTTGTGCGGATCAAGTCATCCGACGGTGTGTATATGGGCATGAAGCCACTGAAATTCTCAAGGCTTGCCATACTGGACCTACTGGGGGCCATCATAGTCCCAATTACACCACCAAAAAGGTGTTTGATTCCGGATTCTTCTGGCCCACAATTTATAAGGATGCCCAGGATCTCATTAAAACCTGTGACGCTTGTCAACGTCACGGAAACATTTCACAAAGAAATGAGATGCCACAAAATGCTATTCAAGTCTGTGAGATCTTTGATATCTGGGGCATTGACTTTATGGGGCCATTCCCATCATCTAGAGGAAACAAATACATACTTGTGGCTGTTGACTACTTGTCAAAATGGGTTGAAGCGAAAGCTTTACCCACAAATGATGCCCGAGTTGTTGTGAAATTCCTGAAATCTCTTTTTGCCCGTTTTGGAACTCCACGTGCTATCATAAGTGATCGTGGTACGCATTTATGCAATGACAAATTTGACAAAGTCATGCAAAAGTATGGTGTAACTCACCGTCTTTCTACCGCGTATCACCCACAAACAAGTGGGCAAGTGGAGGTTTCAAACCTTGGTATCAAAAGGATACTTGAGAGGACTGTAGGAGAAAACCGTGATGCCTGGTCGGATAAATTGGATGACGCACTATGGGCCTTTCGTATAGCTTATAAAACACCCATTGGGTGTACGCCTTACAAGCTTGTGTACGGAAAGACATGTCATCTTCCGATGGAACTTGAGCACAAAGCCTACTGGGCATTGAAACATGCCAACTTTGACCTCAAAACTGCGGGTGATCACCGAAAAGTTCAAATGAATGAATTAAATGAGCTGCGTGATCAGGCTTACGAGAACTCTTTGATCTATAAAGAAAAGACAAAGAAGATTCATGACTCAAAAATAAAGAACCGCGTTTTTAACGTTGGCGATCGAGTCCTTCTCTTTAATTCTAGATTAAAGATCTTCTCGGGTAAATTCAAAACCCGTTGGACTGGCCCATTCACTATCACAAAGGTTTATCCATATGGTACCGTTGAGTTATCTCAAAATAACGGTCCATGTTTTAAAGTGAATGGGCATCGTTTGAAAAATACTTTGGAGAGGACATACCATCCATGGTTGTCCCGGATCTCCAAACTTTCCCCAAGGACAATTAAATTCGGGGATCGAGTCAAGCTAGCGACTCGATTAATAAAAACAGCAACAATGTGGGTTTTCACCCATATTTCTGACTTCTTTCTACTTTCTAACACCCGAGTGTGGGGGAGTGGCCGTCCCCTGCTGTTTGCTATGTATATATGTATATAAGTCAATTTCAAAAAAAAAAAAAAAAAAAAAAAAAAAAAAAAAAAAAAAAAAAGTGTGTGTTTGTATGTATATATAAATAAAGTGAAAAATAGTATTTCCACAGTCAGCTTATAATATTGCCTTTTTACGTTCAAAGGGTCTGCATAATAGCCGGTGCTTTGAATATTGAGGACAAAATTCAATTCTAAGTGTGGGGGGGAATTCTAGCGAATTTTATCACATTATACCTTCTAGTACCCCCGTTTTTGGCTAAAATTTTAAAATTTTTTCACTATATTTCAAAAAAATTTGTGGTTATCAGTTCACCATGTCTAAACGACAAAAGGATTGGCTAATCCAGGAGCAAACGGCTCTTGGTAAAGATAACTCAAATCCGTTGACGGCTTGCAATTTGCCCAAAATTGTATGGTATCTCAACTCGCCAAATCCTAAAAAGTGAAAGAGTTGGCTAGCCCGCAAGATTATGGCTTGTGGTAAAGGCAGTGGAAAAACCATAATTGGTAATCAGCTCACCAAGATGTTGACTTTGTCCATCAAGAGTTGGCTAGTCCAGAAGCAAACGGCTTCTGGTAAAGACAAATCAAAACCGTTGAAAGCTGGTGGTTTGCTCAAAATCACATGGTTATCGGTGTACCATGGTTCTTACTTGAACTAAAACATTTGGCTACTTCAGAAGTGATGGCTTTTGGTAAAGAGACTTCAAACACATCAAGTTTTCTCAAAAGATTGCTAGGGACTAGCAATAGTTTAGTGTGGGGGATTGATGAGTGTCTAAATACTCATCATTTTGTTCCCATCTGAACTGCAAAAACATCTGAAAACACACTGAAATGCCTCAAAATACATAAAATATTCTTGGAAAGTGTTTTTATATGTTTCAAGTGCAAAAGGGTGGAAAACAGATAAATGTTGATCAAAGATTGTACACTTGGCAGTTTCAGTCCCTGAACTTTGAAAATTTGGCAAATCTAGTCCCTAGTAATTCAAAACATGTAAAATTTCATCAAAGGTCCTTTGGGATTCATAAGTTGTCAAAAGAAGTCCTTTAAAGTTAAAATTTACAAAATGGCAACTTTAGTCCCTCAAGTTTGAAAAATGTCAGAAATAGTCCTTAAGGTTTTAAAAATGGAAAAATATCAAAAATAAACCTTGTACTATTCATTAATGGCATAATTGGTCCTTGTGATAACTATTAAGAAGCTACATATTCAGTCCCTACAAAATCCAAATGTTACAAAATTGGTCCTTGGGCTTATTTATTACACAAACCAACCGGACCCTTAATAAATAAAAACCAAACCAAACCCTTACCAAGCCCACCCCCCCTTTTTGGCCTGGTCCAGTAATAAGCCCAACAAACACCCTTTTATTAATAAAACGGGGTTTGACCCCGTTTGACTTTCCCAAACCGCCAACACTGTACACCCGTCTCCCCCACCCCTGCAAACCCAAAACCAGGGTGGTTTTGCCACCTCTCTTCCACCACCTGTCCTCCCCAGCTCACCACCTACTCCTTTCACCTCATAATTCACACCCATTTTGCATTAAATGCTTCCCCACCTTTAATCTTTCACTGTTCCACTCACAACCCCTGTTTTTGTGGAATACTAGCCCCAAACCCCTCAAAAATACATTTTCTTGTCTCCTTCCACCTCCACAAACACCCAAAATTTTTTAATTGCAAAGAAACTGCCCCTAGGCACGTGGAAGCATTTTGGCGCCAAAACAGAATATAAAGGCTAGGATGACTTACAGAGATCCAATGGCTCAGGTTATTGATGGGAAATGCTCAGAAGCATGTGGGAATATCAAAAAGTTTATAAAAAAGAGGGGAGATGCAGTGTTACAAATTATCTAGTGTAAATTTAGTTTTCTTAAATCGTATTACAGTAGAAACTCTATAATATAATACACTTGGGACCACCAAAATTTATTAATTAAAAGAGTTATTAATTAATCGATAAATTAATAATTATTAATTTATATATTAATTAATATTTTATTAATTTATAGTAGAATACCTAGTTTACAAACACCTTTCAAGCTTCTACTTAATTATTATATACAATGCATGTATATCAAATGAACGGCCCAATTTGAAAGAAACCTTCAATCTCCCACCTTATTATGCTTCTTGTGTTCAATGTATCACTTTATGGACATTAAAAATATTTTCTATATAAATACAAGATCAATATATTTTCAACAAAAAACAAAAGACAATTGAGTCATTTTTCAAGAAACCTTCATAAATCATTCATGTAATATGCTATATATAAGGAATTATTAATTTATATTTTATATGGGGTCTAAAGTAATTATCAAAAATGTATTATCTTATAATTTTAGCGAATTATTAATTTAGCACCCTATCCGCGAGTCGGGACCGGCAAAAAATATTATCTTAGAGAGTTTATTAAATAATCGAGTATTAATTTATCGAGTTTATGCTGTAATCAATTTTTAATTTCCAATGTATGTTTAAGCTTTCAAGCAACTTTTCTAGCAATCTCAGTGTAATTTCAAGCTCTTTCAATAATCAGATTCAAGTTTCAATCTCATTTCCAGTTTATGTAATTTTTATTCAAAAATCTCATATGTACTTATATGTGTTTGTAGTTGTTGTTATGGACTCATAAGCTCATGTAAGCTCCCCTTATAGCTTTTGAAAGCTATTAGAAACCTTAAAAACCAGTGGTACTAGTAAAACTCAAAAGTACATAAAAATTCAAGAAAATAGCTCAAAAATCAAAAATCAGTTTAAATGGTGAAGAAAGCAATAGAGCAGGGTAAATTCTTGATGGCCCTGGGTTAGAAGCTTTGTGGGAAGCTATTAGGATTGGTCTTGATCATTGGTTCTTGGTTTTTGGCAGGAAAGCACTTTGTAAGCTCAAGTTCTCATAATTAGTATCTTACTGTTCATTTATTGTTAGCTGCTTAATCTTGTTCTTGTATGCTTATTTGGTGATAGTTAATCATATTATAGCTTAAAATAGTCAGCTTGTTTTTTAATCTTTGTAGTTACTTGAAATTTCATTTTCACAATCAAATAGCCATAATTGTCATTTCATTGTGTCATGTGTTTGTTGTTACTATTCTATGCCCATTAGATCTTGTATAATGATGATATAAAGTTTAAAAACAGATTTGAGGTCTAATTCATTAAGTTGCTTTAGAAATCACAAAATCAGTGTTTAAAAGGAGTGTTTGGATCATGTGAGTCACCTGAGCATCAGGTTGTTTCTGTTGTTGTTTTTGGTTTAGAGACACTCTAATAGGTTCATATAGGATATTTAGGTAATAAAAACTCAGTCTCTTTCAAGGAAAAGTCAAAATCATCTTGAATCACTCTTGCTTGTTAATCTGTTGAACCACTTGATCCCAAATTCATCACATTAGCTTGAAACTTGATTATCTTGCTTGTTTTCATCATTTACTAGCTTAATATAACCTAATCAGTAATTAGTGTTAGATCAAAGTTCACCATAGTCAACAGTTCATCAAAAATAGAAAAAGTCAAAATTGCATTGGTCAGAAATCTCATTTTTAGCAAGAATTGTTTGGAATTTAGTGAGTAGATCTAAGACCTGAGCTTTTTACATTTACTAGCTTAATATAACCTAATTCATCACATTAGCTTGAAACTTGATTATCTTGCTTGTTTTCATCATTTACTAGCTTAATATAACCTAATCAGTAATTAGTGTTAGATCAAAGTTCACCATAGTCAACAGTTCATCAAAAATAGAAAAAGTCAAAATTGCATTGGTCAGAAATCTCATTTTTAGCAAGAATTGTTTGGAATTTAGTGAGTAGATCTAAGACCTGAGCTTTTTACATGTGAAAGTATACCAGCTAAAATACTGATTCCTATCATCAATACAATTTTGTGAATTTTTGTGCCCAAGTTACAGGCTCTCAAAGTCACTTGCAGGGGAAGTACCTCCCCTGTGCACAGATCACTGCAGCCACCACCACCACTTTGGCGGTTGCTCCTGACCACATCAGTGGGTCCCACAAACCCCAAGTGGGTTCTTTCAACCCCCCCCCCCCCTCCTGGCTACCTTCCTATTTTGAGCAAGCTTGTGAGCTTAAGCTCCCTGGGACCCACCTGATTTCTCCCATAAACTCTGTCCCATTTTTTTGTGTTCAAGTAAGAAAACAAAGTGCTAATCTGGCTTATGGGCTTATCCATTGAGCTTATTTGATAAATTCTAGCTTAAACATGTTCAAACAACTTAATTGAACCAGAATCCACCCTTGTGGACCCCACATAAGCTCATTTGAGCTTAATTTCTAGTTTGGTCAAAGGAAGTCAACTATCAAGCTAATAAGCACTTATAGTGCTTATTTTTGAGCTCCAAGCTCGTTGTTTTTACAAACGTTGTTAGTTTTAAGTATTTAAATAGTTTGGAAAAAGAAAAAACAGAAAAAACCAATTTAAAAGTAAGTGATAGTTTCTATTTAATTTAATTTAACTTTTTAATTTTCTTTTTAGCTTATTTATAAGCACCTTTGCATTTTTATATTTTTATTAATTTTCTTTTATATTGAAGTATTTTTAAGAATTTTTCCAGATTTTTCCATTGTCATTTAGTGATTTTTAGAATAAATATTAGTTTAATTAATTATTAATTAATATTAAAGAATTAAATAGAAAATTTAGATTTTATTAAGTAACACCTAGTTTTTATAATTTTTCTAGCTTTTACATAAGTTAAAACATTTTTAGGAATTTTTCTAGAATTTCTACTGTTCATTTTCTAATTTTAAGAATATAATTAGTTTAATTGGTAATTAATTAATAATTAGAATAATAATTAGTAAATTAGTTTAAAAATACACAAAACCAACTTTTTATAATTTTTTAGATTCCTGTTATGGTTAATTAGATTTATAAAAATCTTCTTAATTCTCTAAGTCTTTTTAGTATTTGTAATAATTTAAATCGGTTTAATTAGTTAATTAATAATTAAATAAGTAATTAATTAATAATAATTAGATAAATAGTGTGAAAAATATAATTTTAGTTTTAAAATAAGTTTTATAATATTTTAAATTTTTCTAAGTTTTAATTTTATTTTTCTAGGCTTATTCAACATTTTCTTATTTATTAGTGTATTATTAAATAATTAAAAATAGTTATTAAATTATAATAATTAATTAAATAGTTATAAAAATAATTTTAAATTTCCAATAAATTTTCTTTTATTTTTAGGATTCCAAAAATATAATTTTCACATTTGTGGGAGTTATATTTGAGAGAATTCACGTTTTGTTTTATACATTTACGTTTATTTAAATTTAAATGTACATTTTTATTTCTTTTTACATTTTTAGGTTTTCATAACTTTTAAATAAGTTAGTAATTATAAAGTAAATATTTTAAGTCTGTTTAATTTGCATTTAAGCCCCTAAGGCATGCAAATTCCTACTTTAGTTAAAACCGTTTTGTTTCGTATGTTTACGTTTAAATATTAAACGTACGCGTTTTCCAGTTCCTTTGAATTTGTGATTATCTGATTTCACGTATTAGTTGATATCGCTTATCAAAGCTATTTTTACTTATATTTCAGTAGTATAATCACTTGAACCCTTTTCCTGTTCATTTCACCTGATCTCAAAGTCGTCTTCTTTCAAATTTCACGCCTCGTTGGGATCTAACGACCCGGGGAGACACTACACTCCACGGAGTATTGGTTTAGGCTGTTTGACTTGTTGACCATTACTTGGTTGATAATTTCTTACTGTTTACCACCAATCACTAGATATATGTCTTAAGTTGATTTCTGAAAATTTTCATAATTTTTGGAGTTGATTTGGTATTTTTAATAAATATTACGAAGACGTTACTCAATACCGACACAAGACTAAGTAAATAGTTTACTTTGGTAAAACAAATCACTATCTTAACATTTTAGAGCACTCTTAGACCTTTTCGTGGACTGAAAAATTGAGTCGTCGCGATAAATAACAAAGGAGCTACGGCCCCGAGAACATAGGTATAACATTTTGAGTTTTTAACAGTAATGACACCTTGGTACGTTTTTGACTCTATAGTGAAAAACCAAGCCTAGTGGTTGCCATTTTTGGAAAATAGACTCGAAAACGATGAACCTAGGCCTTTTAAAACAATTGCCTTCTTTAAAACACAAGCGAGCAATAACCCGACAAAGTGAAAGTTTCCAGAAAAATAAGTCATTGCTGGACATTTTCTTTGTTTTAATAAAACATGACACCTAAAACTTATTTTCTCAAACCAAAACTTGAAATAATGAAAGTAGACACGTTCATCTAGGTTTATTAGATACACTCTTTCCAAGACGGGATTAGAATAACTAATATAACTTAAAACGTTCTAGGGTTTTAAAGTAATAAGAACATGATTTGAATATATTTCTTAAACGACCGACTTACATAACTTGTTAAAACCTCACTACAAGTATATAAAGGTGCTAAACATCATAAAACTCATATGCATATAGCACATGTTGCATATGCCCTAAAACGACTTATATTTCTAGGTCGTGTTAGGATTCCCGGTTGATTTCATTACGTTATACTTTTCCGCATACATTGACTACTTGAGGTGAGTTTCATAGCCACGTTTTTATCTATTTGTACTATTTTAAAATACTCAGGGTGAGAATACCATGCTTACTTTTACATACGGACACAAGTGCATAAAACGTTACATATTGCCTGTTGGGAATTCTGTGAAGTAAGAATTCTGCTGCTGTTTCTGCTGAAAGGATCCTGCTGAAGAGTTGGTTTCTGCTGAAGCAGTGTATCTGCTGAAGACATAGTTCAGCTTTATTAGTTTCTGCGGATATAGTATTTCCGTGTTTTATGTAATGTAGTTTGGATATGCATGAGTTTATTTAGGAAGTGATAAAGCATATCTTTTAGAAGTTTTAGAGTATACGTTTCTTGAGAAATGGTTTAGGATTCCTTGTGTATAAAAGGAACACACAGTTTATGTATTGAATAACTTTTAGAAAATTCTTATCATAATTAAAAGATCCATAGAGGATCAAGAGTTCTTAGTATCAAGCTTGTGTTTTGTTTCCGCTTTATAAATACAAGTTGCAGAGATTGTCTATTAGTGTGTTATTGATTACAGTGACATTACTAACGATTCTAGAGTGCTCAAGAAGATCTATCAAGGTCTATAGCTCAACAAGTGGTATCAGAGCCTCGAGAGAGTCTCTGCCATACTAAGAATCACAAATCTTACACCTTTACTGTTGGATCCCAAAACTTAAATCATTTCACACAAAATATAAAGATTATAAGAAAGATAAATAGAGAGATGAAGAGATAAGAAAGATGGCAACTTCTAGAGAGAGAAAGTGAGATGTATTAGATTAGGAGAGAAGGATACAAATGAGAGAAAATACCTAGAAGCACCACCTCCAAATGGTAGCATTTGGAGGTTTATATACTTTTGATAAAGAGATGGGCCGGGCTTGGGCTTATGTAATGGACTAGACATAAACTAATACAATGTTAGATTAAACCAAGCCCGTTTACCCTTAACTAAACTACAAGACTATTACAACATCATTACAAGACTCGTTGATACAATAATGATCGTCACTTCTATTTCTAACAATCTCCCCCTAAGGGGCGATCATTGAGATCTCTCTTAGATTCCATTGATGATCAACACTTCTATTGCTAACAATCTCCCCCTAAGGGTGATCATTGAGATCTCTCTTTGTGATCTTGATCTTTGAACTTTGAAGCTTGTTGTCTTGATCTTTGAGTCTTTGTAGAATAGTCTTTAGTCTTTGTTCCTTCATGCTTTGTGATCTTTGATGACTGACTTTTCTTCGTTCTTCGTTCTTTGTTCTATTGTGATGTGGTGTCATCTGCCTTTCGTCACTTCTGTGTTTGTGGTAGTTGTCCGCCATTCCAACATGCTCATACGTCTTTGAACTTTGAGATTCATACATTAGCAGTTCCCTTTCTATCACTTTGATCTTTGTCTCTTTACTTTGTAGATTCTTTTTTTTTGGCGTAGAATCTTTCTTTGAACTTTGTGTTGCTTAGATCTTTGAGGGAGCTTTCATTGACTTTGTGACGTAAGTATGAGCATGTGGAATCTATCGTCATGGAGATGATGTATAGCTGCAGGTAAACAGTTAGTAATAAATCAACCGGTACTTACAGATAAGGAATTAGAGATCGTCAACAGCATAGTGTGAAGACTCCTTCTAACCCTTACCAAGGCCGTTCCCATGTCAGATACTCTCGAGAGAGCTTACGAGACCTACTAAGTAGCTCAATGACTGGGTGAGTCGCTGGGGATCACTCCACGACTGTAGACCGTTTGTAACCACCGCGAACACTAAGCGTAACCCATAAAGAATTACCGAAGTGACCTGCTGTCAGGGCTGTTAGATGTTGACCCTGGCAGGAGTTTCCATTCAATCATTGAGAAATACTTGTGTGAATTCTCTCATAAATGTTCTGGCAGATTGCTAAGATCTGCGTAGGACTCTAAAGTTTACATCTGGCGTCCTTAATGATGAACAACCAGTGTAGAAATATCATGTGTTCCTATGAGATCTTTTGATGAATCTCGGGGCTCTAGACTCGATAAGTGCACATTTGGTTTCCTATGCGGAGATTAGGGAGAGGTCTCCTGTTTCAATATCAATCATCTCTAAGAGACAGATCGATAGATTACATCGGTTCCCCGTGAGAATGAAACAAGCTCTTTTAAGAGAACTTGAGTGGTTAAGAAGGTTTAGTGCAGTGCGTCACTGGGTCCATGACGTCTTTGTCTTCAATACCGGTGTCACCTTAGTAACAACCAGTAGCATATGAGTTGAACCCGGTGTCTGCCCTAAGGTTGAACATATGGAGGGCTATTTCTTTTCACCCTTTTCATAACTTTTCTTTTTAATTCTTCAACCCCTTCTTTCTCCATTCTCATTTTCTCCTTTTTTCAATCATACCTAAGGACTTCTAATTCTAATCTATTGGATTTGTCCTTGGGTAGATCCCTCCGGCTCTGGCGGATCATAGGACGGTTATTCCTAACCTTAGTCACCTTATATCTTCATGACTATCCTATTGTTGCCATAAAACCATTCATTTGAAAATCTTCTCAAAGTGTTTATGATAATGAAACATATTTTGTTAACACTTTGAGAGTTTTGATTTCATTTTGAAGGACTCCCCCTTCACATGTGCTCATGGATTTTTAAGAAATTTGCACATGCGGAAGGAGTTTGCACTTTTTGAATTGATCCACTTTCAGTGAACATGACCGATTCGAGACACGCTTACATCACTAGTTAGACTAGCTTGAAGTTATTACCCGTCCTGGTCAAGTCCAAAGAAAGTCTCTCGATACGGTACATTCTACTCAGACAAGTCCTATTCGAGACACGCTTACATCACTAGTTAAACTAGCTTGAAATTATTACCCGTCCAGGACAAGTCTTTTCGATTACTGACATTTTAAGCTTCGTCAATTCATTGGTACTTACTGAGTCGAGCTCTTTTGAGATTCATTCACAATCTTTAATCACTTTTAGATCACATTTTAATCATGTCTTCTCCCCCTCAAAAATTGCATTTCGTGATATTTTTTATATCAACGGATTAAGAAAAAGCTTTTGGAGAGAAAGACAGATTTTTTTGCATGAAATCGGAACATTTTTGTATTTGAAATTACTCCCCCTCAAAACTCGCATATGTTTTTGAGAAATGTTAAACTTTTAAAGTCTAGAGGGAAGGAGTCTTCTTGAAGCAAAATTCTGAAAGAGAAAGAAGTTTCAGATTTGTTGAATTTTGCATCAAGGTTTTTTAAAAAACAAAGACTTCTCTTTGTTTGAATAAGAATATCGCACTGAGGCGTACAACAGTGTGCATTTGTAGGATAAGTGCACTTTTTTTGATGAAAATCATTTTTGCGTAGCACTTTCCTTTCTTTGAAAACTTGAGTTGTGCACTGTAAGGTGTACACAAGTCATTTTGATGATGAGCACCGATTTTGATAGATTTTGAAAATCGTTTTAAAAAATCTTGAAGATGTGGTGCTCATGATGTAAGAGAATTTTTGTTTTCAGGATAAGTGCTCGAAAGATATTTGAAACCTTCATTTTTGATTAAGCACTTTCCTTTCTTTGAAGAACGAGTCCTTAGCTGAAATACTAAGAAGTCATGATTTTGAAGTCCTTATTTGAAATCTTTTCGAGTTGTTATACCCGGACTTAATTTTTGAAAAGATTTCACTTTGAAGCACGGGTTTCGTACTGAAGTATACGAAAGCCATCGTGAAGAAACTTTTTGAGAAACGACATGTTTTAGAAAACATTTTCGAGAACTCTCGCTCAAGCATCTGTACATATCCGTATCATTGTTGAATGACATTTCTAGAAACGTACAGAATATCGATTATACAAGAGACATGTCGTGAGAAGAATATTTTTGGATTTTTTGGTTTTATATTGTTTTTGGATTTTTGAAGATTTTATATTTTTGTATTTTGTTTTTGATGGTTTTTCAAATTTTGTATTTTGTTTTTTTTTTTTTTTTTTTTTTTTTTTCTTTTTCAAAAAAAAGTATTTACAAAGAAAAAATTTGAAGAAAGAGAGAAAAATTAAGGTTTGACAAGTAAAAGTGGAGTTACGAGTGGAATTAGAAAAGGATTTCCACAAGCGATGTTGGCGTAAAGTTCTTTTTTACCACATTGGGTGTATAAACCCTCAACACTTTCACAAGTACCTGCATCCACAGAAGAAGAATTCTCACAAATAACGGTGTTAGAAGTACATGTTTCCTCACATTGAGGGTGTTCACTATCAACGGTTGTAGTGATTTCTACTTCCTTATCCTGATGATTTTCACTATTATTTGTCTTGGTGCAACAATCAAGAATCTTTCCTGTGGGAATCCATCTAAGACCAAATGTATTAAAAACTTTTCCCGTGGGAGTCCACCTAAGGCAAGATCTAGGAGTTGTTTTCTTTTCAGATGCAGCGGAAGTCTCATTTTGAGAAAAACTACGTCCTGTAGAGATCCACCTATTAGGTTTCTTAGCCTTTTGCTTCTCATCAACGGGTTTGTTTCTATTCGGTTTCTTAGTGGATTGTACCTTAGCACATGCATTTTCTATCTTGATATAATGTGCAACACATGCATCATGATTAGCTGAAAAAACACATTTTTGACATGTAGGACAGACAAATTCAACATTTTTATTTAAAACTGCAACCTTAACTTTGTCACTACAGTCATTTGGAAATTGTTTGTTGTTCGATGAGACTTTGGAATTCTTTGTGTTGCATTCTACATTCTTAGCATTTTGTTTTGTGCCACTACTCTTAGATGCAAGCCAATCCCTAGTATTTTGTTGATTGTTCCTAGGTAATGGTTTACTACTACTAGCAGCGCTTTGGAATCTTGTAGAATTCATCACACTAGGTTTTGCGCCTAAAATTCCGTCTTTTCGAAGTTGTGCCTTTTTCCTAGCTTCTTCTAGATGGTGATTTTGGACCATGTCATTTGAACCAACAGATTCCTTTACAGATTTTGTGGTCACATTCGGTGTGCTATTCTTAGAAGGGCCAGGTGCACTCACATTTGTGTTTCTTTCAACAAACAATCTTTGTTTTTCAACAATCTTTTCAATTACCTTTTTCTTGGGCAAGGGTTGTGGAGTGACTGGTTTTGTCAAATTTTTATTCTCATCGACTTTTGGAGTAAACATTGAAATAGACATTTTTGGTTTTTCAACTGTTTTTGAAACATTTGGTTTCTCCGAAGTCGATGGTTTTGCAAACTTAGTATCCACACCCTTCCCTTTAATACTTACAAGCTGAGCTCTCAAAAGATCATTTTCCTTTTTCATGTCCTTGTAGGCATGCTCATACGACAATTTGTCATACTTGCATTCCTCTGATTTTCGATCAAGTTGTTTGAAAAACGACATGTTTTCTTTTTCAAGTTTTACAAGAGCATTTTCATATTTTGAAACAATTTCAGATGTCTCAGCTCGCAGTCTTTCATTGTCCTCAACCGAATATGTTTGTAAAATGATGGACATTATATCAGTAGTCATAACGGCTTCGAAGAGAGAATCATTTAACTTTTCCAAAACATTCATGTTTTCACGAGTTTCATTAGCTTCGTTTACCAGGGATTTGTGATCCTTGACAAAGTCGGCCGTTTCTTTTAAGAAAGCTTGTTCAAAATGGATTACCCTCGCACTGATGTTATTCAGTGGGATAGTAATTTCGTTTTCAAAAACTTTTTTCTACTCAATATGAAAACTGGAATGCCAGTTGTTAATATTGATTGTAGTTTTAGAAGCAACAATATTTTGAAGTTCTTGAATTCTCTTTTTAACGTCATCCAGAATTTCTCTAGCCTCACTTGTATTGAAAGTGTTGTTAGAGGACATTTGTTCCATTTTTGAAAGAGATTTGGAAACAACTTTCTTTTTAGACAAGAATTTCGCGAATGGTCGTTTTATGGAAAACACAGATGGTTCTGTTTGTGAAACAAAAGTAATTCCCGAAAGTTTGTTCAATTTGTTGTAATCAATGGGTTTCAAATCAGGATCCTTTTGTTTCATTTTATTAATGCTCTCTTCGGCCAATTCAATCGTTTCCACAGAATCACGAACAATGGGAGGATCATGCTTAGCCAACAAAACATTTCCATTAAACAAATAATTCTGAGCTTGCTGAGCTTTCTTGAGATTACAGGGGGTGTTGTTACCAAGACCCACTTTATGTTTCGTATGGTAAACCGGATTAGTTTGATTTGAAATCATTTTCATTGTTTGACTTGACTGACCCGATTTAACCACTAATTCTTCTAAATGAGCAATCATGTGTTCTGACTCTACGATTTCGGCCAAAAGTTTGTCTTCTTTCTTTGCAAAGTCCTTTTTCAACTCATCCCTTTCTATTTCAAGATTGGTATAAGTTGTTTTTTGTTTAGAAAGTTGATTTTGTAAATCAGAAATTTCCGCGTTTAAAGCTTTTATCTTCTTGAAAGAATTAACATCAAGTGTATCAAACTTGAGTTGCAATTGTTTTTCCCTTGAAACGGAATTTTGATAACCAATTTCTAATTCAGACAATCTTTTGTTATGAAACTCAAAAGCTTTAGCGTTTTCCTTGTAACTCTCAAGCTCAGCGGTCAATTTAACATTTGCGGCCTTAACATCGCGATTGACCTTTTTCACTTTTTCGATTTCAATACCACAGTTATTTAATAATGATTCAAACAAAGCACGTGTTTCCTCATCATTAGCACCATTTTGTGCAACTTGAACTCCATTAGGATCCATGTATGGAGTTTCATAGTTAACATTGCTATTAACTTGTTCCCCCACATATGTATCATAAATAGGTTCAGGTGGCACATAATGTGGCTTCTCATGAGCAAACGGATTAGCATCATTACCATAATTTGGTACCTCATGGAATGGATCTGAATCATAAGTAGGAGGAAGATCAAAATCACTGCTTGATGTTGTTGCTTGCTGATTTGCCATAAAGTTGTAGGTTTCATTAAGATCTGCTGAATTGTCATTAATTCTTGTTGTAGCTCTAAACTCATGTTCCTCAGCAGTTAACGGTATTCCCGATTCCTCTTTATTGGCTAGCATCAACAAGTACTTGATCTTTTCTACCCTCGTCATAGCATTGACATTGTAATTAATACCAATATCACTGCTGTGAGTTGCAGATGTAGGTTTCTGAATCGAAGTTACGAAACAACAATCATTCCCATTATGATTGACCACATTCTGACTCTCAAACTGATCCATCGGATCTCCAACATATTCCCTTATCAGAATCCCCGTCTGTGTACTCGTAGCATATCTGTCATAGGAAGGTTCTGCATTTTCAGGTTCTTCTGACTTATGTTCACATGATTCTTCACCATTTTGTGCCTTAACAGTCAACGGTGGTCGTTTCATATGCTCCACGAGTGTGAAAGGAAATCTCAGGTCAAGATATTTGACGTAATCAGGTAGCTCATTTTCATCAATGTCTTGTTCATTATCAGTCAACGACTTCTCAGTCTCAGTCAATATGTCCTCAGTCTCAGTCACCGTCTCCTCAGTCTTAGGATATGGGGCGAAGAATTGAACAAGAGGATCCATATCAATCGATGAAAATAAATTTGTGAGAAAAGACATTTTGAACGTGTGAAATGAATATGGATCTTTTAGACGATAAAGAAGTGATTCCTTTTTCTTTTTTTCTTTTCGAAACGTGTTATCCAATAACTAGCACGGTAGTTATTTTCAACTTACCCGAATAATCTCAACCCAATTTAATTTTCAATCTCGGATTATCGAAGCTTAATCACAATCACGGTCCAAAAATTCTACAACTTTTATAACACTTACTACAAACCCAAAAAAAATTCGTTCCTTGTGTTAACCAACTAAGAGTCCGAACAGCCCAATCTAGTTGTAAAATCTGGCGCAGCCCAACCAAAAACGTAGCAGCCCAAGTAATTTCCAAACAAAAAAATTCGTTCCTTGTGTTAACCACTAAGCAACCCTAAAATTCGGTATTTAAAACTCACTTTATCACACAATACACTAACCTACTCACACATAAAACAAACGCAGTCACTTTACCTTTTTCTCTCACCACAATGGTAGCCACCAATATTCTCAAATCAGATCTAAGAAAAAAACAAACGCCTGCTTGTTTTTCTAATGCTAACGAAACCCAAACACAGACCTCTACTTGTTGCCTTAAATTCGAACACACAACACACTCTTTGATCTTTTTCGTAGCTCACTAACAAACCACAAAGACAATGGCTGACGAAGTTGGTATCGAACCCAGGTAGGTTGTTCTTGTGTCTTGTTCAGTGAAACTGAAGGTGAGGTGAGTGGGTTTGTTGTTGTTTTGAGGTGTGAATGGCTCGTTGTCCGTTGTGGAGACAAGGGAATGATGTAGGTTAGATGTTGTAGTTGATTGTTATGATTAGGATTTGAGTTTACGGTTTGGATATGGGTGAGTTTGAATCTGGTTGCGTTCTCCTTTTTTTTTTTTTTTTTTTTTTTTTTTTTCGTTTAACTTCATGTGCGTGTTATCTTATCCTTTTTGATTAATTTTCACTCAAAGATGTAGATAGTTGGTATGTAAAAAATCTTATGCGTAAGAGTATTTGTAAAAGTTGAGCGTAGGATCTTTAAGCGTAGAAGTTACGCGTAAACCTTAAGCGTAGATGTTACGCGTAAACTTGGTCTTACGCGTAAGATTTGTGCGTAAACGAACTTACTAACTTTCCAAGCTAGAAGTTATGCGTAGGATGATGAGTTACGCGTAGAGTATGCTTTTTATGCGTAAAAAAAGGGTTTTTTGCATAAGTTTATGCGTAAACTGACTTTTTTGACTTTTCCGACCAGATTCCGACCACTTTTTCCGTCTAGCCTTTTTTTTTTCGACAGTTTCTTGACCAGTTTTTCAACCTCAGAATAATACCAATAAAAACAAGAAAATGTTTGGATTATTTGGACTGAAAAAAAAACAAAAAAATAAGCGTAAAAAAAATAACTTCTTAGGACAAAAGGATGTAAGTTTGGACTGTTGTTGACTATACTCAAAATGTGTGAAAGTATGAAGCTTTTTGGACAGAAATGAGACAAGGACAAAAGCAGTTTGGACTAAATAATATAAGGGAAAAAAAAACACTATAAAAACAGAATAAGCATTATATCTGACCAAAATAAGCACTAATTGATCACGAAAGTAAAACCGAGACTGAAAGTGTAAAAAAATTTCAAAGACACGATTTTTAAGAGAAACAACACTTCTAAATCATCTTATGGCTCTTGATACCACTTGTTGGATCCCAAAACTTATATCATTTCACACATAATATAAAGATTATAAGATAGATAAATAGAGAGATGAAGAGATAAGAAAGATGGCAACTTCTAGAGAGAGAAAGTGAGATGTATTAGATTAGGAGAGAAGGATACAAATGAGAGAAAATAACCTAGAAGCACCACCTCCAAATGGTAGCATTTGGAGGTTTATATACTTTTGATAAAGAGATGGGCCGGGCTTGGGCTTATGTAATGGACTAGACATAAACTAATACAATGTTAGATTAAACCAAGCCCGTTTACCCTTAACTAAACTACAAGACTATTACAACATCATTACAAGACTCGTTGATACAATAATGATCGTCACTTCTATTTCTAACAATCTCCCCCTAAGGGGCGATCATTGAGATCTCTCTTAGATTCCATTGATGATCAACACTTCTATTGCTAACATTTACAATCCAAACAAATCAAGAAACATGCTTGGATCAGATGATGATGTAGATACAACCCAGAACATTAACACCACTTCTCTTCAACAACTCAATCTCTCCAACAGTAATGCTAAGTTTTCATACTTGAAGAATGCAGAAGATTATCATCTGTGGTCCATGAAGATGCAGAACTGGATCACAAACATTGATTGGGATCTGTGGGAGGTTGTTAAGAAAGGGAATAGTCTGAAGAAGCATGTTACAGATGTTGATGGAGTTGTTACTATTGTAGGACCCAAAACTGCTGAAGAGATTCTGGCTGTGCAGAGGGAGAGTAAAGTCAGAACTATTTTGCTCCAAGCTATACCAGATGACCATATGGGTGACTTCCATTTTATGGAGGATGCCAAGGATATTTGGATGGCTATAAAAGCAAGATTTGGTGGGAATGAGGAATCAAGAAGGCTGCAGAAGTCTCTGCTGAAGCAAAAGTTCCAAGAATTTCAGATATCTGAAGAAGAGGGAATTCATAAGGGTTATGACAGGTTTCATTGAATACTGAGTCAACTTAATCAGTTGAAGGCCAGACCCGACAATGAAGACTGCAATTCTAAATTTTTGAGATCTCTACCGCCATCTTGGTTACAAGTTTGTATTGCTCTCAAGACCAAAGGTGGGTTGGACATGATGTCTTTTGATGACCTCTACAATAGGCTTAAATCACTTGAGCCTGATGTTAGAAGTCCCATTCGTCCATCCACTCATTCTGCATTTGTTGGTGCCTCTACTAAACCTGTGCATCAAGCCTCAAGTTCATATTCATCAGGAGCATCTTCTCAAACTTATAATCAAACTGCTCCTAAATCAAAATCAAGTAGTGTGTTGGAGGATCTTATTCATTCATTTGTGGCTGAATATGAACCTCAGCAGTTTATTGCTTTTGAGGACTTTGAACAGGTAGATCCATTGGAAATGGAGGAGATGCACTTGAAATGGGAGCTTGCAATGATCTCAATGAACATCAGAAGGTTTGAAGCCAAGTCTGGAAGAAAGTTTGGTTTTAATGGCAAAGAAGCAGCAAGGTTCGATAGAAGGAAGGTTAAATGCTACACTTGTGGTCAAGTGGGACATTTTTCAAGAGAATGCAAAGATAGAAAGGCTGGAGATGAAGTTAGATATGGTTCTTATCCATTGGAAGCAGGGAATAACAAGACTGTACCTTCAAAGGCTATGGTGACTCTGGATCACCAAATTGATTGGGCTGATCATGAACCTGCTGGAGAGGAAGCTGCTACTTCTTCACAATTGAATCTGCTAGCATTCACACCTTCAGAAGACAAAAAGGAGCAAGTCTCCTTGATGGGAATATCTCAGGTAACCAACTGTGTGTTTGGATGTAGTGTAAGATACAATGAGCTTAAACAAGAATTTGATGAATTGAAACCAAAATACAATGAGTGTTATGTTGAAGTAGAGTCTTATAAAATGGCTTTAAAAACATTAGAGAAACAAAAAGTCTGGTTTCAAAAGAATCAAGTTAAATATGATGAAAAAATAAGAGTTCTAGAAAGTGATTTAGAGGTTGCTAAGATAGAATTAAAACGTACTGATAAAGAGAAGTCTGATTTAGAAAAAGAAAAACAAGAGTTACAAGCTAAATTAGATAAAGAGATAGCTGGTCGTATGAAATGGCAGGAAGGGGCATCTAATTTAAGTAAATTAATTGATGGTCGTCAATCTGTTAGGTCTAGAAAGGCATTAGGATATGAGAAATATATAGACCCTGAAGAGCTAACCTATCCTGATATGTCGAGTGTTTTTGACCCTGAACCAGCCTTAGCTTATCAAACACCTGTTAAATATGTTAAGGAAGGGGGAATGAATGCAGTACCTGGACCTATAAGAGGGGAACACATGCCTATAGACTTGTCCAAACCTGTTGACTTTGATGGATCACATCATTTATATGGCAAAAAGTCAACTGACTTGCAAGACCCTATTGTGAAATCTAATGACTTTGTCTCTTGTTGTAACAGTGACAAGTCTTCTGATGAAGGGTCTACCTTATTTGCTAGCTGTGATTCAAGTGAGAAGTCGGACCTGCCCAAGACCATGCCCAAGACCACATCAAAGACATCACCCAAGACTCCCCACAAGCCTTCTAGAGTTGCTGCTGATCACAAGACAGTTTCTACTGAAGACTTGTTTTTCAATTCTTTGCATAATAATTTTGGCTTTGTTAAAAACAATTCTGTTTGTCATGGTGATTTGAATACTTTTTCATGTTATGGAAATTCTTTTGGTTTGCATAAATCTTCTAAAAGGAAGAAGTGTTTTGTGTGTGGAAGTAAATATCACTTGATTAAGGATTGTACATATCATGAGCAAAGAATGGGTGCATGTGTTAGTCAAAGGAAAACTAGGCAAATGTGGAAGAATGTTAGTGAAATACCATCTTTTGTTCCACATCAGCAGAAACCTAATTCTGCTGAATCTCATCATTCATGGAGAAGAACCAGTACTAGACCATATGTTCGACCCACTAGTTCTTTCTTTTATAATAGTTATTGGCCTAATCACTTTGACTCAATGTGTAATGGTGGTGGGAAATGGAATACTGCTGTGAAGCCCTCAGCAGGTTGTTCTTGGACTAAGAAGGGACCTAATATGCATTACAGGCCCAAGAACAATGGTGGATCTAAAACATCTACATGGCCAGTTACTAATGATCCACAAGTCAGGCTCAAGTCAGCAATGACTTGAGTCTCCAATGTGTACTAATTTTGTAAATTTTGTTGTTGTTGTAGGAACATCCTTTGAAAAGTACTGAAGTTGGTATTGTTGATAGTGGTTGTTCTAGAAGTATGTCAGGGAACAAGGATAAGATGCATGACTTCGAGCCCATTGAAGGAGGAGGCACTGTAACCTTTGGTGGTGGAGATGGCAAAATAACAGGGAAAGGAACCATAAAGACACCCTTGTTAGACTTTGAAAATGTTTACTATGTGAAGGAACTGGAGCATTTTAATCTTATCTCAGTATCACAAATTTGTGACACTAAGCATAAGGTTTTCTTCTCTGAAGATGAGTGTCTTGTACTTTCCAAGGACTTCAAACTCCTAGAAGACACAACTGTATTGCTGAGAGTTCCTAGAACCTTCAACTTATACACATTCAATCTGAATGATGTTCAGCCTGAAGGTGATCTAACATGTTTGGTTGCCAAAGCTTCCCTGGATGAATCTAATAAATGGCATAGAAGAATGGCACATGTGAATTACAAGACCATCAACAAGTTATCAAAACTTGGTCTTGTTAAGGGCCTTCCTTCTAAACTCTTCACAAATGAACACAATTGTATTGCTTGCAACAAGGGAAAGCAACACAGAGCCTCTTACAAAACAGTCCAAGCAGTGAGCACCATTTCAGAACCTCTTCAGTTGCTGCACATGGATCTTTTTGGTCCAACCCCCATTAGAAGTATTGATCACAAGTACTTCTGCCTGGTTATTACAGATGATTATAGCAGGTTTTGTTGGGTGTTCTTTCTCAAAACTAAGGATGAAACAACTCCAATTCTGAAAGAATTCATTCTCTTAGTTGAGAACCAGCTAAATAAAAAGGTGAAAGGGATTAGGTGTGACAATGGTACAGAATTCAAAAATGTTGTCTTCATAGAATTCTGTAAGTCTAAAGGGATAAGAAGGGACTATAGTACTCCAAGAACTCCACAACAAAATGGGGTTGCTGAAAGGAAAAATAGAACCCTCATTGAGGCAGCAAGATCAATGCTTTCAGACTCCAAACTACCCACCATGTTTTGGACTGAAGCAGTCAGTACTGCATGTCATGTCTTGAACAGGGTATCCATCACTAGACTTCATGTCAAGACACCTTATGAACTTCTCACTGGGAAAGTTCCACACATACATTACCTGAAGCCTTTTGGATGCAAGGTGACTATTCTGAATACTGCTGATATACTGGGTAAATTTGATGGGAAAGCTGATGAGGGATATATAGTTGGGTATTCAGCTCAAAGCAAGGCCTATAGGGTTTATAATCTGAATGCTAAAAAGATTGAAGAGACCCTTAATCTGAGATTTCTTGAAGATCAGCCTAATATTCAGGGACAAGGCCATTCTTGGTATTTTGACCTAGACTATTTGACTGACTATTTGGGTTATACTAGGCATGCTTCTAATCCTGGTGCAGGTACCAAAGATTCAAGTTCTAATCCTGCAGGTTCCATGGATGATGACTCAGAATGTGAGTCTGAGCCAGAAGAGAATACTTTTGTTGTACCATCTTTTCCACCTAACCATTTTGTAGGTAATCACTCTGCTGCTGAACAAGATGATGAGTCACATTATGCAGAAGATCTTGCACGATTGCAGAAGTAGGAACATGCTGCTACTCAGGAAGCTCAGAAACTCAATGATAAGGTTTCACAAGAGACTGAGGCTATCCTACATCAGTCAGCACAAGCAGTCAGTGGAAACAAGGATACTGCTGAAGGCACACCTCTTCCCACTGATAATGTCAAAGATGCTGATTCTGCTGATGTTCACTCTCCCATTTCTACTGAAGTCTCTGCAGATTTTGATCCTTTACCATATTTCCTAGTCCTTCTGACCTTGGAAATTATCAACCAAAGCCTGGCTTGTTTAATTCAGCTTCTTATGACACTGAGTTTGAGCCTAAACTCACCAACATTGATGCCAACATTGATGTTCCACCTACAGCTACCAAAAGGATTCACAATGCTAATCCCCTATCCAAGATTATTGGTGATCCTAAAGACCCTGTTCAAACTAGAAGCACTGTCAAGAATACAAAATATGGAGAAGTTGCTTTTATCTCTTATGTCTACAATCAAAAGAGGAACAATCACACAGATTTCAAACATTGTTTGTTTGCATGCTTTCTTTCTCAGATTGAACCAACTAGTGTTCCTCAAGCACTGGCTGATTCAAGCTGGCTTGAGGCAATGCAAGAGGAGATGTTGCAATTTAAGAATCAGCAGGTTTGGATTTTAGTTCCTCTTCCTGATGGGAAATATGCCATTGGGACAAAATGGATTCTGAAGAATAAAAGAGATGCCAGGGGTATTGTGGTGAAGAATAAAGCAAGACTAGTGGCTCAAGGTTTTAGACAAGAGGAAGGCATTGACTATGATGAGGTCTTTGCACTAGTGGCCAGAGTTGAAGCTATAAGGATATTTTTGGCCTATGCCTCTTATATGGGCTTTATGGTTTATCAGATGGATGTAAAAGGTGCTTTCTTGTATGGAGAGATTGAAGAGGAGGTTTATGTGACTCAACCCAAGGGATTTGAAGACCCTGATCATCCTGAGTATGTGTACAAAGTTGTCAAAGCTCTCTATGGACTGCATCAAGCTCCCAGAGCTTGGTATGCTAGACTCTCCACATTTCTGCTGAAGAATGGCTACAGAAGAGGTGCCATTGACAAGACTTTATTTCTGAAGAAAGATTCTAGGGATATTATTCTTGTGCAGGTGTATGTGGATGATATTATCTTTGGTTCTTCCAAAGAAGCCTGGTGTAGAGAGTTTGAGAATTTGATGAAGGGAGAATTTCAGATGAGTGCCATGGGAGAACTCACTTTCTTTCTGGGTCTGCAAGTTCAGCAGAAACCTGATGGTGTATTTATACATCAGGAGAAATATGTTAAAGATATGTTGTCCAAGTTTGCTATGGAAAATGTCAGGACTGCCACAACTCCATATGAGGCTCCCAAACCAAAGAACAATCTTACTCCTGATCTTCCTGTGAATGTTCATTTATACAGGTCTATGATTGGTTCTTTGATGTACTTGACTGCCTCAAGACCTGATATTACATTTACTGTGAGTGCATGTTCAAGACACCAAGTCACTCCACTTACCTCTCATATGAATGCTGTCGAGAAGATTTTTAAGTATCTTAAAGGCCAACCACAATTAGGTCTTTGGTATCCCAAAGAGTCCATTTTAGCTAGCAGCTTATAGTGATAGTGACTATGATGGTGCCAATTTGGATAGAAGATCCACAACTGGAGGTTGCCAATTTCTTGGAAGAAGACTGATTTCTTGGAAATGCAAGAAACAGACCATAGTTGCTACCTCTACTACTGAAGCAGAGTATGTTGCTGCTGCCAATTGTTGTGGACAGGTTCTATGGATTCAGAATCAATTACTGGATTATGGGTATAACTTCATGAATACTACCATTTTCATTGACAATCAAAGTACCATTTGTATTGTTAAAAATCCAGTTTTTCATAATAGAACCAAACATATTGAAATCAGACATCACTTTATAAGGGATGCTTATGAGAAACATTTGGTTAAAGTGGTCAAAATTCACACAGATGAAAATGTGGCAGATTTATTAACCAAGGCATTTGATGGACCAAGGTTTCAATATTTGGTGGTCCATATTGGAATGTTAAACCCTTAACTGCAAAGTTTAAGGGGAGGCATAAGCCTCAGGGGAGGCATTTGCCTCAGGGGAGGATGATGACTGTAAACTTTGTAATATTTGTATAAGTTGAATAATTTCTGAGTTTTAACAAGTTTTTAACACTAACCCTCTAACAGTTGTGCAAGTTGTTTGGTGTATTTGCTTGTTTGATGATTGTTTTGCAAATGTTCTAAGAATGAAAGTTCCATGATTAATGTCACCAAGAGCTAAAGTCAAAGGAATGTGGTCGATATGCTGAACATGGTTTCTACTGATCAATTGAAACATGCTGAAGGTCTTACACAATGGAGAAATTCAACTAAGATCTTTTCATTCATTCATAGAAACAAGTTACAGCTTACATTCAATGTTGCAACAGAGATACAATGACCATTCCCAAACTATTGACTAATTCAGTACTACTAGCTTCTATCACTTATTACAAAATACTTGAGGCTATGACAAGTACAATGAAGAAGCTGAAGATGAAAATGGAAAAAGAAGAGAAGGAAGACTGGGAAGATGCTCATGAATTAAAGTCAAGAGAATACTCAAGAACTTTGCCTCATGGTTACATTCCTCAATCACCTACTTCTGCTTCTCCTTTCCCTTACGTATGATCTCAGAACTCTTGCTCTGTCCAATATGTTCTTGATGTGGAAGACCAGGTCCTGGAGCAGGAAGATCCAACACCAAATTTTGTGATGTTGGAAGAGATGGATCCCTAGTACTTGATCTTGGTTGGGATCTCTCTGGTGTGGAAGGAGGAAGAAAGGATGGATCTTCATGTTCTTCCTCTGAAGAGTCTTCATCAGAGGTATAGATGAAGGGAGAGACAAGCTCTCTCTCTGCAGGATTGGGTGCATTGCTTGGTTCACCCTTCAAGTAAGCATTCCATTGTCTTTCTTGTGCATCCCATCGATTCTCCAATGCTCTTGCAAAGTCAGAACCTTCAAGATCCCATGGATATGGTGGTATATCTTCGTCTCATGATGGAGAAGAGGAATTTGAATCTGAGGTTTTTGGGTGTGATGACATAATTTGGATGGAGAATTGGGGTTAATAGAAATTAGGGTTTGAAAGATAATTTGGGAAATTTGATGAATGAGATGTGTGCTTTGGGGTGATTAAATAAGCTAATTTTAGGAGTTACGATATTTAATGCGAGTTGGGTGGCACAGTAAAATCAAGATATTGACCGAAGATATTTTTACCTTTGGTTGATTCTGCTGATAGTTGACTATGCTTCAGCAGGTTTGACTTTCACTGCTGCTGAAGGGTTAATTTTCAAATTAGAAGTTTTGTCAGACTTGGTCAATAAGTTGTTCCGATAATTTTGACCAAGATTGGGGAACTTCCAAATTTAACTCACTCTGCATATCTTTTCGAATCAAAATTATTCGCTTATCACTTCAAATAAACCCATTATTCTTTGGAGTAATTCATAACTTTCTCACACACATTCAGTCAAATGGCTCAACTTGACTTGAAGGGCGACCATAACAAATATGCTATTCTGAAAACAAAGAAGGGACATGAAGAATTCGATTTGATGGTGGAATTTCTACAAAGGTCGAAGATTCATTATGCTTTGACTTATTGTCCCAATTTGGTGTGTGAATCCTTGGTGAAACAATTTTGGGCATCTGCTACTAAGAGATCTGCTACAGAGATTGTAGCTGAAATAGATGGTGTAGAATATGTGGTGACAGAAGGGTTGATAAGGGCAAAGCTTCAGTTGGATGATGAAAATGGTGTGTATCATTCCAACACTGCAGAGATTCTTGCTGGATTAAGAGAAGCTGGATATCAAAGTACTGATACATCCAAGTGGCACAAGTATCAATTTTGTCCTAAGTGGAGGTATTTGGTGCATCTGCTGCTTCAATGTATGAGCAACAAGTGTGGTGGATGGAACCAGTTCTCTCTGCAATTGGGTTATGGTATTGTTTGTCTTTCTAAGGGTGAAACTTATAATTTTTCTAAGTTTATTTTTGAAAATATGCTAGAAAATATAGATAAGGAACAGCATAAGTTTTTAATGTACCCTAGATTCTTACAGATAATCTTAGACATAACCACTGAAGATATGACCCATATACCCATTAAAAGTCTAGGTTCTAAGTTGTTTGCCTCAATGAAAACTAATTATACTGGGGAACATTACCCTATGTTGGAAGCAATGTTGCCACAAGGCAATGCTAATGTAATTGAGGGTGATGATGCTGGTAATGTGCCTGCTTCTAATGCTGCTGATGATGGTAATCCATCATCTTCTGGTGTTGCTGCTGATGGTAATCCTTCAGTGGTAATGGAGGAAGCGCCAGCTACAACTGCTGAACCTTTACCTGATTCTACTGACTTACCACCACCTACCCCTGTACAAATGTCACCTAGCCCTACCATCTCACCAATTCAGGATGCTCCAACTGAGCAAATTCATGAGTTTGAAGATGACTTACAGACTCTTGAACCTGATCATACTAGACTACCTTCAACCAGTTCTTTGGGAGAGCAAATTAATGTAGGTTCTCCTAATGTTGTACATGAGTCTGTTTCTCCTGCTGGGTACAATGAAGCTCCATATACCACTGAGCAATCTGCTGGTAGAGCAGAGGACCCTATTACTCTCACTTTTGTATATGATTCTCTTAGCAGGTACATGAAAATGACTGAAGATCTCCAGAAAGAACTTGCTGAGACCAAGACTACTCTTGGTAATGAAATTCAAGGTCTGAAAAGCAAAGTCACAGATTTGGAGACACAGCTAAGTCAGCAGAAGCAAAGCAAAGATGGATTGGACTCTACTGAAGTGGCAAAGGAGGCAAATTTGGATTCTCTTGAGATTCTAGCTGAAGTTGCTAGACAATCTCATGTTGTTCCTCCTAAAGCTGCTGCAGCACCTCAATCTAAACCAATAATACTAGTTCAAAGAAGAAGTACAAGACAGTATTTGGCAAGACAAGCTGCTGAAGCTTCAAAAGTATCTGATGGTGATAATGATGTGCTGATGACTGAAGTTGTGGATATACTTCAGGAGAAACAATCATTACGTAGGGATGCTGCTGATCAATCTGCTGACAAAGGAAATACATCAGGAGAAACATATTTTGTAGCTGGGAAAGAATACTTGAATTCTCCTGTTCATCCTTAATCTGAGAATATACAAGTTTCTACTGATAAAGAGGTTCAAGATGTACATGATGAACCTATGGCAGATGTACATGTGTCTACTGATGATGTTGCTGCAGCTAATGTTCCTCATGATGATTTGGATGAGCTTGTAACTGCTGAAGATAGAGCTAGTCAAGGTAAATTATTACAAGAATGGGAAAATTATATGAAGAGTGCAAATCTAGCTGAGGAAGTACAAGCTAAGTTTGATGCAGAATTAGATTCTGAGACTCAAAGATATGTTTCTACCTTACCCATTGCAAGACAAAGGGAATTGGATGCAGCAGTTCTAGAGTTTGATGAGTCAGACTGGCAGATGATTGTAAAACAGATGCTTGCTAATCCTACTGTAACTGCTGATCTTATTGGAAAGAGAGTAGGGGAACAAGATTATGAATCTGAGATTGTGAAAATGTTAAAGATGAGAAAGAAGGCAGCTGATGAATTAAAAGCTAAAGCAAAAAGGGAAAAACCCATGACTCAAGCACAGCAAACAGAGTATATGAGAACATATGTGAAAAATCAGAGCAGCTCAGTATATAATTATGCTTGGTCTAAGAAACAAGTATGGGGACTTCCATTTGACAAACTAGTTGAGATTTATAATAGAATCAAAACTAGGAATGCTAAAGCTGGAATGGATGCTTCAAAGAATATTCCACTTCTAAATGTTGAGGTTGATTCATCTGAGAATATTCATATTGCTGCTGAACAAGTATCTTTACCTGCTACTTCTACTGGTGTTGATGTTTCTATGGATAAAGGTAAAGCCAAAGTGACAACATCAGATGCTCCAACTAGGAAGAGAACTAGGAGACAATTGGAGCTGGAAAGATTAGGTGAAGAAACTGCTAGGAAGTTGACTGAAGATCAAGAAGCTGAACAAAGGGTTGAGCTTGCTAGATTTCATGAACTGAAGACAAGAGAAGTTGAAATTCAAGCTGCTAGAAACAAACAAATCAGGAAGGCTATGGATGAACAATATGCCTCTGCTGCACTTGAATCTTCTGAAGATTCTGTTGATGACCAATTGGATACTTCATCAGTGGATACTGGAGCTGCAGAAGGTGATTCTGCTGAAGTAGCAGTTCATGATGCTATTTATGTTCCTGGAAGAAGAGGAAAGAGAATGGCTAAAGTAGGATCATCACATTCTAAACAAAGTCTAATTAATGTGAATGATTCTGATGCTTCATTTATAAGGGAAGGATCATCTGATGATTGGCCAGAAGGAACTAGAGTTGTTCTGGTGAGTTGGGAGTAAAGTAAAGATGGTCAAATCAATACTATTTATTGATTGGATAAGACATCCATCTCCTTTGCTTTTCTTCAGCAGGTTCTTCATCTTGTAAATTATCAAGATTTGGTAACTCTATATGAGTTGGTTACTAAGTATTATGCCACTCATACTCCTGAAGGTTCTGGATTGTATTTGTTGGGTGATCTTCAAGTGTTGTTTGATTCTTCTACTCCTACTGGTGCAAGTTATGATATCTGGAAGAACAATCAGAAATGGAAAGTTCAGAATTGGAAGTTCTATCCTATGTCTTATGTGCATGTGCTGGAAACTACCACTGGTCTGAGGATTATCATGGATATTACCAATAAGTATCCTCTGAAGGTATCATTGATGGAGAAAATGTTGCAACAGAAGTTGGAAATTCCTCCTGATCCAGCTGGTAATACAAGATTGTTTGCTGAATCTTTGGTGAAGGTTTTCAAACAAAGGATTAAGACTTCCAGAGCAGCATCTGAGTAGAGATATTATGTTGTATATTTATTTTCTTAGTAAAAAAAAAAAAAAAAAATGTTGTTGTATAGTATTTGTCTGCAGGTTTGGTTATCAACTTACCTGATGTTGACTATTCCATCATAAAGTTGGCTAGTCCAAAGGGTACAGCTTTGGGTAAAGACATGTCAAATCAGTTGATAGCTGTAATGGTTTGCTCAAAACCATAGGGTTTTCAACTCACCCATGCTTTATTGCTGAGTAGTTGAAATGGTTGTCAATTGACCATGGATTTTTCCTTTATGGATTCTGAATAATTGGCTAGCCCACATGTATATGGCTTGTGGTAAAGGCAGTGGAAAACCATATTTGGTAATCAGTTAACCAAGATGATTTTCATCAAGATAATTGACTAGTCCTGAGCAAACGGCTACAGGTAAAGACATCTCAAATCCGTTTATAGCTGATGCTTTGCTAAAAATCATGTGGTTATCAGTGTACCTTTGAACACTTGGCTACTCCAGTAGTGATGGCTATTGGTAAAGAGACATCAAATCCATTATTTTCAATGATTCACCTCTCACAGGAGTTAACACACCTGGAAGTGATGAGAATAGTATGAAACTAATTTGTTTTGATGTACATTTGGTCATTTGTTGCTGCAAAGAATGGAGCTTTCAAGTATGTGCTGATCATAGAGATTCTGCTGAAGATGATTCTTTGTTGGTGCTATTTTATTACAATCCTCTTGGTATGTTACTTTAAAGATCTATCAAGAATCTTGAACTTAACTAGGTCAAATTCAAGATTAGGGGAGGATTGTTGGGAATTCTGTGAAGTAAGAATTCTGCTGCTGTTTCTACTGAAAGGATCCTGCTGAAGAGTTGGTTTCTGCTGAAGCAGTGTATCTGCTGAAGACATAGTTCAGCTTTATTAGTTTCTGCGGATATAATATTTCTGTGTTTTATGTAATGTAGTTTGGATATGCATGAGTTTATTTAGGAAGTGATAATGCATATCTTTTAGAAGTTTTAGAGTATACGTTTCTTGAGAAACGGTTTAGGGTTCCTTGTGTATAAAAGGAACACACGGTTTATGTATTGAATAACTTTTAGAAAATTCTTATCATAATTAAAAGATCCATAGAGGATCAAGAGTTCTTAGTATCAAGCTTGTGTTTTGTTTCCGCTTTATAAATACAAGTTGCAGAGATTGTCTATTAGTGTGTTATTGATTACAGTGACATTACTAACGATTCTAGAGTGCTCAAGAAGATCTATCAAGGTCTATAGCTCAACATTGCCTAAGTTACCACATTAGCCATTAAGTCCCCACATATCACAAACCATTAATTATTCGTAAACGTGAATGTTGTGAATAGATCTATTGGGTTAACACCCACGTTCGGGTTGCTCGCACCAACTGGGTTAACGGACGCATATCATTTAGATTATACTAAGTGTCTGGCAAACACTTACATGGCGCATACTGTTACTTGTGCTTGATTGCATACATATTACGTTGAGTTTCGGAAGTCATAAGCTTAGGGCAATTGTATTACTTTTTCCTATGACATTGTATTTGTTATAATGGTCATGCATACTAAAATATTTTGGTCCGTACTTGACTTTCCATTTACTTAAACTATAAACTCACCAACATAATTGTTGGCATTTTAGCATGTATTTCTCAGGTCATTGACTTAGCTAGCATGGATTGCATTGCTGTGACATACCGAGTCTTATTTGTGGCATCATATCATGAAGATTTATTGTGTTATCGTACATTCGATGTGAACATTTTTTCATTTTCATTCGGGACATGTAACTTTAAAACTTGATTGTTGAACTTATTTTCCTAAACTTGAATGTACTTTTCAGAACGACTCTTGTAGAGGTCATTCTTTATTTACCTTTTACTTTGTTCCACGAATGTCACACCCTGGTTACCTTTCCACAGCGACATTTTGGGTGTGTGACAATTGAAACATACCATGTCAAACCATGGGATTGCATATAGATACCAATTATGGTATATGTAGAATGATTACAGTAAGTTGATAGTATATTGTGGTAGAGATGTGGATGGAGGCAAATGTGCCGGTTTTAAGGGGAAGAAACCTAAGGAGAAAATTGATAAGCCTGAATGTAGTGCCAAATCTGCTAAGGTTGTAGTTCCAAAGCTGCTAAATCTGGTAGTTCCAAAGCTGATAAGCCTGAGTGTAGTTCCAAAGTATAAGAGTATGGTAGTACTAGTAAAGCAATTAACGAAAGATGGAAAAAGAAAAAAGATTATGAAAAACAAAGGGTAAGGAGATATGTTGACTGTCCCTTTAGATTGTGGGCATCATGGATGAGCACTAAAAAATCCTTTCAAATTAAGAGCTTATACTCATATCATAAGTATTGCAAAAACTATACAATGGGTAGTTTGGTAACTTTTAGATGGATTGCTCACCATTATACAAGAGAGATCATTGATAATCTATGGTTGACACACATATCCATGCAAAACTCTATCAAAAAGAAATTCTTGATAAATGTTAGCTTAGGACAGTGCAAAAAGCCAAACAATGTGTATTATTTGATCATGAAGGGGTTTAATAAAACATTAATGCAAATTATGGGAATATAGGCAAGTTGTTTTGGTTATATTCCCATAATTTGCGACCTTAACATTGTTGGTGGCCACGATGCTAGGACCTATAACGCAACCACCAGTAATGGTTAGCGCCATAGGCTCACGTTATAGTTTATAACGGACCTTCACCGTAAGCTCTAAAGGTGATTAACTTTGCTAAATGTGAATAATTATATCCCCATGTGTAATAACGAATAGAGAGATTATCTTTGTAAGATGAGACCTTTATACCCTTTCGTAAATTCTAATCTCAACTGAATTGTCCTCAAATTGTAACTTTTTGTTTTCAAAATTAGAGTGATGAAATTCGAAAGATGAGTCTTGAAGACCCTTGCTTAATCACAATTGAGGTGATAATTTTAAAAAATTAGTTATGTGTGACAAAATAGAAAAATGAGACTTTCATACCCTTGCTTAATCACTTTTAGACCCTTGTCTAATCACAGTTGAAGTATAAGTTTATTGATTGTTCACTAATTAGGAAAATTTGATTATAAATGTGACAAAACTGAAAACTTTGATTAACATGGCATTTGCATATATATATTTCAAAATATGTAAAGTTGCATAAATATATTCAACGTATGCGAAAAATTCATCGTACAATATTAAAAACTTATACAAAATGATATAGGATATATGTTATAACTAGGCGAGTACCCGTGCATAGCAACGGAATTTTCTAGCGGCAGACAATTAACGATATGCGATATTATGGTAAGTGTTACGTGCAACGTTCAAAATGTTCAATCGAAGAAAACAAAAAATTGTCGCATGCAATCTCATCTAATTGATGTTAAGGATGAATAAAGACCATAATGTTAATGGTTGCTTAAATGACAATTACCTTTATTAGAAGTGCCTTTGTTATATAGATGATAGTTATCCAATTCATGTCAAACAAAAAGATTGGTTTGCAATGAAAGTTTTGAATTGGTACAAATGACATTGATTTGTTGTTCACTGGTATGTTTTGAGAAAATATACAGTTGACTCAATTAAAAGCATTATAAAGTTATAAACACTACGCAGTTTTAAACATTACGCAGTTTTAAACGCCTCAATTAAAAGCATTATAAAGTTATAAACATTACCATATATAGACCCTGATTTCATTAATGCATGTTAAAACCATTTGAGACTTTCCTCACTTTCAAGTCCTAGATGAGTAGGAAGTCACCCTTACCGAATTGACCACTTCAAAGTTTCCTCACTTTCAAGTTTTTTGGTTTATTTGCATTACAATTACAATAGTTGCCGTGATTTGTTTAGATTTAAGTTTTTTCACATTTTAGGTTTTTTGGTTTTTCCTCTTTGAAAACTTTTACTTTTTTCACTAACCATTTTTGTTTTATAAATAGTTTAGATCTTACTTGATTCTCGTGTCATTTTTGTAATAAAGGATACTATAACTATAGTCATATCTGCTACTAACTTTTATTCTAGAATAAAATAGTTTTTCAAATGTGAAATGTTACTCCAAATAAGATAGATGACACTTTCAAGTCCATCGATATATATGCTTTTACTTAAATTCGATTGTTTGAATTCATTAAAGTACTAAAGGTCCGTATTCTGTGCTAATTGCTTTTGTCTATTTTGACGTGGCTTTTTTGTCTTTATTTAGTCCGATAAAACTTTGCATCCTTGTTTCAAAGCAATGCACTTTGTCTTAAATAACCATGTGGTTTTTGCAAAGACTTGATTTTAATTTAGTTGAGGCAAAAGACAGTGTCCCATGACATCTAACTTTTTTTCAAAATCCAAAATGACGACCAAACAGTATATACTTTTTTACTTGATACGTAATATCTTTTTTTCAAAATACGCCCAAATAGTATATACTTTTTTACTCGTTGAGCAGCTCCAGGTACAGACTATGTGTGTACAATCTGAAATGGTTATTAAGCCAATGCTAAAAGTACAAAGACCTTCTCTAATACCGGTTCCCGAGCTAACTATTTCGACACACATTCAAGCATATCACTACCGCCACCAATATCGTCGACCTCAATTTTCATGTCATTGGCGTCAAATTTCAGATGTAAAATATCATTGGCCTATTTTTGTTAGATGTAACAAAGAAAGAATCGAAGATACAATGAGTAGATATGTTAGCACTTAGCACTACTTTGAAATTACTTATAGTAAAGTATTTTTGGGATCTCGACAATGAAGTAAGGAGTTCCCGCAAAATGAATTTTCAGTTCATAACATCAATATAATATAACAAAAACATATTATAACATGAAGTCTAATAACACAAGTATTATCCATATTAGAGGCATTGACATTTCAGTTTTCACATTTTCACTTGACCATTTAGACATTATAAGTAGTTAAGATATGAGATATGAATACATTCCATGTTTTATATTATACTTACATTTTAATAATACATTTCACATTTTCACTTGACCATCTAGACGAGTACCCGTGCATAGCAACGGGATTTTATAGCGACAAATAGTTTATTCATAAAAAAAAGTTTATAGGTTATAAATGAAAAATAATAAAAGTTTGAAGATTTGGGAATTAAACACAATGTTTTGAAACCCGGTTCGACCCGGGTGGTTCAACCTGTTGAACCGTTCCGATCGAAAAATTGGTCGATTTAAACCGGGTCAACTTGCTAGGTTGGGTCAAAAACGGGGCAAATTAAACCGGTTAAACCCGTCGGGTTTGAAGTGTCCCGGGTCAACCCGGTTTGTGATTTGTATTAATTGGTTGTATTTAATTTGGTAGATATGTTTTTAATTGGTTGTACAATGTGAATAAATCATTGTACTTTTAAGTAATGAGGTGTTTTAATAAGAGTATTAATTACATTTCATAATTTCCTTTAATAAAATTTTTCAAAATTTCCACTTTCAAAGATTGACCATTTTTTCAAGATTGACAATTTTTCCTTTATATGTAGTATAGATATGATAAGTTTCTTTTATGTTTCGTGAAAAGCTTAGTCATCGTATTTACACTCTCGTCTGGTCACATTTTGGGTAACCTAACTAATAAAGTGCTTCTCGTTCACTTACCATAATACACTCACCAGGAGGGTTAATATATAAATAAGTTAATAAAGTTTTAAAGTTGTCATAACTTATTAAAGTTTCAAAATTGTCATTTAAGTTACACAAGTTCACGGATTTATTAAATGGGTTACTCAACCTTTAAAAATATTACACTCTAGTTACTTCAAAGGTAGGTAACTAGTTGATAGCACGAATCTCATGTCCACGTAGGCCTAACACATATTCCGTCTCAAAGAAGTTACTAAAGTTTGAGAAAAAGTTCACGTAAGTTACTAAAGTATCAAAATTGTTATCTAAGTTACTCAGTTCATGGGTTTTTTTAAAAGTTGCTTTTGTAATAACTATGATTTTTATTTATTTTTTAATTGTAATTTCAAAGTGAGATTTTTTTGTATGTTTCTGGTATGTGCTTAATTATGCAAGTTAATTTAAATAAGTGTTTGTGTTTTAATTATTGTGGGGTGTGATGCTTATTGTGGGGTGTGGTGTTGGTTGGATGGAGAACACAAAAAGGATATAAAAAAAAGACTCACACCCTCTTTTAACCATCAAACACTCCGTTCACAAGTATATAATTTTGATGAATAAAGTTTGTATTAATTCAAATTAATGTTAAAATTGTAATAAAATTGAATCAAAATAAAATAAACCACTAAAAAAATAGTTAAGAAGATTTTTCAATTTGAAAATAAATGTGATTTTTTAAATGAAAGGGGACACATGTCCCTATAAGATCTGGTTCCGTAACATTTGAAAAGAATGAGATGGACCATTGATGTGTTTAAATCCCGATTTTAAATTTGTAAACTAGAATATACCTTGGATTGAAACATACTAACGAGAATGTTCCCGATCGCGTGTAGTATAAATAAAGTAAGTCTGAGTGTTGTCCCTGAGAGCTGTGAATTAGGTGAATTAAGTATTGCTATGAATTAAGTATTGCTAACTGAAGTATAGAAAATGATGACAATCACTGATGAAAATTTAAAAGGAATTGAATTAGTAGCTTACGATTTTTTGGGAAGGAAGATATGCTAACCTCGCTATTCTCTTATGAAACTTACTCCAAGAGGCATCTAAATTCGCTAGGCTCAAAACAGCATCCTTGCCTAACCTATGATCCTTGAGTGGAATGAACCCGCGAAGGGAATTGACCTATTCTCAGTTTACAGTCATTAAGTTCTCCTACTAATTATATGCCTTAATAATCTCCTTTAACACTCATGTACGCGTTGGTCACTAACACCTATCACTACAACTAGACAGGATGTAATAATAGCTTGCATCAAATCAATACAAGAGTTCAGGAAAAAATACCTCATTTTAATAAGTTACTACCTATTATCATGGCTTGGACTTTTTAACGGGTCTACATACTAGGGGTTGCCTAATGGGCATAGGTCAAACAACTTTTAAGGATTGGTCATCCTATAGTCAATCATGCATACTAGAGTTTGGATGCTCATGTACTATCTAGGACACAATCAACCCTATTTTCAATACTGAGCTAGAAGTACAAGGATAAGCAAGCATACAACACGAATTATCTAGGCAACTAATAAATAAACGAAGAAGTAATAAATCATAAATTCATAACGAATCTAACACAAAGGTGTTAGCTCAGGTTCGTGTTTGGATTCAGAATTACAATTGGAACTAGCATGGGTAACAAGTTCAGAGTAATAAATAAATCAAACTGAAGTAAACTATATGATCGAATTCTTAATCTTCCTCCTCTTTGTATGACACCTTTCGGTGGTTGGAACAAGTTTTCTCTAAACCCTAGATAGATATTAGGGGTAGGGAAGTCTCTTCCAGAACTGAAGTCGTGGATTATTTATAGTTTTGCTAGGCTCGTCTTGGTTACGTCGTAGGTGTAAGGGAAGACTTGTGTTGCAACTCTTTTAAACAAATAGAACCTTTACGACTTCGTAGTGATTACGCCGTAGTTGTAGCGAGGGGATTACGCCATAGTTCTTACACTTGGCTAACACGTTTTGGCTTCTACGACACACTTCAATGCTCATGTTACGACGTATCTTTCTTATTCCAGGTAATAGTTACGTCGTAACTAGCTCGACGGTGTTCCGTCGTAACTCTTTTCAAATCCTTGCCTTTTTCGTATTTCTTCAAGTTACCCTTCCAATTCTGTATCTAACCGTTTCAATGCTCAAATATCACCTAATACGAAATATGAAGCATTTTAACTACATATCTATATGAAAACATAACAAATGCAAGCATTAACTAGGGAAATTGGCACTAAAATATTCAGATTATTTGATGTTATCAATGATCAAGATCAGACCTCCTTAACTTTTAATGTAACCCACGTTGTAAATGTATTATAATATAGACTAAATTACACCGTTCGTCCTTGTGGTTTACGTTGACTAAGAAGTTTCGTCCTTTGACCAAAAAAGGTTTACCGTCCATCCTTAATTGGCAAACGTTATATAGCGTTAGTCCCTCCCTCTAACGGGGCCACTAACGCTCGTTAACTCTTGTAAACCATAAGGGTATATTCGTAATTTCACATCTATAAGGACGAATGGTGCAAGGACAAACGGTGTAATTTCCACTTTTTTCAGTTTTTAAACGATTTCGTCCGTTTTTTTACTTTTTCGTCCGTTTTTTACGTTTTCGTCCGTTTTTTTTACGTTTTTGTCCTTTTTTTACGTTTTCGCCCATTTTTTACGTTTTCATCCGTTTTCGTCTATTTTTTTTACGTTTTCATCCGTTTTTTAAGTTTTCGCCCTTCTTTTACATTTTTGTCCCTTTTTTTTACGTATTTGTCCGTTTTTTACATTTTCGCCCATTTTTTTACGTTTTTGTCCGTTTTTTTACGTTTTCGTCTATTTTTTTACGTTTTCATCTGTTTTTTACGTTTTCGTCCGTTTTTTAGATTTTCGCCCTTTTTTTTACGTTTTTGTCCGTTTTCCTTACGTTTTTATCCATTCTTATCCACTTTCATCCTTTTTTTACATTTTAATCATTTTTTTTTTACTTTTTCGTCCGTTTTTTTACGTTTTGCCCGTTTTTTACGGACAAAAACGTAAAGTAAGGGCGAAAACGTAAAAAACAGGCGAAAAAGTAAAAAAAAAAAAAAAAAAAAAAAAAAAAAAACAGTCGAAAACGTAAAAAACAGGCGAAAACGTAAAAAACAGGCGAAAACATAAAAAACGGACTAAAAGTTAAAAAAAAAACAGACGAAAACGTAAAAAAGGTAAGAAAAACGGACAAAAATGTAAAAAACGGGCAAAAATGTAAAAAAAATGAACGAAAAAGTAAAAAAGAACATATAAAAACGTAAAAAAGCAGACGAAAACGTAAAAAACATATGAAAAGAAAAACAGACGAAAATGTAAAAAAAGGATAAAAACGTAAAAAAAAAAAAAAAAACAAACAAAAAAAAAAACATACAAAAATGTAAAAAAAAAACGAATGAAAACGTATAAAAACGTAAGAAAAACGGACAAAAACGTAAATAAAACTTGTGAAAACCTAAAAATATGGACAAAAAAGTAAAAAAAAAACAGACAAAAACGTAAAAAAAAACAAACAAAAAAGTAAAAAACGGATGAATAAGTAAAATAATAATAAGAATAATAATAATAATAATAATAATAATAATAATAATAATAATAATAATAATAATAATAATAATAGACTTAAACGTAAAAAACGGATGAAAGCGGATAAGAATGGATAAAAACGTATGAAAAACAGACAAAAACGTAAAAAAAAAATAAAAAAAAAAAAAAAAAAAAAAAAAAAAGGAAAAAAAAAGCGAAAACGTAAAAAGCGGCGAAAAACGTAAAAAAAATGGACGAAAATGGAAAAAAAACGGGCTAAAACGTAAAAAAAACGGACGAAATTTTTTAAAAACTGAAAAAAGTAGAAACTACACCGTTCGTCCTTGCACCATTCGTCCTTTTAGATGCGAAATGACGATTATACCCTTATGGTTTACAAGAGTAAACGAGCGTTAGTGGCCCCGTTAGATGGAGAGACTAACGCTACATAACGTTTGCCAATTAAAGATGGACGGTAAACGTTTTTTGGTCAAAGGACGAAGCTTGTTGGTCAACGTAAACCACAAGGACGAACGGTGTAATTTAGTCTATAATATATTATAGACAAAAAGATTTAAAAAAAAAAAAAAATCATATTTACCCCTTTTTGGCATGTCACATTGTCAAGTTAACATTCAAACTAACTGTTTTAGTGGTCAAATGACCAAACCAGTTACGGGTTAAAACTATAGGTGAACTTTTTCTCAAGTTGAGTAACTTAGATGGTATTTTTGAAACTTTAGTAACTTATGCGACATTTTCTCAAACTTTAGTGACTTCTTTGTATATTCACCTAAATATAAACCATTGTCACGTCGAATTTAACCGGTTATCATATGTTACAAATAAGAAAGTAACAAATTTAACCGGATGCAACAACTTGAGTAACTTATATGACAGTTTTGAAACTTTAGTAAATTAGAACAATTTTTTCGTAAACTTTAGTAACTTGTTGTATATTAATCCCTCACCAATATATGACACGAGAAATCTTTCAAGATCAGCTACTAGTTATCAGCTCAAATACATTAAAGTGCAATGAAAACCAACATAATAGAGTGGTCAAGGTCGTTCCTGAATTTTAGAAATTTTTGTGAGCGCTGGACAAAATTACATAATAGGGCCTTTCGAAAAGGAATGTTATACATAAATTGTCACCGTTTATCTATACTACCTATAAAGCAAAAATAGTCAAAGTGGAAAAGTGGAAAAGTGAAAAGTCAAGGAATGTGAAATGTTGAAAAAATATATTAAAGGAAATTATGAAATGTAATTAATACTCTTATTAAAACACCCCATTACTTAAAAGTACAATGATTTATACACATTGTACAACCAATTAAAACAATTAATACAAATCACAAACCGGGTTGACCCGGGACGCTTCAAACCTGACGGGTTGAACCGGTTTAATTTGACCCGTTTTCGACCTAACCTAGCAAGCTGACCCGGTTTAAATCGACTAAATTTTTGACCAGAACGGTTCAACCGGTTGAACCACCCGGGTCGAACCGGGTTTCAAAACATTATGTTTAATTCCCAAATCTTCAAACTTTGATTATTTTTCATTTATAACCAATTAATACAAATCACAAACCGGGTTGAACCGGTTTAATTTGACCCATTTTCGACCCAACCTAGCAAGTTGACCCGGTTTAAATCGACCAATTTTTCGACCGGAATGGTTCAACCGGTTGAAGCACCTGGGTCGAATCGGGTTTCATAATATTATGTTTAATTCCCAAATCTTCAAACTTGTATTATTTTTCATTTATAACCTATAAACTTTTTTTTATCAATAAACTATCTGTCGCTATAAAATCTCGTTGCTATGCACGGGTACTCGTCTAGTAAGATATAATACAATTAGTTATCTAAATGTTCAACATATTACTCATTTAAGATATTTTCTCATCTAAATATTGTTTTTATTCATGAAAAATATGTGTACACGTGCAAACAATTATTAACGTGACAAATTTTAGGGTTTTTAAAAATTTTGAGGTCTTGAGCGATTGTCCACCTAGCACACCCTCAAAAACAGCCCTGTAAGTGGTCATCCTCTTTACATCAATTGGCAACACAATTTCCATTGTCAACCAAGAAACTAAATGACCGGTACAATATCACATTCAAAGCAAGAAACTAGACAAGCCTGGTGCTTTTAAAGCTTAAAGGGGTGTTTGTTAAATCTTATCTTTGTGTACGTTTACGAGCTTATGTTATTTCAACTTACGTTTTATATGCTAATTTTTTTCTGGCTTATTTTGAAATTTATGGACTTACATACGCTCCCACAGAGTGGAAATAGACCTTACAAAATAGAGAGTAAAGACAATTTATTAGGAGCCGGATTGAATTGTTTGAACACTACAAGTGATGATATTGAGCCCAAAATTAGACCTAACAAAAGTTGCAACTTACAAGTACTAAATCATAAACTGTATATGGCCCAAGTTGAGCTCTAACTCAAATAGGTTTCAGGCTTCGAGCAAGACACTTTATTGTTAGGATAATGTCAAGTTAGCTTTGATAAACCGATGATTTTCCTTGATGATGCAAGCTGAACACGTCAATATGAAACTTAAGTAATGCAAAACATACATTAGACTATGCTCGATTAAACAAGCTCCGTATGAAAGCTTGATTTATATTTAGTTAATTACTTCACCCCGAGATAATCTTTCTTTTTGTTTAAGGTAACAGCATTGACATGCATGTCATTTATTCATCTTATAGTAGGGTTTCTAACAAACAATATCACATATAATGCACCTTTCAAAGGGTTTATTTCTCGCAATACAAACTAGTCCATGCAAGATTAAATAACGAAATTTTTAGAACATCAGTTTTTTTCTTCGTTAAGTAACTTGAGATATGTATAAATGTCTTTATATTGGCAACCAACTAGGTTACACATTAGAGGCATATATTTAGAGCCTTGCGTACCAAGAAACACGGATTTTTATTAACAGTAACATCATCATTGTTTTTAATTAGGTATTCTGTACTTATCAAACGCTTATTGTATCGTATGAACTAGAACTGTCACATTTTAAATTACAATGACACTACGAATTATGTGTTGTCTTGTTTTTACCCGAATTTGTATACTTGGCCGGCACACAGTGTAACGTTCAACACTCCATCGCCAAATTTTCCAAAGTAGAAACAACCCCCATTTCAGGACAATTTATTTTTGGTCTAGCTTGTGCTCTTATACCAATTTTATGTTTTATTGACAGCCATACATGACGAAACTAAGCCAAATAGTCAAAACCATATGGTTTAAGAGTTTTTTTTTTTTTTTTTTTTTTTTTTTTTTTTTTTTTTTTTTAATAAAACATAAGGTTGGTTTGGATGACATAACTTATTCAAGTTTCTTTAAAAGTTTGCCGTTCAAAAAAAAAAAAAAAAAAAAAAAAAAAAAAAAAAAAAAAAAAAAAAAAAAGTTTCTTTAGAAGTTTCACTTAAATCATGAAATACCTAATTTCTAAATCATTTTAATAAATAAGATTCACTCTTTTAACTTCAGATCCGACTTGTTTTGACAAATATAATAATATGATTACGATGAGTTGGATATTCGGAAATATACATCTTCGACATTGCAAACCTCATATTATTATTATATACTTTGATTTAGATATTTTTTTCAAGTCGATCAACTTAGCAATGAATGATCAGCAGACAATAAAATTAAAATAACTTCAAGCTAAGTCGGACACCCAAATCACTTGCATTGATTTAGATACGTTTTCAACTCAACCAAGCAAGCAATGAACAATGAATCCAATAAAAAACTTCAAGCTACATGCCAGATGGATTACCTTGATCTAGATATTTTCTCAAGTTAGCCAACCTAGCAATAAGTGATCACACCTCAATAAAATAATACGGAGTAACTTTAAGGCACATTTCTAACCACATAATTTTGATTAAGATAATTTCCTATATGATCAACGAAACAATGAACAATCAACCAACATAAAATAATCTAAGTTGCACCATTTAACCCATTTCAAGAGATTTTGACCGAATCAGGAACAACGTGATTCAAGCTTTGATATATGATTTCATTTGACATTAACTATGGACGGTGAGGATGTTGAAGAATTATATAACCGTGTAGGAATATACTATTGCCACGTATAATGTGAATGATGAGGTTCAGCTAGTACACTTTTTCGTGGCTGATCCCTAGAAAGATTGAACCACGTGGGCCAATCCAACTCTAGATATTTACGTTAGGCATCTAAGCTTGTCAATTACAAGATATTTGATTTAAAATGCTAGTCCTTAAGATACTTGGTATAAAAATACAGTAATTACTGAAGGCATATACAAAATTCTTGTAAACATTGATAACCGGTTGGCACATGTTTGCATGTTTTGTTTCAAAACTAATATCGAAAGATAATGTTTTGAGAGTTTAGATCGGCGGATTTTTTTTTTTTTTTTTCTTCTCTCCCGACTAGCGTAGTACTATGCAATGAACACACTTATTAACCAGTCAACTAGACCTTTGTGATGCGGACGCGATACTATTGAGCTAGAGCTACGGGAGTGTCGGCCCACTGTAAAGACATTGTCATTTAGGTACAAATATCTCTTTTTCAAAACCAACAAAGCTATATGTTGAAGGCTTGCTACATGTACTATGCCTTCAAGATTATAGTATTCGAGAATTATGAGCTAATGACGATGTTACAATTCTTTTGTGATTGCAACCGACAAATTGATATTTTTTGATTAAGACATTTTCCTTCTACTAGACGAATACCTGTGCATAACAACGAGATTTTATAACGACAGATCGTTTAGTGATTAAAGAAAGTTTATGGGTTATAAATGAAAAATAATAAAAGTTAGGGGTGGCAAATCTTGCCCAATTTGTAATTTTTGGGCCATTTTTTGACACTTTTTTAAAAGTTTGGGGCGTTTTTTACCCGCTTGCATTTATTTGATGGGCTCTTACAGGCAAAAGATAAAAACAGATATTATTAGATGGGCTTTTGAATCACACAATTCAACTTTCAAGCAACTACTCTCATTTTTTTCCCGACCAATTCACTTGTCACTGGTAACTATAAAACATTCCAACTATTTTAATTTTAATTTATCTCATTTATTAACTATTTTAGGCATAATTATTTAACACTCTAATTAATTGATAGATATATTTAATTAGTTGCATTTTTATTCATTTGTCCAGCAGATTTTCTCAAATTTGCAGTCAGATTTTTTTATTTATTTTTAAAATTTTTTTTAAGAAATAATAATTAAATATAGTTAAGACTTAGATGCGTGATCTTTTTTTACAAGATGAATTAAAAGAATTTTCAGGAATGTTCCGAATGTTTTTAATAGTTGAATTATAATTTGCTCGTTTTAGCCCGTGCCCATTTGACCCGATTTATAATTTGTCCGTTTAGCCCGTGCCCATTTTAACCCGTGCCATTTTAGCCCATGCCCGTGACCGCCCGTGTTTCCACCTCTAATAAAAGTTTGAAAATTTGGGGATTAAACATAATATTTTGAAACCCGGTTAAACTGTTCGGTCAAAAAACGGGTCGATTTAAACCGAGTCATGCTTTTAATAACTGAACCCGTCGTGTATTAGTCACTGTATTCAAAACTATATGTTTTTCCCAGTTGAACCTGTTGGTCCGGTCCAGTTTTCAAACTATATGCAACATCAACTTGTTAGCTTGTATCAAGTTTTGTGTGTTTTATTAATTTGTATAATATGTATAATAACATATACTCTTCATTTTTGGGTGTTTTAAAAATAGCATTAATTAGTTGTTTAATTATTTTATATTTTATATTATGTTGTAGCTTGTTTAAATTGTATATTGTGAAAATTTTATTGTATTTTTTAGTAAGGAGTGTTTTAATTGATTGTTTTTAATTTGATATGGATGCTTTTAATTGGTTGTACTATATGAATAAGTTATTGTAATTTTAAGTTATGGTGTATTTTAATAAAAGTATTAATTAGACAATTTATTTTTTCTCACCCTTGACTTTTAAGATTTTATTTTTCAAGATTTGACCATTTTCTTTTTATATGTAGTATAGATAAAAGAATAAAATAAACGTTGAGGACCACAAGATGACGATGTTAGTTGAATAACTATAAATGTTAATAAAGACAAAAGCGAGTTTTGTTTTACATTAGAGAAATTAGATCTCTTGTTGTTTTGTTGTCATCCAATCGGTTGGGTTGGATGTTATCACCAATAAATATAGTCTAATACGAAGGAAAAAAAATTGTCATATCATTGAGTACTGAAAAATTGACGGCCATCATAATTATATATATACTAAAACTCAAAAGGTTACTGTAGCAAGCACTGTGTTGCTACAGTACTTGCTACAGTAACTTCTTTTTTTTTTAACGGTCGTTAGTTATTTAACGGCTGTTAACTAACGACCGTTATCTTTAACATTTTCTAAAAAATTTTGTATGCACTTTGTCTTTCATCTCAGTGGTTCATTGCAAATTTATTCCTCAAATAATTTACATAAATGGTCCTTCATGTTATACATCAATTGAAAAGTCAGTCCTAGGTAACTAACTTCACGTTAATTAGCTAACGGCAACAAAAGAATTCCGCAGCAACGCGCGGGTACCCAACTCGTTCTAGCATATAAAACCTCCCAAGAAAACGAATGACGTTTTACGTTTTCTTGGCAATATAATACATGTATATACCTTCCATAACATTTTTGATGAGTCATCAATGAACATAGTTAAACTATTAGCTTCCAAGTACCATTACCAAATAATTGGCGCATGTTAAAGAATCTTGTTTATTATATGTCTCACCAACTATTACTTTTGTGGGAAAGTTATATTTGTCAAAGTAGTGTTTCCAAGGTTAAACTAATGTCATTTTTTATTGTTTGCTTACATTCAAGTTCAAATGTTCCTTACATGTGTATGCCAACGTACACTTTTATTGGTTAAAGAAAGATGACATGATGTAGTTCTTAACCAATGAAAATAACAAATTGAATTTGAACTCTTTTATTTTTCAATAATCGATGTTATTGTTTAATTATCAAGAATTCAAACTATGCAATACATCAGAAACTAGTGCTAATGTCACTAAGTTGTGCATCACTCGATAATTCTATTTAGCGAGCCTAGCTCGAAATTCTTATGACCAATGCAAGATATAGGGCCTTTGAAAATAGGAGGTGATTTGCGCAAATTTCATATTGATTGACACACACCAATTTACAAACTCACAAGACATAATAGAGATATGATAACTACTGCTTTTTTGGGAAAGTAATATTTGTCGAACACTCTCAATTTTTATTTGCACACACTAACTTATACTATAAATAGTTGTATATTTATTATATGCAGCTTATCCATACTGTACATTGAAATGTGCGAATAATAAATAGAAATATGCCAATCAACTCCCTTTGTCAAAGTAATGTTTGCAAGATTAAACTAATTTCAATTTTTATTGTTTGCCTACACTAGTTATAATGCCCGCGCAAGTGCGGGTTTTTTTTTTTTTAATTTTTTGAATCATATATTTTTATTTATTAAAAAATAAATAATTTAATCTTTGTTTTGTTTGATTTATGATGTTTAATTATAGTTTTTTATTATTAAAAATAATTATTTAAAAATTTTAATCTGATTAATAATTGTATCTTATCTATATTTTTTGTATTTATCTTTTACTTGTGTTAATTGTATCTTATCTATACTTTTTGTATTTATCTTCTACTTGTGTTATGGATAAATATAAAATGTTACTTAATAAGAAAATAATCTTTTTTTTTAAATTCAATTATTACTAAATAAGGTATGAATTGATTTTTTTAAAATGGAAAATTTTCAATAAGGGTTTTGTTTTAGAGGTGTGCTACACCCACTCAATATTTACAAAATTTCTCCCACACGCTGATGTGGCAGAGAGATAATTGGTTGGTTTTCTGTGGCCAGAAAACCAACCAATTATCTCTCTGCCACATCAGCGTGTGGGAGAAATTTTGTAAATATTGAGTGGATCTAGTATTTTTCTTTGTTTTATTATATAAAAGATTCAATGCTAGTGGTGATTGTTTAGTTTGTTTGGTACTGTTGTTTCTCAAAAGCTTTAAGTTTATAATTAATAGTTTTATTGATTTTCCTATTAAAACACATGAGAAAAGTATACCCATTCGTTTGAGGTAAAGTATTGGTAAAATCAGGTCATTCCACACGAACATGTGTTATTGTCGCCATCACAGAAGTACAAAGGCTTACAAGAACGATTTAAGCAAATAAGCAATTAAGGACGTTTTATGCAAATTTAATAATAAGCGAAATATGATTGCCCGGATTAGATTATAGAACTTAGAGACGTGGTTATGATTATGATGATCAAGTTGGTTATAAACACAAATTTGTTTTCAAAAATAAAAAATAAAAATAAATAAATAAAAGATAAGAAAAAAAGGGTGATTTTGCTTTAAATTAAACCTAGTTTCATGTAATTTTTTATTTTTTTTTTATTTTTTTTTTCAGAATAAACTGTATATTTTTGTTTTTTTATGTTATCTTCACTGCTCATTCAAAATTTGAAGGTAATTATTTTTTGGAATTTTTCCGGTGAATTTTCTTCTAGTTTAATATCAAATTTTTTTTCAGATTTTTTTGAGTGCATATATATGTAGTAAACTTAACTTTGGATATTAGCTTTTTTTTATGAATAGTGGATTTAAGATACGAATGTTTAATATCACGGTTAATTATTAATACAAATAATGTTAAAAAAAGTCACTAGTTATAATACCTGTGCACGCACAGGGTTTTTAAAATTTCGTTTGATTATTTATTATTATCGATTAAGAAATGAATCACTTAACATGTTCCAAATAGTTTTACTTTGTGAACTAAATATAAAAAATCACATGTATATATGTTATAATCTATCTATTATTTTAGAAGAATGCTTTTGGATTAAAAATTATATTGTTGAATCCTTACTGATATTTCACTTTAGTGCAATTTTCTTAACAATTGGCCTAAATTTAGGTAAAAGACACCCATATTTTAGACCGTTGGTTGACACCCATCGTGTTATCAATGACAACAAACACCTGCTAAGTTTCATTAACTCATTTAAAGACAAATTACACTCCGAAAAGAATTCCTACCATAAAATTCCCCATATAGGCACCAAAACACATCTTTGGTACATTAAAATACATTCATGTATTATCTAATCAGCAATTCAACTTAATTATACATTCATGCCTTGAGCAAGCGTAGAAAATCCTTCCACGACAATCATGTTTTGATACTTAATCTTTCTCTAAAAAACGCACACAACAAATTGTATTACACTTTAGTGTGTGCGATAAGATAATAAAACTGCAAAAACCACTAACATGTTGCATTATAGTGAGGATAACAACGAAGTTAGTCATAACATCAAATAAGAAAACTTCATATTAGAACTAAAGGGGAGTTTGGTTATGCTTATTAAAGGTGCTTATTGGCTTATTCAATTACCATAACACAATAAGTTTATGATAAAGGTATAAGCTTTTTTTAGAAGCTTAGTAAAAAAACCCCTGAACTCACAACTAAGTCTATTATAGCTTAGTGTGTTTATAGTAAAAACATAAATATTAAGTGTAGAAGTTTTCAATAAAACATAAAAATAGTTATTAAAAGTTGGTGTGTATAACAAAAAAGTTAAACCATAAAAAATGTTACTAAAAACTATCAGCTAGATAAGGCATAATCAAAAAATTTGTTGATGTCTCTTTCGGATTCTATTCAGAAGCAAAAAGAGGTTTACACATAAATCATAAGTATAGAATAATGGTTGTATATCACATCCGTGATTACTAACTCAATAACATTATCGCAGTATAGTAACGTAATAACCTGATTAAAACTATATATTCTTGTTGAATAATTCTCGTGTACGTACTTTTAATTCGTTTACAACGGCCAACTATTACCTTATTTTATTATTATTATTATTTGATAAAATATCACGTAAATGAATAAAGTTAAGATACCACATTTTTTTAGGAGGTGATCGTTATCAAATAAGGATTGTGATGCGTGCATTTTTTTTTAATATAATTTAAGGAAAACACCTTCTATATTAAACAATGATTATCTAACCCATGTATTATTTTATTTTGTTATTATTATTTTTTTTAATAATTAGCTTTGTATAATGTTTTTAACTGACAGATATGTTGAGGTTGAGGTTGATTTTGTTGTTTAACTTTAACTATTGATATCATGTTGTACAAAATGTGTGAATTTAGTAGCACATAATGAGCATTGATGAAGTTAAAATATGCTCCGTAAAGTTTTTAATATGTTTTTATGGATATCCATATACAAATTTTAAATAACAAGTTCATGAGTCGTTGTTATAAGTAGAATCGCGTATATTTATTTTAATATCACAGTATCGTGCTTACCATTTGATATTTATATTCCCAGGTTACTAATAATTTAGCTATATTTCAAACCCGTGTACGCATAAATTAAACTTTTAAATAGTAACATGAGTCCTTATTTAAGAAAAATATTCTAATAGATGAAAGTTTAAAACTAACATTAGTTTAAAAAAATATTTAACGTATATTAAAACTAATTTGCATATTTACCAAATTTTGTAATTTTATTAGATGAAAGTCTAAAAACTAATACTAATACTCATGTAATCTTAAACAAAGTTAATACTATAAAGTATAGAGAGTATAAAGTGTAAGGGGTTATTTGTGTTTTTCCTAAAGTTATTAAAAAACATGAAAACTTGTAATTTTACACTTTACTCTATATAAATTATTTAAAATTCAATCACTTAAGTTTTATTAATTACTTCCTCTATTTTTAAGTTTTTGTTTTCATAAATTTGACTCCTATATTTTTATGCATTTTTTTTCTTAACCAAATTTCTCCACCAAATTTATTAAGTTTGACCAAAATCAATTTAATTTTGACTTTTTATTCACCAATCAAGTTGCTCGATTTCGCCTACGTGGCAAAATCGAGCTCTGCTATTGGCCCAATTTTTTTTTCAATGAGAAGGGATTTGCAAAAACTCTCCGAAATGATGTAATTCTTTTATTATATAAAAGATTTGCATTATCTGGTCTCTTCACGTTTTGATAATCACAAAATATAAATATATATCACGTAAAACTACGTCTAATAAGTTTTTAATCGAGAAAACTCATTTTCGGGTACAACATCACTTAAGGTATGAATAAATATCTACCAATTTGTTTAAGTGCTCAAAGAATTTATTTTTATCAAAACCTCACATTTTTATGTGACAAAACATTTGCAAAAGTATTTTTGTAAAATTAAAAGAAATGTTTTATTAAGAAAATGAATTAAAAATTCAAATGTTGTAACAGCCACTTTTCCCGCTGATGACATCAAATAAGTACATATTATTGTCATCGTTTATCTTATTTATTTGACTTGTTTTATATTATTATCTATGAGAATCGTTACTTAATTGTTTACTTTAGTAATGCTCAGGTAGAAACAAGCAATTGGTAAAAGTTAGTGATTTTGGACGAAATATGAAGCTAAATGATCAAGATTGGAAAAGTCTACTGAAAGATGATTCGAAGACCATTGCCTAACTTTGAAGGATGTGCCACATCTAATTTATCTTATGCGCCGCATATGAAACTTTGGTTAATGAAGAAGAACCATCTTGTTTTAGCTCAGATACACTGCATTACTATGCTGACATACGACGCATCACTTTCCAGACTTCACCAAATACAATTCAAGATACTGAAGGACATGCGCCGCATTGCATTGAAGATACGCCGCATCTGAAGACGGTGTGCGAATATTCTAGAATATATTAATCTTGGACCCCACGCGAAGTTAAGTCAATGCGCCACATTTACTTATTAGATGCGCCGCATCGATCCCTCAGACAGAAACTATAAATACCCCAAGAGATAGCCGAATTTCGTGTGCCATAAACCCTATGACGAAAAGGAGAAACCCTCAGGAGAAGAATACAGACGAAAAGGCAACACAAGACACACCACATTGAAGATTTCAGAGTAGTAAGACGGTCCTGAATGTGTTTTAATTCAATTAAGTAATTTTGTTTTATTGTAATAGTATACTTTAATCCATCAAGATTGATAGGCTTGTGACCGCCATATTGCTCCCCTTAAAATTGATTTCCCATCGATTAAAGTTTAATTGATGTTTATTTAGTTCTTGTTATATGTGGTTCGATAACCTCTTTGTCTAGCAGTAGCAAGCTTGGGCCACCATACCCCTCCTACGATTACTTCACTAGTATTATAGGTTAGTGTAAGCTTGTAAAAAGGTTAAATAATATAGATATAAGTGATCATTTAGGGTTTACTCGCATATAGTCAAGATACCAATGAGAGAGAAGAGTTTTCGACACTCATCATATAAAATTAGCAATAAAACAAGTGACAATCTACTTAATCATTAGTCAGGCCTCTTATCTATATCTGTTATCTATCTGTGTATGTGTTCACCATTCGTTGTATTCTTTGTAACACCCCCAATTCATGGATGCAGCGGAATTCAAACTGGGTGTTACTCGACGGTACAATAGTCACAATGATAGAAAACGAACTCTAATTGAGTCATTTTAAAAGATTTATCATTCAAATTATATAAATATCAGAGATTACAAAATGAGGTCCCAGATGGTTCCATGTTTACAAATTACATTAGATGAGTTTTTGAATGATAATAAAATTTATAGTCCTCTTGAATATCTGTGCCCTTCCGTGCCATCCTTGATCATCATGGACCTGAAATACATGCTTAAAAGGTCAACACAAAGGTTGAGTGATATTCATAGAGTTTGTTTAATGGTTGAACACAATATGTTGGTAGTGTGAGCTATAGACTCACACCAATGGTTGGAAAACAAAACAGTTATTATTATTCACTAAGCTTATGACACCAAAACGTTAACGGGTACCAATATCAATCGGCGGAGTTATCCCGATAGGTACTTTGCTGTCATACCTAAATCTCAAATATAGAGCATTTGTTTGAATTTAATCAATACAAATGGGATTCGTCAATCCCAATAAGCTTATTCACAATATTCGCGCTCACTATTACTAGTGACTAAATGGTTCATAATAAGGGATATTGGTTTTAGCAAGGATGGTACTTAGTAATAATAAAACAATCAGGTAGCATACAATTTCAAAGCATTGTGTTCGGTTTAAAATAGCATGTATTCCCCCCAAGGGTTTGTAAAACAATTAAGTAATGGAAAGTGGGGCTATGAACTCACCTTAAGTTATATAGCAAGTAGTGAATGTGATGGTCGAATCGCGAAGGTTTCTACGGGCAACCTATAATAGAATGTTGCGACTTAGGATTGGAGTAAATAATATGAAGAATTGCCTATATATGTCTTGCATTTAGTCCATGATGTAGTACTTAGTATAGTGTAAGTTTTAGAAAAGAAATGGTTTATGAAACATGTATAGTTTATATATCGCTTACTACCGTTCGGGCCGACATAATTTAGAAGACATGTAGTAAACGTTCGAGGAGCCAGGACACTTTAATTCGTAAATCCACAACTTATCTCGACGGTTTACTTAATGAACTCCTCACATGAGGCTCCCTACTATTGTAGTATTTGATAATATATATATATATATATATATATATATATATATATATATATATATATATATATATATATATATATATATATATATTTACATATATATATATATATATATATATATATATATATATATATAAGTTTTGATCCGAAAAGTTACATGTCCAATATTTGAATAAACTTAGGAAAATTTACTTTTGGATGAAGATTGTTATTAGAATGAGTTTCTTAAATCTTGTATGACAATTACTTGTAAGATCTCATGGTTCTTTAGATGAAGTAGATCCAAATTGCATGTTTAAGTTATCGCTAACTCTTTAGCTCATGTTTTCGCCTAGGTAAGTTTATATGGTCTTTAGTCATGGCTTTGCCGTGACCTTGGTCATTGTTCCATGGTCTTGAGACTCAACCTTAGCCTTAGCCATGGTTGTGGTCTTGGCTTTAGGTCATTAGACCTCTTGGTTTCAATTAACCATAACTATTACATGGTCATTTGGTCTTAAAATGGGCTGTTAAGAATTTGAAGAAAAATCTCACACGTAATGCGTTTTCAGGGCTTGAGCTTCAATGATCCTGAACGAAAACGTCGTTCCGGACAACTTTCGTGTTTTAAGTTTTTGATGAATCGGACCAGAAGTGCCACTTTCAAAAGGGTCAGATCGTTTATATGTTGTGTTTGGCAGTTTCGGCGTTTTGGTTTCGCTAACTTCTTATAGCCATAACTTTTTACTCGTGTACTCGTTTTAGGTGATTCAAATTGCTATGTTTTCCTTGTTAAGTCCTCTTTAACAGTAGGTAAGTGTCCAATATCATAGTTATACTATTTTGGTCGTGGTTCTCCATAAAAATCACTAGTTTTCTTGTTATCTTAACATAAGTTAACATATATATATACCATAACTTATTTTACCAATTTTTATACATCATGAACATAATAACAAGACAGGTATGAATGAAATATAAATAGCATGAAAATGATATTTAGTAAGAAAGTATGTTAGGTTTTGCTTACAACTTTTGGCCTTAATGAAAAGGGAATTCATGAACTAAGACAAGATCTAAATCCTTCAATCGAAAACCCTAGCTTCCAATTCTTCAACACTACCCTTGCTAACCCTTGCTAGGTTTGGTCTAACCTTGTAAGAACCTTATGTGTTCAGCCCCTAACCACCTTGTGTAGCTCCTAATTCAACCATGGAATCACCAAACAAACTCTTAATTCATGTAGAGACTAACTATGCCTTCAACTTTGGTATGTTACTTATAACTTAGAAATCAAAGGATCAAGGTTTATGGATTGTGTGTGTCGTTTGGAATGAAGAGAAAAGAAGGAATGAGCCTTGTATTTATATCATGAAGAGGAGGTTAGGAAGGTGCCTAGGAAGGTTCATTGAGGAGGTTAAGAGTTGTAAGGTTTTATAAGTCTTTTAGGTTAAGTAAACTTACACTTGTGATAAATCTAAGCATGTTCTATCCTATGACTCATACAAAACGTGTAATAGGCTAGGAATGAGGAGGTTTAGTTGTTTTGGATAAGTCTTGCATGACTTGGATACTTATCTTGACTTATGGGGTGAGTTTTGGTCCCGTTAATCGCTAACTGTAAGTCGTAAAGTCACGAAACATAAAACCGGGTATCCTAAAAATATGAAACTTATAAAAATGATTGAACTTATCAATATACCCTATAATAAAATATAAAATGAGTGGTAAGTGCCATCGGGTTGTTTAAACGCTGTTAAAACTGGAAATCGTCAGCTGAAAACGCGTAATTCGCGTAAAACGTTGAACTGGAAAACGTAAAATTCCAAAACTTTTGGAATTGTCGTAAAATGAGAGAAAATCATATTTCTATTGTTTATAGTGTTTTATGGACATATTGGGATGCTGGAATGACGTTTAAACCTAAAAGTAAATCTCGGACACGGTTTCGTGATTTTTGCAGAAATGATCCGATGAGTGTCAAACTCTCGGATTATAAAATAAAAATTTTTGGAGTGAATAGTGAAAGTGAATAGTAAAAATGAATAGTGAAATTTTCGAGAATAGAAGTTAACCTGAAAATGCGAATTGTTACATTCTTACTCAATAGTTTTAGTTTATTTAATCAAACCAATTTGTTCTAGTCTCTCAGACTGAACCCTCCTGCGTTAGATTAGATTGTAAAACTAACTTAGATATTAAAATACTGATAGATATTCTAGGTGTTAATGTTCACTCTTAGTGATCGACACTCTACTTCCTAACTAGGCTAAATTGATCGGGTACACTGCTCGTTAGTGTGTGTTATAGGATAAGTCTTCGCGTGTTAATGTTCCACTCTTAGGATAAGTCTTCGCGTGTTAACGTACCCGATCAATATGCCCTACTCTACTTCCTAACTAGGCTAAATTGATCGGGTACACTCGAGGAGTGGAGTAGGGCAAAGAGTGAGCTTCGTAGCCGAACCACTATAAGTCTTTGCGTCCCGATTTGATCGTTTCTTTCCCTTTCTTTATTTACTTGCATACTAATATTAATTGTCGTTTTGATATCATATAAGAAGTCGAATGGAAAAAAAAAATTATAAAACAAAGAAAATTTTGAAACACATAACTAATAAACACTGAAACTATTCAACCCCTTCTAGTTTCTACAACGGTTAATTTAAATAGTGAAGATATATATTTTTCACTTTAATTTTGAAAAGATAACACTAAATTTCAATGTAAAGATTCAATATTCCCAATAAAATCAATTAAAAATTCAACTTTTGATGAATAATGATATTAAGACCGAAATATGAAAAAAAAAAAAAAAAAAAAAAAAAAAAATGTGTTCACAAACTGAAAAAATTTGAAAAGATAGCAGACAAAAAATGAGTAAGAATCATTGACAAAGAAATTCTTGGCAATGAAGCTAATGTGTATATAAGATAATAATAATTTTGTATTTTGGAATGTCTTGGTGCATTTATTGAATAGAGAGTCATCCTATCATTATATGTTTTTTTTGAACGGCAATAAACAATATATAAGGAAAAAATGACAACTAGCAAGACGCTAGTTACCAAAAAAATACAATTACAACTACAGACTAGAACCAAAACAAGCTACCAATTCTAGACTCATCCCGTGACATTAACTGCGAGATCCACAAAAGGAATGAAAAAACTCGTGCCAATTATGATGAGACACGAGAAAAATTCCCAACCAACGAGGGCCGAGCCACCGGTTTTCACCTCGTAGTGTTTTTGATGTTGATCCAACCATGTCACGGGGAAGCAACCAAATACAGACAGCAAACAAAACGAAAATTACCAGACACAATAAAATCCAAAGAAACACAACGTAGCCACAATGAAGCCACACACAAGACGCATGAAAACATAGCAAGAAGCGACCATCTTAACCATCAGGCACTGGACAAACGATCCAATCTTTCCACTCGTAATGATGTTTCCTATCCCTGTTACTAATCCATAAGAATGAAAGAGACACAATCGACTGAAAGGTGCTATAGATATCAACAGGTTCATCCTTATGGAGCTTGTTGTTTCTTACCTTCCATATATGCCACCACCACACAAACATGATAGCTTCAATGATGCTATGGTGATGTTTAGTGATAAGAAGGTCTTTATTCCATTCAACCACATTTCTAGGAGGTGAGTTAGGAACAGTCTTGTGAATCCAAACATTGATATGTTTTCGCAATTCACTAAAGAACGTACAGTGTTGAAACAAATGGCCACCTTCATCAATTCCATTATTACATAACCTACAGCTTACCGTGGTCACATCGATACCTCTCCCGAACAAATTTAGATGAGTAGGCAAACCATTTCGTAACATTCTCCACACAAATATGTTTACTTTTTTCGGGATAAACTTGTTCCAGTAGGAAGCGCAATCCATAGAACAGATTTTTTGATCAAGTTTGTTCCGAAGTGAAGCGATGTTGAAGCTGTTATTACCATCTAAGTTCCATCTCCAAGTGTCATCGACACTATCTAAAGTGTTTGGAAGAAGATTAAGTAAACCTTGCAATTGACTTTGCTCGTTTCCATCTCTAATTTCTCTTCGCCACTTCCAAATCCACGCCGAGGATATGTACCTGTCACAAACGAGACAATCCTTTTCCAATTCTAAAGCAAATAGCCTGGGAAAAAGTTTATCAAAAGACTTCTGCCCACACCAAGACTCCTTCCAAAAACATGTTTTGTGGCCACTACCCACCTTTCTAACAATAATGTTTGTAGGCATGTCATAAGAAGAATGACACGAATTAATGGCCATCATTATATTTTTCCACAAGCCTTTGCTGTTAGCCGAATTATTACAGAAACAAAACTTGCCATGGATTTCATTAATGATTCTACCCCAAAGGCTCTGTTGATTATGTAACCCGCGCCATTTCCACTTATATAAAAGTGACATGTTCATCGCCTTTAAGCTACCAATACCAAGACCCCCATATTCCAAACTAGCTAAAGCCGAGTCCCACTTTATCCAATGAATTTTACGAATGTCTTTTGATCCTCCCCAAAAAAACGAGGCCCTAAGAGATTCTAATCTCTTATTGACAGCTTTAGGCATAGGGAACAAAGAAAATAATTACCCAAAGAACCAAGAACCGACTTAATGAGAGTGATCCGCCCCCCAATAGACAACAAATTCGCTTTCCAACCCGACAATCTTTTTTTGAACTTACAATTAATCGTCTCCCAAAAAGAAATACGATTTGGATTACCCCCAATTGGTATCCCAAGATATTTGAAAGGCAAACTTTCCGCTTTACAACCAGTCAAGGCGGCGAATCTATCAACCTCATCAGATTTAACCCCCACCCCAATGATAGAAGACTTATGGAAATTATCAATTGGGGATTCATTTGTGCGTTTAGAAATATTTAATTTTAGATATTTGTATCCGACAGGGTAAAGGGTTAAATGACGTTTCATGTCTGTTAGAATTTTACATTGCATATCCATTATAGTTGCATACCGTTGCAAAATCCAACGCAAAGATTTACATGTAACACCGACGATTCATTTTCTAAATAGTATATGTGGCTTGGCAAACTAAAATGGCATTGTTGTTAATGCCCTAAGACAACACAACAAAAATACCAATGACCTAGATAACAATTATTTATAATCTTTCTGACGTTAATAAAAAGTTAAGGGTAAAAAAACATGAGTACTTTTTTTTTTTGAACGGCAACTTTATTAGAAAAAAAGAAAGAACACTAGCAAGATGCTAGATTACAAAGTGATCAAAAAGGGGTGTTGCAACCAACTATCCCACTTGAATTTAAAACTACCTCTAGCATTACACCAACCAAAAGAGCGAAGAACGATATCATCAAAAATGGAGTCTTTGCAAGGCTTCTTACTTGCAAAAAGATATTGATTCCGATATGACCATAAACTCCACCACGTAACGTAAAAGATCCCTTCCAAGATATTCTTCAATTTAGAAACAAGGCGAAGCGTATTGAACCAAACAAGCCATTCAGCATATGAAGTAAAGTTTGGTACTCCCACATTCCACCAACGACAAACTAAACTCGTCACATCTTTAGCCAAAGAACAATTAAAGAACAAATGCGACAAATCTTCTGCATGAGAATCGCAAATAGGACACGAAATAGAATCAGAAACAACACCTCTTAACGCCAGATTTGCACGGGTAGGTAAGCGATCTAAAGTAAGTTCCAAGCGAAAATGTTAATTTTGATCGGGACGACATTAACCCACCTCGTAGGAACATTCACTTTGGGAAGAAAAAACTCATCCAACAAATTCCTAATATCCTTAACACGAAAAATTCCGTCTCCATTCAAATCACAAATCCATCTATCATTTGAAGAAGACAAAATAACAGAATCAAGCATAGAAACTAGTTGCTGGAGTTGGTGATCTTCAACGCCACCTCTAACATATCGGCGGAAAGAAGCTACAATAGATTGAAGTTTAGCAGCCACTGAATATTGGTATTCATTTCTAAAGCGAACAATCGTGGAAAAGAATCAGCTAGAGAGCTATTATCAAGCCACCGGTCTTTCCAGAAACTAGTACACAATCCATTACCAATCCTTATTTTACAATGAGAAAAAATGTCAATACCTTGCACCTTGAGCGAATAAAACTCTTTAAGAATAGACTTCCAAATCGAAGGGTACGTCACTTTAGAAGTAGAATGACTAGATCCATGAGTGGCCAAAATAAATTTACGCCAAAGAGAATTATCACCAGAAATAAAACGCCAAACCCATTTTGCAATAAGACCCCTATTAAGAGCAAAAAAACTCGAAACCCCAAGACCTCCGAATTTCTTAGCTGCTAGAACCTTAAGCCATTTGACCCATACTATCTTACGATCTCCTTCTTGTATACCATTAAAGAAGTTACTACGAAGATTTTCCATCTTGTTGAGAACTGATTTCGGAGCTTTAAACAATGACAAATTATAAATCGGTGTAGAACCAAGCACTGATTTAAGAAGAGTTAAACGCCCACCTATCGAGAGAGTTTTAAGTTTCCAATAGGAAAGCCGTTTCTTGAGCTTATGTACAGTCTCATCCCAGGACTTCACCAAAGACATATTTCCTCCTACCATGATTCCCAAATAATTAAATGGAGTTTTCAACACCAAACAACCAATTTGCGTTGCCGCTTCAGAAATAATTGACTCATGCACCCCTAGACCAAGGATGTGACTTTTTTTGAGGTTGATCGACATCCCTGAAAGTAAAGCAAAACACTTGAGGATATTCAAAATACCTTTTAAGTTTAGATTAGACCAATCTCCCATAAAAATCACATCGTCTGCATAAAAGAGATGAGAAATTGTAAGATCGTCATCTATTTGTAACCCAGAAAAAACACCCACATCAATCGCACGGTTAAGCGAGAGATGTAAAGACTCCATAATCAAAATGAACAAAAATGGGGCAAGAGGATCACCCTGTTTCAATCCCCTATGGAATTGAAACTCTGAGGTAGGACTGCCATTCACTAGAATTGAAGCTTTGCCCGAATTAAGAGTACCTTGAATCCAAGATCTCCAACGAGTCCCAAAACCAAAAGCATTAAGGACATCATCTAGGTAATCCCATCTAACTGAATCGTAAGCTTTAGCAAAATCCACCTTGAGAAACATAGCCTGTTGGTGTTTATGTTTACATCTCGCAAGAATCTCATTCAAAATAAACGGACCATCTAAAATTTGACGGTTGGGAAGGAAAGCTGTTTGCACGTTAGATATAATATCAGAAATAACAAAAGATAGACGTGTAGCAAGAATTCTGATTGTATTTATTCTCCAATTTTTCTAAACATTCAAAGTGTTATAAAATCGTATAATATCATAAATATTGTATTTATTCTGATTGTATCGCTGAGAAATTTTACCGGTAAACATCTGAAAATATAAATAATTTAATTGTTTTGCACATTTTGGGCGACTAATCTACTGGGTTTAAACTCATAGCCACACAATCTCAATTCAGGTAAAGGCATCCCTTTTTTAGTTCCGTTGTGTAGAAATTAAATTAAGATAATCGATTATAACTTTTTTTCATTAGTAAATAGTTTAGAGGTAAAAATTAAAAAATTTATAAATTTACTAAACAATCCCTAATTGAGGGTGTTTAAAAAACTTCTTTATGAATAGTCACATGAGCTCCATGAATATCTGTATAAGATAATATTAATTTTGTATTCCTTAATTTGTATTTTTAATTTTGTATGTTAGAATGTCTTAATACATTTATTGGAGAGTTAATGGCTTAAATAGACAAAAATAGAAAAAAAAAAAATAAAAAAAAAAAATAAAATAAAATAAAATAAAATTCTAGCCTATGAACTTCGCGATTTTTTTTTTTTTTTTTTTTTTTTCAAAAAGTGAAATAGAACAAAATTATAGTGTGAAGTCGAGCAAAATGATAGTGAAGTCGAGTAAAAAATAAACTGAAGTCGAGTTGTCGCACAGTCAAGCAGCCTATATTTAGATTTTTTTTTCCAAATAACGAAAATGGTCTATGCGATACACAAAAAAAAAAAAAAAAAATGCTTGTTTTTTTAAGTCATTGGCCCTTTATTGGATAGGGAGTCATCCAACCATTATATATATTATAGATAGATTTTAATGTACCTATAATTATTCAGTGTGGATTTATTTGTGTGTTTAAAAATATTTAATTTAAACATTTGTGTACGACAGTGGGGATTTATTTGTGTGTTTAAAAATATTTGTGTACGACAGGAAAATGGGCTAAATGACATTTCATATCTGTTAGAATTTTACATCATTGCTTATCCATTACAATTGCATACTATTGCAAAATCCGGCGCTAGGTTTAAACTGTTGCAAATGGTGGCAAAATTATTCCGTTTCAAGAGCGTAGCAAGAATTTGGGACTTGATCCGTTCCGAAAAGGATTGCTAATTTACAACAAGTTTTCCTTCATTAGAAAACCGTTAAATTACAAACCCTTTAATATGGTTAATACTTATTTGGGTAAATTACACCGTTTTTGTTATCCATGCACTGTCCAGCCTTAAGTGGCAAACGTTATGCGCCGTTAGTCCCTCCCTCAAACGAGGCCACTAACGCTCGTTAGCTCTTGTTATCCATGAGGGTATACTCGATTTTCACATCCATAAGGACAAACAGTGTAATTTCCTCTTATTTCTGTTTTCATTCATACGTTTTTATACGTTTTCTTTCGTTTTTCTTATGTTTTCATGCATTTTTATCCGGTTTTACAAGTCTTTTTTGTTCTTTTTTATACGCTTTTGTCCGTTTTATATGTTTTTGTCCGTTTTTATACGATTTCGTCCGTTTTATACGCATTCGTCCGTGTTTCTTACGTTTTTATCATTCTTTATGCATTTTCATCCGTTTTTATACATTTTGTCCGTTTTTTATACTTTTCGTCCGGTTTTATACGTTTTTCCCGTTTTCATCCGTTTTTATACGTTTTCATTCTTTTTTATTCGCTTTTATCCGTTTTCATCCGTCTTTATACGATTTCGTTCATTTTTATAGGTTTTCATACTTGTTTATCCGTTTTCATATGTTATCATCCGTTTTTATACGTTTTCATTTGTTTTTATACGCTTTCATCCGTTTTTTATATATTTTCATACACTTTTATCCGTCTTTATCCGTTTTCATTCGTTTTTATACGTTTTGTCCCTTTTTATATGTTTTCGTCTATTTTTATATGTTTTTATCCGTTTTCATCTGTTTTATATATTTTCATCCGTTTTTATACGTTTTTATCCGTTTCCGTCGGTTTTTATACGCTTTTGATTGTTTTTATAGGTTTTCATACGTTTTATCTGGCTTTGTGTGTTTTCATCTATTTTTATACGTTTTCATCCGTTTTATACGTTTTCGTCCATTTTTATACGCTTTTGTCTGTTTTTCTTACGTTTTCATACGTTTTAATGGATAAAAACATATAAAGACGGATAAACATATGAAAACGTAAGAAAAACAGACGAAATCGTATAATAATGGATGAAAACGGATTGAAAATGTATCAAAACATATAAAAACTGATAAAAATGAATGAAAACGGATAAAGATGGATAAAAACGTATGAAAATGTAAGAATAACGGATACAATCGTATAAAAACAGATGAACACGGATAAAAACATATAAAATGAATGAAAACGGATAAAAATAGAAGAAAATGTATAAAAACAGATGAAAACGTATAAAAATGGACGAAAGCGTATAAAAACAGATGAAAACAGATTAAACGTATCAAAACATATAAAAACAGATGAAAACGGTTAAAAACGTAAGAAAAATAAAGGAAAACGTATAAAAACGAATTTAAATGGATAAAAACATACCAAAACATATAAAAATAGATGAAAACATAAAAAACGGATGAAGACCTATAAAAAAACGGACGAAAACATTAAAAAAAAACGGATGAAAACATTAAAAAAAGGACAAAAACATATAAAAATGGATGAACACGGATTAAAAACGTAAGAAAAATGGATGAAAGCGTATAAAAACGGACGACAACGTATAAAAACGGACGAAAACATATAAAATGGACAAAAACACATAAAAACGGACGAAAACATATAAAATGGACGAAAACGTATAAAAACGAAAAAAATTGTATAAAACCGGATAAAAACGTATGAAAATATATGAAAAATGGACGAAAGCGTATAAAAACTTATAAAACAGAAAAAAGAGGAAATTGCATCGTTCGTCCTTATTGATACGAAATGACGAGTATACCCTCATGGTTAACAAGAGTTAACGAGCGTTAGTGGCCTCGTTAGAGGGAAAGACTAACGGCGCATAACGTTTGCCACTTAAGGCTAGACGGTGAAATTTTTTTGGTCAAAAAACTAACGGCGCTAGTCAACATAAACCACAAGGACGAACGATGTAATTTACTTTACTCATTTTTATAATCCAACTTTTCTTTAGACGTGTAAAAGATAAAAATAAGCTACCTTATCTCCAAATGATACTTATCAAAAGATTATACCAGCTTTTGTAATAGAAACTTTAATAGAACTGATTTTGTTTCACATGTTTCATAAGTCTAAGCTCATAAAGATGTTTCATGAATTAATAGGAAATTAGCATTGTAGTGCTAAATACTTTTCCGTCTTAAAATAAGTGTTTGATTTTAACTTTTTAATTTTTTTTCAAACCTTAACTATTTTTTTTGTTATATAATATTTTATGCAAAATATATGAATGAATTGGTTTTTAAATCAACTGGGTTAGCTCAGTTGGCCACTAAGGGTAACCTTGTGGAGGATACTTTGAAGCAGGAGTGGGGTTTATCCCCTAAAGAGAAAAGTTCGAGGCTTGCATACTACTCAATTGGATGTCACTGTGGGCTCGAATCACTAACTATTAACTCGCCGTTAAAAAAAATTATATAACACGAAAAAAAAATAGTTTAAGATCAAAGTTTAAATAGAAAGATTTTAAAAAGTCAAAACATTAATTTGGGTGCATTTGGTATGCTGGCATGAATGAGAATAGGTATGAGTTTGATAGTAGTGGTGGATCCCTCACCTTTGAAAGATCCAAATCTAGCTCTCTTGATGTATATGGAGTATGGATTCACTACAAGGAAAAGTGGCTTTAGTGACGAGAATTTAGTGACGAGAATTTGTTTTGGTCACTATTTAGAAGAAAATAGTGACGATATAATTTATGGTCATTATTTTTGGTCATCGGTGAAACGTCAGTGACGAAACTTATAAGTGGTCACTATGTAGTCACTAAATTCTAGAATAGTGACGAGAAATTTGGTCATTAAACATTAGTGACGAAATTTTGGTCACTATTTCACACATTGCTATAAAATGATTAAAAGTAAGTGCAATTAGATATATACTTAATTAAACTTGCATATTCGTATACTAATCCACAAATTATAAACACTATCACACGTTACAGATAAAAAAAATTATAGAGAAATATGCAAAATTAAAAATATTTAACTTTCTTTGATGCGATTTTCCCTTGAACATATTATTTGAACATAAACTTTCAAACACAATATTATTTTTTATAATATATAAGAACAGAAAAAAATAAGAATAATATCAAACATGTAAAAAACTAACTTGCACAAATATTATAAAGTTGAGTGTGAAATTAAAATGATTCCCATCACCATAAATACACCAACTTCACTGCACATCCTATTCGACCCGACCCGACCCGACCTGGACAAAAAACGCGGATCCAACCTTCACCTTCACAATGAATCCCCATTCCCCACTAGCTTCACTGCACATCCTCTAATAATCAGAAATTCAGAATATAACTTCAATTACTCTCATATCTCTCATAACTCAACCACACAATGACGTAACCCTAAGCCACGCGCCACCGGTAACAACCACGGACACATCCACCGCCGCCGCATACACCGGCGGCTTCACCGTCGCATACACCGACGGCTTCATTAGTTCCTTCATCGGTTAGGTTTCACGATTGTTCGAAATCAAAATCGATTTCATTGCCTCATTACTTATAAGTTTAGGGCTATAGTGTTGATTTTGGAGCAGGTTATCTCTTATCTCTAATCCCTAATTATCACACACTAATTCGGCTTATTTGACCTAATTTTGATTGTTGATTTGATTGCTTATTCGAGTTAATGAAGCTTAGGTTTAGCGGATACAGTTTTCAGGTTTACTCTCACCTAGTTTTGATGAGGTTTAGGGCAAAAGCTGTGCTTATTTATGTCGAAGTTAGCTTTTATTTGCTTATTCGATAGCTTATTTCCAAAAAATTTACTTGTTTTATTTGAAGAATGTGACAAATGTAGTTATTTGATGCCTTGATGTTTTATCAACTTTATTGAATAGATATCAGAAAATGTAGTGTGCGATTGTAGTTTTGATATATGTTTGTTTCTGAATTTAGTTAAGTGGCGAAAGTATTGCACTATAACAATGTTAGGTGGCATAATTTGCAGCTCTAAGTTATAACGAGATATGGAGTGTTACATAGATATTTGGTAGATTAAGTGTTTGTTGAAGTTTGGATATAGTTTCACATCTCGAAATACTACTTTGAATAAGAAGAAATAATTGTAGCAATCTGATTAGGATGGGAATTCAGATATAACTATTTACCACAAGCTAATAGTAGTTTTTCTAATAGTTTCTTGATTAGTTTTGCGATTTTGATCGAAACAAGGGTGATTTAATAATTTCAAAAAATGGTTGAGATGTTGTGTTATGAAATTTACTCTTGTTATATGTCTTTTTGTCGGTTAATATGGATGCGAGTTCGTCATGAAAGATCGTTGATTGCATTCTATGACTAACAGTATATTAAAGGGAAACCGTAGAGAAAGGGAATGGGTATTCTTAGCTTAATTTGATACGTCCTTTGAATTCTTTTGATTATGCATTTATATGGTAGGAATGGTAACAAGTAACTGGATATGTTTGCTAATGGCGAAAAGACACCAAAGCAAAATGTTGGTCAGAAACTTGAAGTTTGTTGATGCTTAATTTATTCTATCTGTATTAAAATTGGATCAGAATAATAACTTGGTTGAATGTCGATGTTAATATGTTTACCTTTCAATAAATTTTGTATGTTTTTTTATCTGTGTAGGTTTGATTGTGGAAGCCTTAGCGGATTGTATGATTGATACTAAAGTGAACAAAGCTGATGGAGAATGGTGGCACTAGTGAGTTTTTGGTAAGACAGTCCCAAACACACCCCTTTTATAAGTAGTTTCAATAAGTACATGACATGGTGCCAAGATAAATCCCGAACAGTGGAAAGGGGGACACAAAAGAAATCATGGCTAACTTGTTTAATTGTTTGTGTTATAGGATGAGATACAAATCCTTGTCGTAGAAAGAGACCTGGGATTGCAAGATAGAATTGTTGGTGAATTGCTTCAACTTGGTGGTTACATGAAACTGATCGACTTAGGCTTAGAAGATACCATAGCTAATGCACCACTTACTATCGTTTGTGATGGCTGTTTTTCAAATCTGAGACGCGGTCTGTGCAAGCCAGAGGTGAGCATAACTATGCACTACTAAATCAATTGTAAATTAGCAGCTACATATATTTTAGATCCAAAGTCAGCTCGTATTCATCGTAGGTAACGTTAGGCCAAATCCAATTTTGTGATATATATGAGTGAAAGCATAGGAAAGTGAGACTGCAATCATGAGCTATAAATATAATCTTTATAGATTGCATACTCTAAATGAACAGCACTTGATTCTGATCTCATGTGACACTTCAGTACCATAACTTTACACAATATGCACATGATAGGACAATATGTGCAAAATAGAAATTTACTTGTGGTCGAATTCAGTTTTAGGCAATTGATATGCTAATGCTTTCAAGTGTTCAGCACTAAACAACTTCCACTTTGTTTTAAGAACTTTGGTTGATATCGAGTGTTTGGGATTGCTTATATATAATCTGTTTATTTTTAAGTGCTTATCTACTCTGAAATAAGATGATCAAACACTTATTGCTTATCTGCTTAAAAAATAAGCATGTAAGCCTATAGGCACTCAAATAACTTATCTTCGCGAGTTATTTGTATATACTGTAATATATAGTATTTGCATCTATACAGTGTACTGATTGAGATTTTAACCTCATTCAGATAATAGCTATAAAAGACATAATCCCACCTCCTCTACGAAGAGAGTTCTCTGACATTTACATCATCACTGAACTTATGAATACCGACCTTCACCAAATTATTCGGTCCAATCAGAACTTATCAGAAGAGCACTGCCAGGTAGTAATTTACCTTTTATCAAATTAATTACTCGAACCTTCACCAGATTATTTGGTCTCACTGGCTGTTGTTTTCCGCAATGTTTGCAGTACTTCTTGTATCTGCTCCTAAGAGGCTTGAAGTACATTCACTCTGCTAATGTTGTCTATAGAGACTTGAAGCCTAGTAAGTTGCTGCTAGCATATTAGTTAACTATTCTTTACCACTACGCCATTATCATGTTAAGCTTAAATTCGAGACACCTTTGCATCATGCCTTACAATACCATGCTTGAAGGCACAACAATTTCTCATTAATGCGTTGCTCATATCCTAATAATTATCAGTTACTATTTCGTACCTGTCACTTTTCCAAGGCTGTTAAAATTATGTTTAATGAACATAAACAAGGCATGAATCGTGTGCTTACTAGGGTGTGTCTTTGAATTGAGAAAAGCCAAAGCTGAACCTGTGGTCATATGGTCAGGTAGAAGAATATGATGAAGATGACTCAATGAATCTTGTAGGTGAGGATGACGAACAGGGATTGCCTACTCATGACATCAATGTACGACCCCTACCTCCTTAGTTTTTTAAAAATTTTACCGATGTGGAGTTCAGTAGTGATATACAAATTCTGAATACAGTAGTCAACTGCTATCTCCATGGTCTGTAGAACCTTAATTTTTCATAATGTCATGTTGGTTTTACAGGAATCTGTGCTGTACAGTTGGAAAAAGAAGTTAAAGATATGGAACCTGATGTTCCTGCAGTTGAGAGTCCAACCAAATCTCATGATAGTGAAGATGAGCTGTACATATGGAGTCAGTATAAAAGTGTAAGCAGTAACAAATTTATATACTTATTGAGTTGAACTTGTCCCCTAATTTGGAGGTAAGCTTATCTGTACATATGATTTGTTTGCCTTTTAACAAATTTATATACTTATTGGGCACTGCGCATTAAGATGTTTTGTCACTTTTATATTGAAAACTATGCTCAAAAGCTTTCCCTTTGGAAGGTTATTCACCGTCGATATGTAATGTTGCTATGTGCATTTATTAGAAAAGCTTATTGACTGATCTTTTTGTGTGGCAGTTTGTTTATCACAGAGACAACTTGCTATTGTCATTAGAAGGCATTGAAATATTGAAGCTGGTGAAGGTTTGTATACGAGTTTCCTTTTGCCTCTTGACAAGTAGGATGTTTGACTTATATGTAAATGACTATTGTGCCTATTTGTAGGTTCTCGATTTGAGCTTTAATGTCTTTAAAGGGCCTGGGTTTGAACCACTTGAAGCCTGTAAAGCATTGCATTTGGTTTATCCTCTTAGAATACCAATACCCGAGAGTGACATTTGTGCTTCATTGTGATTTATTTTCTTGTTCCAGTTCCTATCGGTTGCACAAAATAAGCTAAAGTCTCTTTCAATGGCAAGCCAACTACGATTACAGGTTTTTTTTTATCCTCTAACCAACTCTTTGTAAATGGCTTTGTTTGTGTCATTCTTTGAACTTTTGGTTTCTTACAGGTATTAGCTGCGAGCAAGAATTAAATATCAATGCTGAAGGGTTTTCCATCTTTACCATAACTTGAGGCAAGTTCTGTAAGTACCTTTCCCTACACTATCACAAATCTTGAAACCGTAGTTCACCTTACTTGGCTGACCTTTGTTTCAACATTATGTTATGATTTCTCATTACGCTTTTTATGTTCAACAGCTTGTTCTACTGTTACGTGCAAAACTGCAACATGTGATCGCAACTTTAGCATTGGAAAGTGATGGAATTACTTGTTAATTTTACTGAAGCTAGGTTAAAGCCTCAAGACGAGCTTTTCTTGTTTGTGATGATTAGTGTAAATCACACAGTGGATGAATTTGATTGATTAGTTATTGGTTTAGTTTGTGTTGAGCTTTGACTATACGATTTGTGTTCTGTGAATAAATTAGCACTTGTGAATGAAGTTATTATGCTAGATTTTCGGTGTTACAGATTTTAGATTCTAGTTTGTAAAACAAAATGTGAGCAGTAACATAAAATCTGGATCCATTTTTTTTGTTATATGATCATAATTAGTGACCACCTGTTTGGTCACTAGCAGTCAGTAGTTTGTGACCACTATCTCGTCACTAATAGTAATATCAGTGACGAAATTTTTCGTCATTATCCTCATTGTGACGATATATTTCGTCACTAACTGGTTAAACAGTGACGAATACTCTAGTCACCAATCTGTGACGAATTTTATATTCGTCACTAAACGTATTAGTGACGGAGCTTTAGTGACGACTGGTGACGACTCCAGTTTTGGTCACTAACTGATTAGTGACGATTTTTTATATTGTTAGTGACGAAAGCTGTTTTGTCACTATAAGTTGTTTTTCTTGTAGTGATTATATCTATAATTCATTATCATAGTGGCGAGCCCCTCATCTTAAACAAATACCTTTAATCATTTTAATAGTAATAGTTTTATTCATTACCAAACGCACATTTTGAAAATGAATGTGTAGTAGATAACAATCAAACTTGGGAACAATTTTTCTCAAGCTGACGTTTATAAACTATCTTGAATTTAATTTGCCAATAAATGAATTTATCCTATTTTGGTAAACTGACACATGATTAAGGTTGTATGTGTGAATGTAATACGAGTTGTTTCTCTATACTAGTGACATCTGTCCATGCCCACCTTACTACAATCCCTTCAACATACTATATAAATGCACCTCATCAGCTAATAATATCATACATTACAAAACTGCAACACATTGTTGTTGCCATAATATAATTTCCTGCCACCTTACAAAAAGCACTCATATACACCGTATCTCTGCCAACGATGTGTCTCGTACCGCCGCATTTTGTTCTTTCGCCGTTCTTCGGTTTTCTGTTGTTGGTTACGTTTGTGTTTAGTTTCATAAGGTGGCGTCGTGGCGTGGCAAAAAATGGGAACCGGCGTCTGCCGCCTGGTTCAATGGGTTGGCCGTACATTGGTGAAACTCTTAGCCTCTATACACAGAATCCAAATAGTTTTTTCTCCAGGCGACAAAGAAGGTTTATTCGCGTTTTCCAATTCCTTTTTAAGAAACTTAATATTTATTTGCCTAATAAGAGAATCGATTTGCATGCTTATTGCTTATACATAAAATAAATTTTATTCTTTAAATGGTTGTTTTTTTTTTGTCTATGTTTATACTGGGTACCTACTTTTTATCATAAATTCATAAAGGTGCAAATCAACTACTTTTATATACAAGTGTATGAATCAGAATGTCTGGCGACTTGTATGTCAACACACATGTTAAAAAAGCATTCAAAAGTTCGAATCGCTTTTAAACATACATGAATTGTAGTACTTGCGTAATCTTGGAACATATTTAATGCAATTTTTGTTGTCGATTTCCAAAAAGTGAATGTAAAAGAACATTTGTAAAGAGGCTAGCTAGTTCAAAGAACCTTTTGAATTACTCGTAACATGTTTTGGTTAGGTTACGGTTGTAATAAAAAAAAAGAAAAATATTCGTGAGAGTTTAAACAAGATTAAAAAAGGAAAATGTTTTCAAAAAATTTCATAGCACAGGGACGTTGGTGGATTCTTCTGTGAAGAAAGTTTCACTAAATGTGTATAGTTTTGATGTAAAAGTTGAGGAAAAAAAAACATTTATGCATTAAATTTTGTAAAAGAATATTTTGTGAATCAAAAATTCGTTTTTGCATTTAACTTTTTATTATATGCATTAAAATTTTCTTAAGCATCAAAATATAAAAAGTTCAAAATTTTTGTGCATTTAAAATTTCGTTTTTTATGCATTAGAAAGAACGAACAAAAACTCAAAAAAAAAAAAAAAAAAAAAAAAAAAAAAAAAAAAAAAAAAAAGCCTATCATTCACAACCTTTTTAAGCACCAACATCCCTCTATTTTGAGGGAAATTTTCAGAATTTCTTGATAAGGTTTTATATTTTTCAAGTTTTTTACACTTCACAAGAAAATTTGTTTTTTATTTAATTTTTTTTCCTGAAAGTATATAAGCTCTATCCGTAACTTGTTAAAATTATTTTATTTTATAGATAGACTTGATTGGTTTGATTCATGTTGTAAACGATAATTAATATATGCTATAACACATGTATACACGAAGTTTTGGTTATTACGTAATATATAAGACTTATCCATGAAGTTTTTGTAATATGGTTATTACTGTTAACATAATTTAAGCTCATATTGATAAATATGTTTTCTTTGTTAGTTTAGAAAATACAAATATATTGGGTATAAAGTCATTCACATTTATTCATTTATATAATGTTATATATTTGATATATACATATAGTTTACAAACTTTTAAGATCAGTTGTTTTAAATGAATGTAGTCTTTCTCAATAACGACATGTGTTTTAACACCATCTCGTATATTCTTAAAGGTGTTCAAGCTTGATTTTGATTGTTGGAATATGGGATATAAGTGTAGTACGTCTTTCTCAATAACATGCGTGTGCTTGCATGGTACACAGAGTTTTTGTTGCTATAATCAATTAATAATTTTTTTTTTTTAGAGATTTTGAAGTTCAGAATGTATCATTTAATATATTAACCTTTGAAGAATTTTCTAAATTGACAATTATAAATCTAAATTAATAAATTGGAATATGCATATTTATTTATTTTGTGGAGGGGGCGGGGGGGGGGGGGGGGGGTGTGGAAAATAAATGTGTGTTTTTTTTTTTTTTTGTTAAGTTTGAGCTTAATTGTAAATTATATGATCAATAGATGTCACTTTACATTGCATTTAAGGTCTTGGGGGGGGGGGGGGGGGGGGGGGGGGGGGGGGGGGGGAAAGGTCCTTGAGTACATGTGGAAATTCTTTTACGGAAACAAGTTTGCTTAAACTTTAACTCATTTAGACAATTCAATTGTCGAAATAGATGACTTATTTGCTACTTCAGTAAAATTGAGCAATTTAATTAGTTTGAAGATTCACATCTTACTTCATTTTTCAATTTCGCTCTCAGAACATGTTTCTTTTAGTACATGAAAGATTAAAAAAAAATAATAATAATAAAAAAAAATGAAATAGGTTTTAGAAAGATTATAAAACAACAATTGTGTTTGTAGCTGTTTATCACAGTTCTAAAAAGTAAATAAGTTTTTTTTTTTTTTTTTTGTGTTAGTGAAACTTATACTTGTTTATTATTACTTTTATGTTTGTTGTAAAAGACAGTAAGTTCTGAAGATGTGCAAGCCTAAATACAACTCATCTACGACGACGTTAACATTTTATTATATCATTTAGTCAATATATCATATATGTCTTTTCACATTTGATCAATTACTATGATCTTATTCAGAATAAGTTATCCTATTTTGTCTGAAAAGAAAAATAATTTTACTATATTTATAGTAAGAATTAATGTAGCAGTTTCAATATTTTATGCCTGATTTTCAATGGTAATTTTGATACATGTAGGTATGGAAAGATATTCAAAAGCCACATATTGGGATGCCCATGTGTTATGATATCAAGCCCTGAGGTAGTCAAAATTGTGTTGGTAACTCAATCTCATCTTTTTAAACCCACATACCCTACTAGCAAAGAGATGTTGATAGGCCCTCAAGCAGTTTTCTTTCATCAAGGTCCATATCATTCTCACCTCAAGAAATTGATTCAATCATCATTTCTTCCTTCAGCCATCAAGGGTTCGGTTCACAAGATTGAGAGCATCGTCCTCAATTTTCTTCCCATATGGGAGAATGCCCACACTCTCAATACCTTGGATGAGATGAAAAAGGTCTGACAACTTGTTGGTGAAATTATAAATAATCTATACTACTATATGATGTATTTGGGACTATTATATAATTAAAAATGCTTAAAATTCAGACTTTTACTTGCTTATTATAGAAGGATTTCAAAATTAATTTATTAGGAAGTAATTTGGTTGTTCAAATTAAAATTATTTGGTTTAAACCATCTCTATTCATAAAGCATAAAAACAACTAAATATGTAACCGTTCTAGTACTACTATATTGTATTACGTACTATATATGGATCATATACACAACTCATTGATATATATATATATATATATATATATATATATATATATATATATATATATATATATATATATATTTCCGATATAACACTTATGGTGCTGTTTGTGATGTATAGTATTCGTATGAAGTGGCTATGATATCGATATTTGGTAAGAAGTTAGAGGCAGATGAGACGGATGGATTGAAGCATTTGTATAATTGTATAGAAAAAGGATACAATTCAATGCCTTTGGATCTTCCTGGAACTCCATTCAAGAAAGCAATGAAGGTAACATGATCATCATTTACTTTACTTTCTATAACTAAAAGACTCTTCTATAATGTTGCCTGAAGAGTCATGCATCATTTCCTAAAATGGATACTTTTGGCATGGTGAAGATTGTTTATCACATCAAGATTCATTGTACTTCATTTTTGTCTTCACGTAAACTTGTCGATCACTTGAAGAATGACATGATCAACGTTTTTCATGACATCAAGAATAATTGTACTTTTGTTTTGTTTTTAAGTACACTTGTCGATCACTTGATAAATGATGTATGATAACAAACTTGTCGATATACACATATGTGTATCTGCTAATCTGCTCAGTTTGTCATAATTTTGTAGGTAAAAAGATGAATTAAGAGAATTAAGTAAACTAAACGAATACTCACACATAGCGGCAGTGTATAGCGATTAATAGTTATACTTGTGGTTCTTGTGTGATCTTTAATGCATCACTTAAGGGTTCAATTGTAGCCGTTGCGAGGGAAAAAAAAAAGTTTATAGGGTAGATCGGAAAAATGATAAATTTGAGGATTAGTTTTTTTTTTTTTTTTTTTTTTTTTTTTTTTTTTTTTAATTATTTTTATTGTTATTTTTTTTCCAAATGGTAGTTTAATTATTGCTTTTTTTAATTACCGTTATTATGGTAGTTTAATTATTCTTTTCTTTAATTACCATCTTTTTAACTATTGTTTTTTAATTAAGAGTATAATATTAATATTTAACCGTTCTCATTTTGGGTAGTTTTTAAGTAAATACATTTTCTCTTTATATATGTTATATGTTATAGATGGATATAGAATTATTTTAACAGAAGTATAAAATTGTTATCAACTACATAATCTTGGAACCCTTGCATAAATAAAACCCAAATGGTCAATGAAAATCTTGCAACTTTTTTAAATCTATACATATTTTCGGATTGATTTAAGAAACTTGATTCCACAAATCCATTTTTATTTCTTTCAATATCAGTAGTTTAAAAATAAAATGCAAGCATCCTTGATGATCTACATGGCTCATGTAAATGTATGTTGACGTGCGTGTTTGAACTACAGTTTTGTAATGTGCATCTTACACATGTTGAAAACCATAGTTTAAAGACATGTTTGTGTGAGTTTTTATCTTCAGGCACTCAAGGTTTCAATTTAGAAGAGTAGACTTCTTTTTAGATCGAAGTACTCGTCATCTTATAGCACATCAAATATGGCAAGTACGAGTATTTTAAAATTATATTTACTTTAACAAAGACTAGAGATGATAGCCAATTTCCAAAAGTAACTATGCAATAAAACTACTGTGCAATAAACCTATAGATATAATGGCTTAAATGTGTTACTCTAGTTGATGTTGGTGTTATCCTTGTATATTATCAAAATAGAATAGTGCATTACTTTTTTAACTGTCATCTACTTTGAAGGTTACCTTGTATTAAATTTTGCAAATTGAATAAGTGTGCCTATATCAGTATATGTAAGCATATGTACTTGAAAAATCATTCAAATTGTGGCGAGTTTTAGCTGATATAAGAAATTTCCAAGATTTATAAATGTGTTCCAAAATGTGGCAGTTTCTTCATTGACACCATGAAATTACAGGCAAGGAAGCTATTGAATGAAAGGTTAAGGAAGATGATAGAAATGAGACGGGAGACTGAAGATCATGGTGGAGGATTGCTAGGGGTATTATTGGGATTAAAAGGCAAAGATCAACTAAGTGACTCACAAATAGCAGATAACATAATTGGAGTAATATTTGCAGCACATGATACAACTGCAAGTGTTATAACATGGCTTCTCAAGTACTTACATGATCATCCTCATCTCTTGGATGCCGTTAAGGTATTTAAAATTTTTCATGCGCGAAAAATTAGAACAAAAAAATCAATTGATGTGTTTTAAACAATTAATCCGTACTTATACGGATATAAACTTGAATAACATTCATTGAAAAGTTGGTATATAATAAAATAGATAGAATTGTCGTTTTTCAAACATTCTTAAAATTGTTACAAGCAACAAGTAACCCCACAAATTGTGTTAAGTATAGTATATATATAAACCGGCGGACTGGATCTTGTCTTTAAATAGTAATTATGTAACACAAAAAAGCTTAGTTATATAATTAGTACATATATATATTTCTTTACCAAGAATGAATTTAAATGCAGATAGAACAAGAAGTAATCAAGTGTAGGCGACTTGAGTCTAACCGTGGGATTACATGGGATGATACTAGACACATGCCTGTAACCACACGGGTGTTACAAGAGACATTGAGAATTGCAAGCATACTCTCATTTACTTTTCGAGAAGCAGTTGAAGATGTTGAAATAGAAGGGTATCTTATCCCGCGTGGTTGGAAGGTTCTACCCCTCTTCAGAACCATCCATTACTCCTCAGACTTCTTCCCAGACCCCGACAAGTTTGATCCTTCAAGATTCGAGGTTAATATATATTTACTACTATATTTGTTATTTTTATGGAAAGAACATGCATGCCAGAAAAAAGATAACCTAACCCTCTGGAGACTGAACACCATGACCGTTCACTGTTCAAATGCATGTTATGATACTTATCGAGCATTAATTCGTTTTGATAAATAATAGGTAGCACCTAGGGCGAACACGTTCATGCCATTTGGTAATGGAGCTCATTCGTGTCCGGGAAGCGAGCTAGCAAAACTTGAAATGCTCATCCTTCTACATCACTTGACTACCTCATTCAGGCAAGTCTACTCTCTCCATATTACTATTCGTCTTTTCATATTTTACTTTATTTGCACTTAAATCGATAAATGTGTGTAATAAGTTATTGTACAAGATCTTTATCCACCTTCAATACCTAAGCTTTTTGTTTTGAAATTTTATTTCAGATGGGAAGTGGTTGGAGAAGTCGATGGGATACAGTACACTCCTTTTCCCGTGCCAAAACAAGGCTTGCCTATCAAACTACACCGCATATGTGAATTTGAGGCGTTCGGGGCCTAAATTTATAGTAGTAGTTGGTTACCGAAAATAGAAGTATGATATTTGACGTTTTATGTGTTTTCCTACAACTATTTGATCATCAATCTATGCTATGTTTTCGGTATTGATTAGGTTTCAGATTTGGCCCTCTTTCTTTGGCATTTTTTAGTTGCCATTTTTTTTTTTTTGGTTGGTTGATTGATGGGTATCCCATCTTAAAAATGACACAGAAAGAAGCATAAACCGTTTCTCTAGTACATATACATCTCGACGAAAATTAATTGGTTTCAAAAATGTTCGTAAAGACCATAGCTGGTGTAATTGTGTCTAAAAGTGAATTGTGATCTAGTGGTTAAAGCAATGAACAAATCAATGTTTCAAAAGTCGACCTATCAAATGAGTTGAACCAATCCATTTTTGGTTCTTCACAATATCTGGAAGTTTAAAACATTTGGCATATATAACCATTCTACATTTTCATTGAATATACATTTTATGTGTAACACCCCAACCCGGCATGGGTCCAGAGCGCTACAGTATGGTGACAAATCAAAGAACACAAACATACAACATAAATAATACAATGGAATCTCAAATGTTACAAAGGAAAATTATGAAGTACAAGATTACAAAACGGAACAACAAAAAAAAAAAATACTAAGTCTGAAAATATAGTTACTTCTAATCATCTCTAGCCCAGAATAGCTATCAAAGTGTAGTCTTCTAAATCCAAAGTACTCTCCACTCATAACCCAGCTTTCTACTAAAACCTGCCGCAGGAAAAGAAATGCGGCTGGGCTTAAAAAACCCAGTGAACAGATATAACAAATAAAAGGTAATAAGCAAAGCAAACGAAACGGATCAAACGAATAATCTGAACAAGCATAAGTCAACGAATATAGCATCATAAGTAATTGAATTGTAAAGCATAATCAAAAGTAATCAGAATCAAACGAATATAAATGATCAGATATATCTACCAGAGTCACTCGAATAGATATAAGAAGCCAAGAAACCATGAGCCGACCTACCTGAGACACTCGAATAGGTCTAAAACACCTACAAAATCCGTCAAATCATAATTGCACAAGGAGGGGCGACCTCACATGCACCAAAAGTGAAAGGGGTACAAGGCACGTACAACCAGTCACTACCTAATCATAACAAACAAAGCCTAGGATGTATCCATACACTCCCTGAATAAAACAAAATACATATGCCAGCTCATGACTGGTCACATATATAACTAATTCGCCAGTGTACACATATATATCAAACAAAAGGGAATGCCAGGGATCAATCACACCTCCCCAGAAAGTGTCATGTCAGTGGTGCCATCACTGATACACCCATGGTATATCCATGAGCAGTTATAAAACACGGGAATAAGAACGAAACAAACATACCATATCATAGCATAATCATAGCATAAAAAACAAATCATATCGAAGCATCATATCCAAACGAAACATATCATATATCAGGTCAATGAAGCATATCTAAGGATCTTAACAAGAACCGCATCAAGCAAAGAATCATAATCAAACGAATCATGGCAAAGGTTCAAGCAAACGAATCAAAGATCAAGGATCGAAAAGTCATGAGAGAGAGAGAGAGAGAGAGAGAGAGAGAGAGAGAGAGAGAGAGAGAGAGAGAGAGAGAGAGAGAGAGAACACCATTACTGAAAAATGGTAGAATATCTGTACCTCAAACCGCAAATGAAACCGTATCAGAAACAAGTATAGGAAGTAACTCCTTCTTCAGCGAATCTACACGAATTAATGATCGTTGTATCATTTATAAGCTCATTTTAATCAGATTACTCATTTGAGGTTTATTTCTATTTTTAGAAACTTTCCATTTTTAGTAACTTGCCAAATATAACCTTCCTGAATTAGTAAGTTTTCACTTTAAGTAAGTTTAATAATTTAGGATTACAATTGACAATTAAATAGACTTAAAGGTTTAACGTGATCGATATGACAACTTATAATAGTTTAGGGGTAACTGTGTAAATTATTGAAGTTTTAAGGTTTATTTATGTCAAATGATAAAGCTTAGGGTTTATATTGTAATTTAACTTCATAATGACCAACTTAGTATTTAGCAGAATTAGAAACAAATACCATTCTCAAAATTACTTACAAAACTCATTCTTGAAACTAGACATTACCGAGACTTAACTCATACTCGAATAAAAGGGACACACATGCGAGACACACACAAGAATTAACAAGACAAGATCGAATCACAAACCTCTTCTTTTATTCAAATTTTACATGCATGTATATATAGACCAATGATTCAATCTTATAATAACTTAGTGCATGGCTTATTATCAGTTCATGTTTATAACCACATTTTTAGATATAACTTTGATACTAACACAAACACAACGTCAAAAAACAAATAAGACATGATCACCCTCTAACTTCCATGCGTACACCCACACATATTTAAAAGGAGTTTGAAACAGGTTATACATTACCCACGTTTACACATTTATTTCATTAGTTTAATACCCCCATTGTCGCATACATGCATACAAATCATATACTCACTAGTTTTATTAGTAGTATGCATGAATTTATGTGGATTACCTTTACTGCTAGGCTAAACAAAAGGGAACCGATTTGAAGGGAATAAAAACTCACACTTGAACATACACGAAACACAAACACTACACATAAACTCCTCACACCCTAACTCATATATGACCCTCGATAAAGCAGTCTAGGGTTTCCAGATCCATTAACGTCTCATTAATGATTCAGTACTGATTTTAACCACAATGTTTAAGGCTTAAATATGTTTAGGTCGAAACAAAAGAGTAGTAGCCAAGGTCGACACAAGTTAACAAATTATTATATGTGATTTCATGCAAGGTACATTATGGCTCAAATGGTTCCTTTAAAGGACTGTATCAATGCCACACATTAACGAGGTAAGATGGAACCGAAACCTTGACGTACCACAGCCACACGCACACGACCACCAGTCGTACAAATCACAACCACCATCTGGTCTCGAACATACTCGAGCAACACCAACGCGAACCAAATCTCAGCTCAAAAACATGACTCGAACACCACCCAATGATCACAACCCTTAGCTTGAACACCACCTGCTAGGACCTTCGTACTTCTTGAGAGAACCACGGGAATAATAGGCTTTATGTGTCAGGGTTTTGTGTGTGAAACTTAAGTGTGTAAATTATTGGTTAAAAAGAGTTACGAATGAGAGAAATGGAGGCTCAAGTTTATGCTGATTCTACGGGAGTATAGGCTTTAAATTAAGACCGGTTCTTTTGGGAGATAAGAAGACTCAAACTCTTTCAAATATTTCAAAAATAAATTTCGGTTCACATATAAAAAAAAAATTGAGTACCACTTTCTGTTCTAGTATTTGGTCCAATCAAATATTCATACGTGTGATATGTATGCACTTAGTTTACATGAAGTGTTGAATTTATAAATGACTTAGGTTTGAAATTCGTATTTTGCAATTTAAATCATAACTTGGTTCAAACTTGAGGTTAAATTCGTATTAAATGTTCATATGTCATTTTGGATTTCCTGGTTATTATAATTCTTCCCCTCTAAAAGAAAATTTTCGTCCGCGAAATTGGCGTCGCACAAGTTAAACGGAGACGTAGCAAATCACAAAAGAACGTTGCAACTAACCTCACGCTTGGGAAGGTCCTTCCAACAGAATCTTCACAACAGAATATTTTCTCATGACTCGATCCCGATAGCAAGGATAGCCCCAGGCTCTCCACATAACCCAAATCATAACAAATCTGATTCCAGCGAATATGAAACAAATGTGTAGCAGATGACAGATGATAGTTGAAATCTCACAAAGAGATACATGAAACACATATACCTACGAGGCAAACATGGAGATAGTGCTAACTGAATAAACTTCATCAACTCCTACTAAATTCTGAACGAACAAAGGAACTTGCCAAAGTCAGCGAAGTAAAAATCGAATCATCAAACGTATCAAGAGTCTCCTAAAGAGATGGGTAATATATTCGTACTGACGATCACAATCACAATTCAGAGTATCAAAACGTATCAGAAGGCATAACAAAATAGGTAGAATAATCATACGGATAAAATGAATCCAAGATGTAACGCGTCGCGAACCAAAAATTCCTCAAATGCCAAGACGTCTAACTCTTCTATGCAGAATAATCATAAGGTACCACAACTCCCAGTCTAAATCCCAAATTCCTCCTCTACAATAATAACTAATCCATTATTTGCTGTAATAGATGCTGAACCTTTAGTAAGTGGCTCTCCGACCTTATTCCAACTCAAAGGTATTCCGCTTCTTCATTCATATAAAGAACTTAAAGGAAACTCTCGTCACTTGCATGTCATCCACTGGTACAAAAAGTTGTATTGGTCACACCAAAAATGTGTGACGATATGCATATAGTCACACACGTTTTTTTCGTTGTGTGTCACTAAAGGTCCCGCCACCGTAGGTGGCATATTGTCACATTGTTGAGTTCGTGGCCTTTTCCATCGAAAAAGAGTGACTAAAACCCCGAATATGTGCGATAAATTAGGCACAAGTTTTGTTGGATTAGTCATTATCAGTGACCGTAAACACCTTATAGTCACACGAATGTTTTTTGAGAGTGACTATTGTTCGTCCTTTGGCCACATAAATATATAATATATGTGACATTTGAGATGATATATTCAAGTAAATGTGTATTTTGTGTGACTATTGATAATCCAATGGCCACATGAATATACAATAAATGTGACGTTTGTGATGATTTAGTCACACAATGGGTGTTATTTTTTTGGAGTTAGTCACATACAGTTTAACACAAACTGGCCAAAAGTGTGAATAAGTGTGACCATATGCTGTTTAAAGTGAAGAAATGTGTATTTTGTGTGACTATTGATCATCCAATGGCCACATGAAGTTTATGTTTGCGTGGCCTTTTGTAATATTTAGTCACACAAAGCATGTTTGTTTTGGGTATTTAGTCACATACCATTAAGCAAACAGTGGTCAAAAGTGTGAATAAGTGTGACCATATGCTGTTTAAAGTGAAGAAATGTGTATTTTGTGTGACTATTGATCATCCAATGGCCACATGAAGTTTATGTTTGCGTGGCCTTTTATAATATTTAGTCACACAAAGCATGTTTGTTTTGGGTATTTAGTCACATACCATTAAGCAAACAGTGGCCAAAAGTGTTAATAAGTGTGACCATATGCTGTTTAAAGTGATGAAATGTGTATTTTGTGTGACTATTGATCATCCAATGGCCACATGAAGTTTATGTTTGCGTGGCCTTTTGTAATATTTAGTCACACAATGAACTAAGAAAACAGTGACCAAAGTGTTAATAAGTGTGACTATATGCATCTTTTAGTCACATTTAAAAAATCAATATATATCAAAACAATTCAAATATATATCAAAACAAATTCAAATACAATAAAATTGGAATGTATATAACTGAACGAAATATAAAATTGGACATCCTTTTATACACCAAGGAGTCCTAGTCGGCTTACAATAGTTTCCTAAGTATCTATAATCTTCTCCATACGCAACTAGCAACTTCAAGTGGTCTTAATCTCTGAGCAGTACCAACTTTCACTAGCGGTAGTAACTTTTGTACTAGCAGTAGTAATTACTTTTGCACATCTTCTTTGAAGTTCATGAGCAGAACTAAATCCATCTAAGCAATATTAACACAAACATGATCAGCAGTAATTCAAACAACATCATGAAGACTTTTAATCCAAAACAATGAACATAATAATAAAATTTGCAGTTAAACTTACAAGTTTTTCTCCCATTGGTCTAATCTCATCATCTGGATATAAAAGCCTTGAAAACGTAGGCTGCTGCATATTAACAATAACCACATCAGGATTAGAGCAGAACTAGAACATGCCAAAGCTCACAACATAACAGAATTAGATGAGCATACTGGAATAAAGTTCTTGATTAGATGCTAGAAAACGTTCCTCTGTAAAAAGTATGTGATTATATATATTGTTGACGGGTGCATCTATTTCTTGACATTTGACAGACACACTATTGCCTTGTCTTTTGTCAGGTGCATCTAGTTTGTTAAGCGCCACTAGTTCAAATATCTGCTGTTTTTGTGGTTTTGAGTCGCTTGATTCGCCACTGATTCAACTATCTGCTTTGGTGGTTTTCAGTCGCTTGATGTGCCACTGGTTCAACTATCTGCTTTGGTGGTTTTGAGTCGCTTGATGCGCCACTTGTTCAACAATCTGCGCAAACACGCTAGGAATAAAACGCATATCGGATCTTGTAACTTTGTCCCAACCACCCAATTAAAAATAAGGTATAGATTAAACTCTAGGAATGGTTTAAAAAGGTACAAGTAACTTTGTCCCAACCACCTGATAAAAATGGAAAAGATAAGCTGAAAAAATCAAATAGACCAACGCGACTACTTGATTAGAAATAGCTATATTTTTTGATAATCAGATCTTGGTCTATTTCCGATTTTAGGCTTTCTTACAATCGATTCTGCATCTTTTATTTGTAACTTTTATTCAACCTTCCAAAGCTATATACATTTCAGATTATTTTTTTCAAACCAGAAAAAAGTAAAGATTCCAAGGTAGCATTTGCTTTTGGCCAGTTTCGTTATGGTCAATCCAGTCTTTAAATCAGTCCCCGCATAATGGGAGCTTAAAAACATCTAAAAGATGAATTCAAGGATAAAAAACCATTTCAGATGTGAATGCACTTTCAAAAATAATAAAAGATAATACCACATAAAAATGGCGAGCTGGGTAACATGTCATGAAAGACATTTCGAGTTGTTTTGCAACTTGATGATGTATTAATAAATTAAGGACTAAGATATGCACCAAATAAAGATGCTTGAATGCATCAGAAGTGTGTAATCAGGTATTCACAAAAAATCTTGTCATTATAAGATAGCAAGGCGGTATATGAACCTTGAGATTGTTTCAAAGCTTCATTGACAACATCATCAACCCGATTTAATATCTGCACACATTACATATAGCTTTAGTGAAATCAAGATCAAGGAGCTTGAACCACGTAGCTCAATAACCATGTAAAAGCAAAGTACCAATCAAGAACAGGGCAAAGTGGAGTGTTCCTCGCCAGTAATTAGGATCAACCAAACCAGTGAGCTGAATACCAAGCCGGACTAGACCGCCAAACATAGTGAGCTGAATACCAAGCCGGACTGAACCGCCAAACATGTCATTGGATCGGGCCTTAGCGGTGGTCTTGGTGCGAGTGTCGTGTTGGTGCGAGCAGTGGCGTTGGTGAGGAGAGTGTTGAGGAGATAGAAGAAGACCAGATCTAGATTTTGTGGATATTAATTGGGAACGAGTATTGAAAAACATGGGCGGGTCAATGAAATATTTAGGTGGAGGGCAATTTAAATTTGGGGAAAATTTTAAGCGGGTTGGGGAAAAGTTAAAATTTGGGATGGGGTATTCAAACTCAAGCCTATTAAATGAAGTTAAATATTTAATGAGTTGAGCTCAACCTTATAAAATTCGACTCGAGTTATTGTTGAGTTTTCGAGCTTATAAGTGATATAGCATTATATATATATATATATATATATATATATATATATATATATATATATATATATATATATATATATATATATATATATATATATATATATATATATTGTATGTAAGCGTACTAAGTGTAAATAGTTAATTATAAATGTATCGAACATGGTTGTCAGGATCCCGATCCTGATATTAGGATCTTACGATTTTACGATACTGTAAAGCAAAAATGATCCAGATCTTATGTAGGATCTTTGAAAGCTTAAGATCGTATAGGAACCCGATCCTGACCATAGGATCTTAGGATCTAATCCGATCCGATCTTACTTTTCAACTAGCAAACTAAACAACTACAAATTTATGAGTTGTGTTTTGTAAAATTGAAAAAACAACATGTTATAATCTTCTTATACATTTAATAACCATAATTTAGGACAACATTTCTATGAAACATATATATAATTTTGTGTTTATGTATATAATAATTTATAAATTTGTATAATATTACAAAAGATACTTAAAAAATGCATTATGGTAGGATCTTAAGATCCCGATCCGATCTTACGATCTCGATCTTGCAAAGATAAAATCGATCCTAAGTAGGATATGATCCCGATCTTGAAAACCTTGGTATCGAGATTTTTGAGCCGAAGGTGAACCGAATTCGATTATTAGATTATATTTCAATTTAAATTTGTGTAAGACACACACCTTTACAAATAAACCGAGCTTTTTGAGTGATCAAGCTCAAACCGAGTTCAAACTTTCTCGATCCCAGATAACATGATCGAAAGGTCCTTGCATACTTGCTTCTTATTAGTTTCTGTGACAAATGGTACACCTACCAAGCCGGTGTAACCCATGCATGACCGCCTTTAATAACTTCAAATACAATTCATATAACATTCAATTCACACTATATATAACTACTATACACCTACCAAGCCGGTGCAACCCATGCATGACTGGTGATAATGGCTAATTCACATGGGTCATGGGCCATATGCATTAGGTTGTCACTGGTCACATTCAATAATGGGTATTTGACATCATATATATGGGTCATATGCATTAGGTTATCACTGGTCACATCCATGACTGTTGATCATTGGGTAATTAACATGGGTAACGGGTCATGTGCATTAATATTGGGTTGTAGTGACATGCACATATGTTATCGACCAATACATGATTGGTGATTGACAATGGGTAATTAACATGGGTCATGGGTCATGTGCATTGGATTTTGTTAAATAAGACAAATACTATACAACATTTTATACGTTTTGTATTTTTTTTTTTACGTTTTAATCCGTTTGTAACGTTTTTCGACCCTTTTTTACCGTTTTCAATTGATTTTGATCGATGTCGCTAGTTTTTGACCGATGTTGACAATTTTCAACAGATTTTGATGGATTTAGACCGTTTTAGTCCGACTACGACCGATTGCGACCCTTTTCGACCGATTTCATCCATGTTGAATCTTTTCAGCAATTTTCGCTCGTTTTCATATGTTCTAAGCTTTTCTTAATGTTTTCCTCTGTATTAAAACGTTATGAAACGTTTATTACGTTTTCGTACATTTTTGTATGATTTTTTCATTTACATACATCCTTCTCCTTTTTATTCGGGTGATTCAGGTTGAAAATATTTGGCTAACTCGGGTACGGGGTCGGCCCGATTGACCCGAATAAGGATTAATGGCCGTCAAATTTTGATCTTCTGTTATACATACGGCTAATGATTTGCACACTCAAAAAAGTTATTTGCACACTCAATGTACAAGCGGTTGAAGCAGAGTGTTTAATACTGTACAAGTATTTAATGCACAGATGGAGTGTCCCAATCAATTTATAAAGTGTGCAAATCAATTCTCTTTCACATAAACCCTAATTTAACACACTCTAAAAAATCATAACAAATCCCAAATCAAAATCAAACTAACTCATGTCGTCTTATCTTTTTGAAGATAACTGCAAATGTGACAGGCCAGTAATGGTGGTAACATCTTGGACACCATCCAACCCTGCTCGACGTTTCATTTGCTGCCAAAATCGATGGGTAAGTTATCAGATACGTTTAGTTTAAAGATTATTAAGTTTAATGTTTAATATACTACGTTTTTTTATTTTAGAAATCGGGTACGAAGAAATGTGAACAATTTGATTGGTATGATCCAGAGGAGGAATGTGATTGGTACAAGATGCATTTGTTTGAGATGTATAGCAAACTGAATCCCAAACAAAGGCGTGAGGTTCAAATTGAAGTTAATCGTCAAAGAAGGATTGAAGAATTGGAGGCAGAGTTGACAAATGCCTTAAAGAAAGTCAGTTTTTGGAAGTCAACACTTTGTGTTTTTGCAGTTGTGGTTTCTTTGGTACTTGCACTGAAGTAGTATAGTGTTTATGGCTAGATTGTGTGGTTTTTAGTGGCTCATGTAGCCCATCTTTATGGTGAATGGTTAAGTGTTTTCTTGTAAATTTAACTTATCTTGATCTTTTGGCTACTCGGTATCTTTTGGCAGTAATTACCCAAAATGGCACAATTTGACTATCCTGTTTGACCTTATGCAAATGAATGTACAGGCATAAAACTACCAAAAATTACCCAAAGTGACAATCATGATTGGCTATTAGTTATCTTTTGATAGTAATTACCCGGAATTGCCCAAATTCACTTGGAGACTCTTTGACTTTTGCAAATGACAATCAAGTTTGACATTCTTTGTTTGACTTTTTACAAAGCATCATAATATAGTAATCGATAACTTGATTAACAAAGAAACATAACATAAGTTTTCTTTGAACACAAAAACATAAACTTCAAAGAAACATAACATAAGTTTTCTTCGAGTCACGGTCAAACATTTATTCCCTCGGGTCAAAACCCGATCCCAAATCATTGTTGGAAATATTGAGTTTGGAAGTTTATTATTCGTAAAGCATGAGATACAAGTAGTTATTGCATCAACTCATTGTACTTGGTAAGTCAAGAATTGGTAAAAGGAAAGTGGAGACAGTCAATTCCTTATCTTTAGGAACAGTTTTAAAATATCTTCAATTCACGGTATGATTTAGGGGCCTTTGGTCGATCCCTTCTCCCGCCAAAAGTCTTGGGAACCGTTCATATACCTCTCCAGCCTATTTATACCTCTCTATTGTATATATACCAAATAACACACACAAACACATATTCACTTTCAAAGAAAACTTCAACAATGGCAGCAAATGGTAACTTTCAAAATGATGCAGAAGAGTACGAGTGGGTATTAAACAACAGTTTGCTATGGGACGCAGTGTTTAATCATTTCGGGTATGCTCTCGTTTACGAATATGGGTCGTATAGGCAGGTAGATACGTGGATGAGGTCAATAATTTTGAAATGGCTGCATAGACAAGACTTTTACTGGGATGAGCATTGGGGACTGAATGATGTGGAGGTGGAGGAAGAAGATGAAGAGGATGAGGAGGATCAACAGGATGCGCAGCAAAATCTGGTGAAGCAGCAAAATGAAGAGGATGTGCAGCAAAATGTGGTGGAGGAGCAAAATGAAGAGGATCAGTAGCAAAATGTGTTGGAGCATCAAAATGTGGTGGAGCACCAAAACCAAGGAGGTCAACAAGATGGGTTTGCATTTGCAGACCCGTTAAATCTGGAAAATAGGATTACCGATCTTGAAATTAAGTTTCAATATCTCCTGGAAAGGAAAAGGATGCAACGCAGGGAGTAGAGCGCTCTAGTTTTAACAAGTTGGTGTGAAATGGAGTGAAGCAGTTTTTAATGATGATGTTTTTATGTTTCTAGTATCTTTAGTATTTAGGTAGGATAATTAATTATGTTTATGTTTGCAGCTTTTATGAATGGTTGTATCTTTTAAAAAATATCAATGAAAATTTTGAGACCTTGTATGGTTGCTTGTGATGTCAAACTGTCAAAGGTGTGTTTGGTTTCTTGGATAAAAGCAGTATGTCAAATTGTTAAAATCCAGAAATGATGTGTTAATGTTGCTAGTTATAAATAGTATTGCTAAGTGTAATTGATGATGTGATTATTGTGATTCGGGTAATGAGTTAGGCTTTGTGTTTTTGGGACTAATATTTTGCAGGATAAGCTGAGAAAAGTGCTAGAGTCCTGAAAAATAAGCCGTTTTGAGTGGAAACTGACTTAGTGTTGCTAGGCATATTTTAGTGCAGCTAAGCCTAACTTAGTCTGGCTAAGGGTTGTTCTGCTATTTTTGAGAGTGCAGGGTACTGTTTTAGAAATATGAACGGTTAAGGGTTTGTACACTTCAATCATTCACAGTTTCACACAAATGTTATTATCCGATCAAAACTCTATCAAACATAAAATCACTGCTTGATTTTATAAATTAATTGCAATTCCCAGCAAAACCCTACACAAATTTTCAAATTTCACAATGTCGACTCTGTCTTTTTCCAACAAGCATAACATGATTGCATTCTTGCAAAAGCCCACCAAGGAGAATGAAGAGTTCACTGAAGTTGTTGATTTTCTCAATGCTACTCATATTAGGCATGCATTAACAGTTAACCCTATTGTATATGTTTCCAACATCAAACAGTTTTGGGCTACTTCAAAGGTCAAAACTATTGATGAGGAAGTACAGATTCATGCCCGTGTGGACGGGCAGAAGATTATTGTTACAGAGGTATCTGTTAGAGAAGTTCTTCATCTAGGAGATGTTAATGGAATTGAGAATCTTCCAGACTCCACAATTTTTGAAAACCTTCAAGAGATGGGGTATGTAAGAAAAAATAATTCTTTGAAATTTAATAAAGGTGGCTTTCCCCCACAGTGGAAATTCTTAATTCACACTTTGTTACAGTGTCTTAGCCCAAAGACTACTGGTTGGAATGAGTTTAGTAGTAACATGGCTTCTGCCCTTATATGTTTGGCAAAAAATAAAGAAAATTTCAATTTTTCAAAATTAATTTTTGATCATGTGGTTAAAGCCTTGGATAATTCTTCAAACCAACATTACTTATATCCAAGATTTCTAAAACTTCTTATGGATAAACAGTTTACAAATAAGAAAGTTCACGACAAGGTTTATCATGTTCACTCTCATATTAAAAAGGTCTTTTCTAACATGAAGATAAAGGGTAAGGACTTTCCTGTCATAGGTAAACCATTGTTTCAAGCACTGTTGGAACTAGGTCAACATAAGAAGGGTGAAGGTTCAAGAACTTATAATGAATCAAGTTCCAATGGAACTGATTCAGGTGAAGGAAACCGCAGGTGCCAAGAAACCAAGGGGGACAATGCAAGTGATGAGGATAAAAGTGGTGAGGAAGAGATGGAACTTGTTAAAGAATTGATGGTTTAATATACCAAACTTAAAGAAGAGGTTCTTGGCCTACAACAAATCACAGATACTCAGGGGGATGTAATTACAGGTTTGAAGCTAAAGGTTAAGCAATTAGGAGGTCAGAAGGGGTCAAGAACCAGGTCATTCAAAAGATTGAAAAAAGTGTGCACAAGACAAAGGATTAGTTCATCTGAAAGCATAAGTTTGGGGGAGGATGATCCCAAACAGGGGAGGAATGAAACCAAGGATTCAGGGGAAGCTATGGAAAATTTTGATAGTGCTGCTGCTGGTGATGACATTGGTGTGGATATGGATGTGGATTCTGCTGAGAATGATGATGAGTATATGGTTGCTGATAATCAAGGTAATGAGGTTGTTATGGAAGCAGCAATCAAAGGCATGGGAGATTCTACTGCTAGTGCAAGTGCAGAAATGGCCAAGGAGGATACTACTGCTGAGGAAAATGTTCCTATTTCTAGTGATGATGATGAAACTTTGGCCGAAGCAATGATTCTATTGAAGACACTATTTAAACAAGCAGTGCCACAATCACCACTACCAACAGAACAATCACAACCACCACCACAACAACCAAGAGTACTTGTCAAAGGTGTGGTGATTAGAGAACCAACTCAACAAATCAAGAAGAGTGTACAAGAGCCAAGTTATAATGGCAAAGGCAAAGGTATTATGGTTGAAGAGCCTAAGCATGATCCTTTAAAGGATCTTCCTTTTGTGTATTGGGCCAAACACAAGCAACTTGAAGTAGATGGAGCTGCTGCAAGAAAATTGGCTACTTTGTTTGCAGAGGAGAATCAGATGGTGCTTGAACAAAGAAGGAAACACGCTGAAGCTGAGGCCAAAACAAAAGCACTCTTGGATAATTGGGATGAAGAAAGGATTAAAGGTGATGCTGATATTGCACTAATGAAACAAATAAAAGAAGAAATGCAAGAGTACACTCAAGAACAAAAAGATGAATGGAAGAGGAATTATGAAGCTGAGAGGAAGAAATTTTATCTCAACCAAAGAAAGAAGAGAAAAGTGCTTAGTCGTCCAACAGTTAAGCAAAAGAGGAAGTACTATGAGTACTATCTAAACAATATGAAGGGTTGGAAGCTTGTTCAATTAAAGCGATACTCAGATGATGAGATCTTCAAAATGTATGAAAGAGCCAAAAACTCAATGTAACTAATATATATCAATATTAATGATAACTGACTTCACATTTTGTTATAAATAATAGTCACAAGAATATTTCACAATGTGACTATTTTGAATGTATTGGTCACATATAATACCCATTAAGATTTGGCAAACAAACACACACTAAACTTTAGACACACATATTAACTTACGTGACCATATGTATCGAATTTTAGTTACACTTAATCATGTTTCTATGGTTTAGTGTGACCATATATGACATTTGGTCACACTCTTCAAGTGTGTGACATATGTTTGTCACTCTTAAACGCATTTCGTGACTAACGCTTCAAACTTACTTTTTCGTTGTCACACATTTCAAACGCTATGTGGCTAAATATTCAGCAAAGAATAGTAGTCACGTTTAAATAATGTGTGACAAACTTGACTATATAATTTAGCCACATACACAATTACCTCATGTGACCATATATATATTTTGGTCACACTTTTAAATTGTGTGACATATATTTGTCACATATGTATATCTAGAGTATGACTATTGTTTTGAGCTGATTTGTATCTGTCACACGTCCCGAATTAAAAGTAACTAAATAATCAAAAAAAAAATTCTAGTTACCTCTAGTCACATAAATATTCAAATGTGTGACAATAGAATTCTGAAATGGTCACACAAGTCGGATCAAGTGTTGCTGTTTATTTTATTCTGGTACATTTAGTCACGTATAAATGTTACAGTGTGACATTTCAAAATCGACCATGCGTGACCAATAGAACTTTTTGTACCAGTGATCTTCCTTAGTGAGCAAACACAACAAAGCTAAACACTTGTCAAATTTCCCGCTCAACACATCTTCCAAGTTCAAATAGTTGATCTGTCTGTCCATCCTTCTGAAGGTGAGAAGTCGTGCTAACATCCTGAGTCGGATTCCCATAGTCTTCTGTACCTCTTCTGAAAGTGTAAACCAAAAATGCGATTCTCTGTCACGGTCATTGGAGGTGCTCTATGTAGCTTGAATGATCTTCTGTCGATCTTCCAAGCGAGCCAACATGGTCACACAATCCACTACAACTCAATTCGTGTTGTTCTTCCTCTTATGGATGGAAATCACTAATGTAGTCACCACTTTCTTCATACCATCCCGTTCAGCTCCTGCTTCAAGACTCTATACATATTAGTACAACTAAGATGGATAGAGTTGATAGAACTGTATGCTTCAATCAAAACCGCTTCCTTCAAGTCTTCTAACATAGATAATCTTCAATCGTCTTGCTCCTGAGTTTCTTCATGTCTGCCACAATTCACTCTCAAATTCTACGTCGGATATTTCACCTTCTACGGTTCTAGTTGAACTGATGCATAACCCAATTCTTCTTGTCTTTCATAAGGACATAGCTAAGTCTCCTCCTGAAGTAGAACAATTTATTTTTCTAGCTCTTCCAAATTCTCCTCTCGTTCTTCTTCCTACAAAAGTTACTCTTCGAAAACATCACATGGAGCTTCTTCTAACGTAGAAATTCCAACACAATTCACGAGGATGATTCTCGTGTTTCTCTTTCATCTCTAACATACCAATATGTCATACTATGACATTTTGTCCTAGTATTCATGAAAGACACGATTCATAAAATTCATAGGAATAGTTGGAGCAGTAGCCAATACAATTGGTATACCAACGCTCATAGAGATCATAACGAATACGAAAAGAAATTCTTAGGAACATCTCGCTCCTTTACACGAAACATGATACGATTTAGCTTCCAAAATTCAATCCACAACTTCATGCTATCTGCATTCTTCTCCCCGAATAAAACAGAAGCACATCAAAGATACATATTGCACAGATGAAATCACTTCCTAGAAGTTGGCTCTTCAATTCTTTCCCTTCTACTGATGTCATTCACAACGGAGTATCAGGATTAAGCAAACGTCACTCTTATACGAATAAAGTTTCCGAATCAACCAACTTACTCTTCTCAGGCACTACTCAAAATACCATATAATCCCAATAAGTTCAAGCTATATGATGTAACTATTATCACGTTGGCCAGGCATCATAATACTTGCATCATATACACATGCCTTTATTGTAATCACATTATATCTCGAGTCGTGACTAAACAAATTCTCATAACCAGATCAAAACAACTTCACATTAGGATGATAATCTTAATAGTTCATCAAGGAATACATCATGAAATTTCAAACAATCTGAATAACTCCCGAGGTGAGTTTCATCAAACAAAGTATCTTTACAACCGCGAGGGATTAACTTACGAGTTTTCAAAACAAAGATGATCATAATTGTTTACCAGGTTAGGAACCATGGTGCAGAATTTTGAGTTTCTCAAATCGCCAAAGATGACAAATATAATATGACAGTTGGTAGAATCACAATGCTCAGTCAACAAATCCATATCTAGAATAATATCGAATCGAACATTTCCAATGGAAACAAATTAGCAGAACGGACTCATCTTCAAATATCTTCAAAACGCATCGAACAATTCGGATACTCGTGATGGATAATCACAAGATTTCTCATAGAGATAGAGTAGGTAGGGCAAAAAAATCCATAGTGAAGAGGGAAACCTTAATATGCTTATCAAAAGCAAGAGAAACCACAGAATGTACACATCAGATTCATACATACGCGAATTCTCTGACCAAACGAAAGGCATCTAAACGAATGAAAGATCGAAGTTTGAAAGAAAGTAATGATCCTCAAAAAGTGAAACTTATAAGGCATTACTACAGAGTCTCAAGGCATTCTAAACTTATGATGCGTATGCTGATAAATCTTCTAAACCTCCGGAACGAATGATCTTATAGAGGATTAACTAGAAGCAAAGGCATAAATCAGAGTGGTGTGGAAGAAAGATAACTAACTAACGTTCTATCATATAGTCTACCCAATCCTCACCGGTCATAACTAAAGTTCTTAAGGGGAGTAACCTAAAGCAAATCCTTCTAAGGTTATTTTTTTATTTTTTTATTTTTTGCATAAGCTCCTAAAGTGCAAGCCTAAGGGTCCAAATATTCAAAGGCCATAACTTATGTACTACAAGTCGCAGCCTTAGCTCTGATACCATAATTGTAACACCCCAACCCGGCATGGGTCCGGTGCGCTACAGTATGGTGACAAATCAAAGAACACAAACATACAACATAAATAATACAATGGAATCTCAAAGGTTACAAACGAAAATTATGAAGTACAAGATTACAAAAGGGAACAACAACAAACAATACTAAGTCTGAAAATATAATCACTTCTAATCATCTCTAGTCCAGAATAGCTATCAAAGTGTAGTCTTCTAAAACCAAAGTACTCTCCACTCATAACCCAGCTTTCTACTAAAACCTGCCGCAGGAAAAGAAATGCGGCTGAGCTTAAAAAGCCAGTGAACAGATATAACAAATAAAAGGTAATAAGCAAAGCAAACGAAATGGATCAAACGAATAATCTGAACAAGCATAAGTCAACGAATATAGCATCATAAGTAATTGAATTGTAAAGCATAATCAAAGGTAATCAGAATCAAAGGAATATAAATGATCATATATATCTACCAGAGTCACTCGAATAGATATAAGAAGCCAAGGAACCACGAGCCGACCTACCAGAGACACTCGAATAGGTCTAAAGCACTTACAAAATCCGTTAAATCATAATTGCACAAGGAGGGGCGACCTCACATGCACCAAAAGTGAAAGGGGTACAAGGCACGTACAACCAGTCACTACCTAATCATAACAAACAAAGCCTAGGATGCATCCATACACTCCCTGAATCAAACAAAATACATATGCCAGCTTATGACTGGTCACATATATAACTAATTGGCCAGTGTACACATATATATCAAACAAAAGGGAATGACAGGGATCAATCATACCTCCCTAGAAAGTGTCATGCCATTGGTGCCATCACTGACACACCCATGGTACCTCCATGAGTAGTTATAAAACTAGGGCATAAGAACGAAACAAACATACCATATCATAGCATAATCATAGCATAACAAATGAATCATATCGAAGCATTATATCCAAACGAAACATATCATGTATCAGGCCAATAAAGCATATCAAAGGATCCTAACAAGGATCGCATCAAGCAAAGAATTATAATCAAACGAATCATGGCAAAGGATCAAGCAAACGAATCAAAGATCAAGGATCGAAAAGTCATGAGAGAGCGAGCGAGAGAGAGAGAGAGAGAGAGAGAGAGAGAGAGAGAGAGAGAGAGAGAGAGAGAGAGAGAGAGAGAGAGAGAGAGATAGAGAGAGAGAGAGAGAGAGAGAGAGAGAGAGAGAACACCCTTACTAAAAAAGGGTAGAATATCTGTACCTCAAATCGCAAATGAAACCGTATCAGAAACAAGGTTAGGAAGTAACTCCTTCTTCAGCGAATCTACATGAATTAATGATCGTCTTATCATTTATAAGCTCATTTTAATCAGATTACTCATTTGAGGTTTATTTCTATTTTTAGAAACTTTCTATTTTTATTAACTTGCCAAATATAACCTTCCTGAATTAGTAAGTTTTCACTTTAAGTAAGTTTAATAATTTAGGATTACAATTGACAATTAAATAGACTTAAAGGTTTAACGTGATTGATATGACAACTTATAATAGTTTAGGGTTAACTGTGTAAATTATTGAAGTTTTAAGGTTAATTTACGTCAAATGATAAAGCTTAAGGTTTATATTGTAATTTAACTTCATAATGACCAACTTAGTATTTAGCCAAATTAGAAACAAATACCATTCTCAAAATTACTTACAAAACTCATTCTTGAAACTAGACATTACCGAGACTTAACTCACACTCGAATAAATGGGACACACATGCGAGACACACACAAGAATTAACAAGACAAGATCGAATCACAAACCTCATCTTTTATTCAAATTTTACATACATGTATATATGGACCAATGATTCAATCTTATAATAACTTAGTGCATGTATTATTATTAGTTCATGTTTATAACCACATTTTTAGATATAACTTTGATACTAACACAAACAGAACGTCAAAAAACAAATAAGACATGATCACCCTCTAACTTCCATGCGTACTCCCACACATATATAAAAGGAGTTTGAAACAGGTTATCCATTACCCACGTTTACACATTTATTTCATTAGTTTAATACCCCCACTGTCTCATACATGCCTACAAATCATATACTCATTAGTTTTATTAGTAGTATGCATGAATTTATGTAGATTACCTTTACTGCTAGGCTAAACAAAAGGGAACCGATTTGAAGGGAATAAAAACTCACACCTGAACATACACGAAACACAAACACTACACATAAACTCCTCACACCCTAACCCATATATGACCCTCGATAAAGCAGTCTAGGGTTTCCAGATCCATTAACGTCTCATTAATGATTCAGTACTGATTTTAACCACAATGTTTAAGGCTTAAATATGTTTAGGTCGAAACAAAAGAGTAGCAGCCAAGGTCGATACAAGTTAACGAATTCTTATATGTGATTTCATGCAAGGTACATTATGGCTCAAATGGTACCTTTAAAGGACTGTATCAATGCCACAGATTAACGAGGTAAGATGGAACCGGAACATTGACGTACCACAGCCACACGTACACGACCACCAGTCGTATAAATCACAACCACCATCTGCTCTTGAACATACTCGACCAACCCCAACGCGAACCGAATCTCAGTACAAAAACATGACTCGAACACCACCGAATGATCACAACCCTTAGCTTGAGCACCACCTAGTAGGACTTTCATACTTCTTGAGAGAACAACGGGAATAATAGGCTTTATGTGTCAGGGTTTTGTGTGTGAAACTTAAGTGTGTAAATTATTGGTTAAAAAGAGTTACGAATGAGAGAAATGGAGGCTCAAATTTATGCTAATTCTTTTGGGAGATAAGAAGACTCAAACTCTTTCAAATATTTCAAAAATAAATTTCGGTTCACATATAAAAAAAATTGAGTACCACTTTCTGTTCTAGTATTTGGTCCAATCAAATATTCATACGTGTGATATGTATGCACTTAGTTTACATGAAGTGTTGAATTTATACATGACTTAGGTTTGAAATTCGTATTTTGCAATTTAAATCATAACTTGGTTCGAACTTGAGGTTAAACTTGTATTAAATGTTCAAATGTCATTTTGGATTTCCAGGTTATTATAATTCTTCCCCTCTAAAAGAAAATTTTCGTCCGCGAAATTGGCATCGCAAAAGTTAAACGGAGACGTAGCAAATCATAAAAGAACGTTACACCTAACCTCACGCTTGGGAAGGTCCTTCCAACCGAATCTTCACAACATAATATTTTCTCATGACTCGATCCCGACAGCAAGGATAGCCCCAAGCTCTCCACAGAACCTAAATCATAACAAATCTGATTCCAGCGAATATGAAACAAATGCGTAGTAGATGACAGATGACAGATGATAGTTGAAATCTCACAAAGAGATACATGAAACACATATACCTACGAGGCAAACATGGAGATAGTCCTAATTGAATAAACTTCATCAACTCCTACTAAATTTTGAACGAACAAAGGAACTTGCCAAAGTTAGCGAAGTACAAATCGAATCATCAAACGTATCAAGAGTCTCCTAAAGAGATGGGTAATATATTCGTACTGACGATCACAATCACAATTCAGAGTATCAAAACGTATCAGAAGGCATAACAAAATAGGTAGAATAATCATACGGATAAAATGAATCCAGGATGTAACGCGTCGCGAACCAAAAATTCCTCAAATGCCAAGACGTCTAACTCTTCTATGCAAAATAATCATAAGGGACCACAACTCCCAGTCTAAATCTCAAATTCCTCCTCTACAATAATAACTAATCCATTAGTTGCTATAATAGATGCTGAACCTTTAGTAAGTGGCTCTCCGACCTTATTCCACCGCAAAGGTATTCCACTTCTTCATTCATATAAAGAACTTAAAGGAAACTCTCGTCACTTGCATGCCATCTTCCTTAGTGAGCAAACACAACAAAGCTAAACACTTGTCAAATTTCCCGCTCACCACATCTTCCAAGTTTAAATAGTTGATCTGTCTGTCCATCCTTCTGAAGGTGAGAAGTCGTGCTAACATCTCGAGTCGGATTCCCATAATCTTCTGTACCTCTTCTGAAAGTGTAAACCAAAAATGCGATTCTCTGTCACGGTCATTGGAAGTGCGCTATGTAGCTTGAATGATCTTCTACCGATCTTCCAAGCGAGCCAACCTGTTCACACGATCCACTACAACTCAATTCGTGTTGTTCTTCCTCTTATGCATGGAAATCACTAATGTAGTCACCACTTTCTTGATACCATCCCGTTCAGCTCCTGCTTCAAGATTTTATACATATCAGTACAACTAAGATGGATAGAGTTGATAGAACTGTATGCTTCAATCAAACCTCTTCCTTCAAGTCTTCTAACATAGATAATCTTCACTCGTCTTGCTCCTGAGTTTCTTTATGTCTGCCACAATTCACTCTCAAATTATACGTCAGATATTTCACCTTCTACGGTTCTAGTTGAACTGATGCATAACCCAAATCTTCTTGTCTTTCATAAGGACATAGCTAAGTCTCCTCCTAAAGTAGAACAATTTCTTTTTCCAGCTCTTCCTAATTCTCCTCTCGTTCTTCTTCCTACAAAAGTTACTCTTCTAAAACATCGCATGGAGCTTCTTCTAACGTAGAAATTCCAACACAATTCACAAGGATGATTCTCGTATTTCTCTTTCATCTCTAACATACCAATATGTCATACTATGACATTTTGTCCTAGTATTCATGAAAGACACTATTCATAAAATTCATAGGAATAGTTGGAGCAGTAGCCAATACAATTGGCATCCCAACGCTCATAGAGATCATAACGAATACGAAAAGAAATTCTTAGGAACATCTCGCTCCTTTACACGAAACATGATACGATTTAGCTTCCAAAATTCAATCCACAACTTCATGCTATCTTCATTCTTCTCCACGAATAAAACAGAAGCACATTAAAGATACATACTGGCACAGATGAAATCACTTCCTAGAAGCTGGCTCTTCAATTCTTTCCTTTCTACTGATGTCATTCACAACGGAGTATCACGATTAAGTAAACGTCACTCTTATACGGATAAAGTTTCCAAATCAACCAACTTACTCTTCTCAGGCACTGCTCAAAATACCATATAATCCCAATAAGTTCAAGTTATATGATGCAACTATTATCACGTTGGCCAGGCATCATAATACTTGCATCATATACGCATGCCTTTATTGCAATCACATTATATCTCGAGTCGTGACTAAACAAATTCTCATTACCAGATCAAAACAACTTCACATTCGGATGATACTCTTAATAGTTCATCAAGGAATACATCGTGAAATTTCAAACAATCTGAATAACTCCCGAGGTGACTTTCATCAAACAAAGTATCTTTACAACCGCGAGGGATTAACTAGAAGCAGAGGCATAAATCAGAGTGTTGCAGAAGAAAGATAACTAACTAACGTCCTATCATATAATCTACCCAATCCTCACCGGTCATAACTAAAGTTCTTAAAGGGAGAAACCTAAAGAAAATCCTTTTAAGGTTATTATTTTTTTTCATAAGCTCCTAAAGTGCAAACCTAAGGGTCCAAATATTCAAAGGCCATAACTTATGTACTACAAGTCGCAGCCTGAGCTCTAATACCATAATTGTAACACCCCAACCCGGCATGGGTCCGGAGTGCTACAGTATGGTGACAAATCAAAGAACACAAACATACAACATAAATAATACAATGGAATCTCAAAGGTTACAAAGGAAAATTATGAAGTACAAGATTACAAAAGGGAACAACAAAAAAAATACTAAGTCTGAAAATATAATCACTTCTAATCATCTCTAGTCGAGAATAGCTATCAAAGTGTAGTCTTCTAAATCCAAAGTATCTCCACTCATAACCCAACTTTCTACTAAAACCTGCCGCAGGAAAAGAAATGCGGTTGAGCTTAAAAAACCCAGTGAATAGATATAACAAATAAAAGGTAATAAGCAAAGCAAACGAAACGGATCAAACGAATAATCTGAACAAGCATAAGTCAACGAATATAGCATCATAAGTAATTGAATTGTAAAGCATAATCAAAAGTAATCATAATCGAACAAATATAAATGATCAGATATATCTACCAGAGTCACTCGAATAGATATAAGAAGCCAAGGAACCACGAGCCGACCTACCAGAGACACTCGAATAGGTCTAAAGCACCTACAAAATCCGTCAAATCATAATTGCACAAGGAGGGGCGACCTCACATGCACCAAAAGTGAAAGGGGTACAAACACAAACACAACGTCAAAAAACAAATAAGACATGATCACCCTCTAACTTCCATGCATACACCCACACATATATAAAAGGAGTTTGAAACAGGTTATACATTACCCACGTTTACACATTTATTTCATTAGTTTAATACACCCACTGTCTCATACATGCATACAAATCATATACTCATTAGTTTTATTAGTAGCATGCATGAATTTATGTGGATTACCTTTAGTGCTAGGCAAAACAAAAGGGAACCGATTTGAAGGGAATAAAAACTCACACCTGAACATACACGAAACACAAACACTACACATAAACTCCTCACACCCTAACCCATATATGACCCTCGATAAAGTAGTCTAGGGTTTCCAGATCCATTAACGTCTCATTAATGATTCAGTACTGATTTTTACCACAATGTTTAAGGCTTAAATATGTTTAGGTCTAAACAAAAGAGTAGCAGCCAAGGTCGACACAAGTTAACGAATTCTTATATGTGATTTCATGCAAGGTACATTATGGCTCAGATGGTACCTTTAAAGGACTGTATCAATGCCACAGATTAACGAGGTAAGATGGAACCGAAACCTTGGTGTACCACAGCCACACGTACATGACCACCAGTCGTACAAATCACAACCACCATCTGGTCTCAGCCCAAAAACATGACTCGAACACCGCCCAATGATCACAACCCTTAGCTTGAACACCACTTGCTAGGACCTTCGTACTTCTTGAGAGAACCACGGGAATAATATGCTTTATGTGTCAGGGTTTTGTGTGTGAAACTTAAGTGTGTAAATTATTGGTTAAAAAGTGTTACGAATGAGAGAAATGGAGGCTCAAGTTTATGCTGATTCTAAGGGAGTATAGGCTGTAAATTAAGACTGGTTCTTTTGGGAGATAAGAAGACTCAAACTGTTTCAAATATTTCAAAAATAAATTTCGGTTCGCATATAAAAAAAATTGAGTACCACTTTCTGTTCTAGTATTTGGTCTAATCAAATATTCATACGTGTGATATGTATGCGCTTAGTTTACATGAAGTGTTGAATTTATACATGACTTAGGTTTGAAATTCGTATTTTGCAATTAAATCATAACTTGGTTCAAACTTGAGGTTAACTTCGTATTAAATGTTCAAATGTCGTTTCGGATTTCCAGGTTATTATATTATGAATATACATACGTTTGTCATGGATACGTATCCAACCATATTTAATCAAAATATATTATGGGGAACTTGCCAGTTATGGACTTCTTGTGCTTTGTATATATGGGCTTGATCCGAAGTAGGAGAAACCCACCATGTGGCCCAAGCGCACAAGTCATTGAAGTTCCTGTTTCGCGTATTGATGGTTGTAAACTTGTTATTGGATCGTTGAGGATATTTATATGGGGAGTGATTTGCAGACACACTTTTTTTATTTGCACACCAATATGTACAAGCAGGTAAAGCTTGATGTATATATAGTACAACTGTCTAATGCATTGATGAGTGTGTATGAATCAAAAAAATTGGTGTGCAAATCAATTCCCTATTTATATCCATGTTTGTTTCTTTTCTTGAGAGAAAAATATGATATACTCCGTATTTCTTGTAGCAAGCTCCTAGTATCAAATCTTTTAAATTCTTCTTCTTTTCTAGGTTTTGAAACAATTTCTATATGTGTGTGAGAAGTATCCAATAAAACAACTTATTTGTGTTGATCTTTCAAAAGCTTTGGTGCTACAACATCAAACCACTATGCTAGTCTTTTGTCACTCTTAATGGTTATGTTAGACCATAAAAGTTAGTGGTAACAATCAACATTTTTGGAATAAAATTGGCCATACGATAAGAGATAGGAATAGGAATTAATGATGAAGAATGCCATAAAGATTTATCATCTTAAAGATTGTCACAAAGACTTATTAGTTATAAAACCAGTGCACGCACAGGATTTTGACGTAATTATTTTTTATCATTTATTAATACCGAATATATTGTCTTAATATTGTTCACGCGAATCAAATACCGTTTTTTTTTTTTTTTTTTTTTTTTTTTTTTTTTTTTTTTTTTTTTTTTTTTTGCATTGATACCTAATATATTGTCTTAAAATTTATTGTTTTTTAACTTTGTAATTGCAGCTTTTACCAATGTTTTCTGAGTTGGCCTATTTTTATTTTAATGCGAAAGTTACTTGTAGAGGACTTTTGTTTTTCTATGTTAGCATGTTTGTATAAGTATACTCTTAATGAATTTAAAATTTGTCAAGTTTTAAATGCATTGGTTCTAGATTTCAACGGGTCAAAAGAACATTTGACTCAAACTTTTTTCCTCGAGTCTCTCCATATTAATGATCCACATCTTCCATTGTATACATCTTCTAACACTCAAACACCTCGGCTTCAGAAGGTCCTACAAAAATTTCCTTTTGACTATTCACTGGTGAAAGTACCTACCTCCATGGCGTCGATGTAAAAATCCTACAACAACCAACCTTCTTATCCATATCTAAAGTGCCATCACTAAGATTCAAGTTCTTAGTATACAACTTAAGCATTTGTTAATATCACAAACATCTTACATCTTTGTAGTGTTTGTTAATTTCCTAGCAGTTTATTTGTAACAACTTATGCGTGTTCAAGTCCTGTCGATGAGTCAAGGAATCAACCCCCACATATTCTTTGTGTCATCCAGGTTTGTGCTCCATATTTTCTTTCATCTATAACTATGAGTAAATGACGATAACTATTTACTTGTTCTGGTCTTCTATTGCTTAAATTGTTGTTGTACATGTGTGTTTAGAAGGAAATATTTCGAAGGCCTCTGTGATGAGAAGTTTAAGTGTTGGTCATCAGCCTTCTGGAGACCAAATTCCATGAAAATTTTGTGATAAATTCCAAGACGAAGACTTCCCAAGTCTTTCCGGTGTTAGAGTTGTGCGCATTGCGAGACATCTAGATGCAGATAAGTTATCTTGTATCTCTACTCTTCTTGTTTACTCCATTTTTTATCCACAAACAATAGATTATATGAAGCTCAGGATTTATTCTGAGTTTGAATATATTATAATCATCTCACAATATTGCATCTTGGATATGGGTCTACTGCCATGAAATTGCTAGCAAGGTACTATAATTTTTTACATATTTATCTCGTGTTGTAATTAAGTCTTAGTAAAAGAAATTAAAGGATTCATGTATGATAACCGTTTGTATAGACACTTTGAGTGTCAATTCAGTCCCATATATGAAGTAGATGTCGAGAAGACTGATCTGGAGGCTCCTCCATGTCTCAAAGTTACCGAAGTTGCTAAGAAAGTAGCATCTTATTTGCTATTAGTAATAAAAAAGAAATTATCATTACTGCTTTTTGAAAATTTGACAAGTTGATATGTAGATGTCGTTGCTAAAGGAAAACATAGAGGCGAGATCAGACCTTCCACCTTTGTTAGTGCATCTTAGTGAAAGACAACCTGAGAAACTCCACTACTTGGGTGTCTCTTTTGGGATTAACGTCGGTTTATTTGGGTTCTCGAATAAATTTACATACGCGTCAAAAGCCTATTTACAATAAAAATAAACTCAACATAAAACCCCAAACACCATAACCACAACTAGGTGAATTGAACTTGAAAATAACTATTAATTGTGGAGGAAATTTACATACGCTATTTCTTCAAGTACTTATGTTTAAGCTGCTGATAATGCTCTTATTATACATATTTATCCCATCGATTATATATTATATATCTATTATATTATATAGAATATCATGTTATTTGTGTAGAATTGGCACTAATCTAGTTGCAGGATTGAACGAGAGAAGGAAGTTAGAAATATCACTAAAAGGACGATAAAGTAACAATTACGACAAAAGCAAGGACTTGGAATGAAAATACAAATATAAAAGACCCAAGTACGCCGGTCTTAGGACTATGTGTGGCGTACTTGCTTGGCGGGTAAATGAGATTGAATCTACATGAAGTACGGCGTAGTTTCTACGGAGTGCGGCGCACTTATCTTGTCAGTTACAAATGCAGAGTTATTGATTGCATTCATTGTGAGGCCGATCACTTTTCCTCAATTACTGAACTCTGGAGTTAAACTAGGTCAAATGAAGTCTATATAATGGAAGGAACGAACCAGAAGAAAAAGGGGGGCAACATCTAGTAAAGTAGGGGAAAGTATACAAAAGTGATATTGGTAAACTCACACCAAGTTCACCATATCAAGATTGAATTGTAATCCTATTACTGTGAAAGAGGGTAGGAGAACGAGTCAAGAGAGTTTTCTCTGTGAAACCATTTGTTCTTTCGTTGTAATCACTTTGGTACAATTCTCTATTTCTATGAATTATATTATGAAGTTTATGAAATCTATGTTGAATGATATGCGTTTTGTTACCGAGATAATGGAGTAGTCGTTCTTATGTTTATTTGGGTGATGTAGTTATATGGTTGTTTTCATTGTAATGTATGCTTGCTATTTGATACTATGCTTAAATTTAATTGATGAGATTATGTTTGGATCATTGTTGAATGTTTGATGTATCTCTTTGGTAGAAGTAGGTCCAAAGGGTCTACCACTTTGGTATTATTTCAAGGTGTTTGTCTATGGAAACTTCGTGTTTAGCTTGTAGAAATTGGTCAACAAAATGTTTATCAACCCATCCATGATCTTGTTTAATGCCTTATCTCATGTCTAACGAACTTGATGAGGAAATTGGCTTATGTATACTTCTGTTATGAACCATCCTTAATGCATTTGATATATTGAGAATTATAGGTCGAAAGGGATTCTTAATATGTTGGATAGTTATTTGTAGGAATGATCACCAGTCATCTCTTGCTTATATATCTTTTTCATGATTGCTTGCTAATCATTTACATGTTTACTTCCATGTTTCTTAGCCTAAATAAACATATCTTTTAATCATATAAACAAACAATCTAAATTACTAGTCTTTGGATAAGTGACAATCTAAGGACTTTACTTTGACACAATTGATAACTTGGCTTTTCTACAATCTCTTGGGACGACCTGGTCTTACCTAAACCTTTAATATAAACGGGGTTATACTTTACCCATGTGTTTTATATATTAAGGAAATTGGTGAAATTAGTATTATAAATTTAAAGCTTTTGAAACACATCAGCTGCTTATAAGTGTGTATTTGTAAGCACAAGCAATCCCAGACACCGTCTGAAATTATGTGAATTGTTAGGAAGTTATGGAATGAGTAATGTGTTAAGGATTTTGTTGGTTGTGTTTTTTTTTTCTTCAGATAAGTGATGTCTTCATCGGATCCGTGGACAACGGAATAAAATGAGGCATCTAAACTTGTTGATGATATCACTGTGATGATATATGAGAGGAGTTCCTTTGGTATGAGGCCGGAAGCACATAGGCATTCGTCCGCCATCAAGAAGAAGATTGCGATATTGGGGACGAGGATTGATAGCTTACAGTCTCTTTTGACTAAGCTTCCTGCTAAACACTTTGCAAGTGTTTTGTTTTGTTGGGTTGTTGAAATTAATATAACCTCAACTTGAATAACTAATTTTGCATAAGGGAGGTGATTGGCACACTCCTAAATCTTATTAGGACACTCTATTGTACAAGTAGTTAAAGCAGGTTATACTTAATGTACAATTATCTATTGCATACAATGAAGTGCCCCAATAAATTTTGAGAGTGTGTGAATCATTTCCTTTTGCATAATGGTCCCTTATATTCTTTTTTGTGAGTTTGCTTTATGTATTCCCATTACGGGCATAGATTATTAAATCAGCTATATAAAGATTTCTTTAGTTGAAGTGTAGACGTATAAACATATATTTGGGTTATTTGGTTTAAACTGCCTATTTATCTTCTTATTTACACTGCTACTTAAAATTAGTAATGCCAAACACCCCATTCACCATAATTAAAAACCAAATGTTAGCTCATCAAATTATACATTTACCAAAACATCAAATATCGTGAATATATTATACATTTACTACGCAAGTTCATATCATTTTATTTACAGGCTTGTTTATAATATTGTTAAATTAGTGTTTCTGGAGAGTCATAACTTACTAATATTCGGAACCACTGCTCGCATTGCAGACAACCAATCATTTAAACTACTCGAAATGCAACTGCTCACTAAGCCGTTGTTGTGAATTGCTTTTACAGATCTCGTTACATCTCCTATGAGAGTTTTCTTGAGTCTAATATATCCTACACCACATCCTGTTGTCTAAGCAACAATACCCAATAGTACATACATTGATTATTAAAAGTTATTGTAGTATATATGTGCTAATTGCACCAAATTGTAAAATTTTGCTGTAATTCAAAACCTACGTAGGACCTAACAATCACGTATGACACAACCATTTGACCAACGTTGACCAGCCTACGTATGACAAAACACAACCATTTAACCATCCTTAGGTTCTTGTCGAATGACATTACGGTTCAAGAAGTTATCTAACTTTGGCCAACGTTGCATCCACACCACAACTCCTTGCAAATTCTTCTTTAAACCCGAATGTACAGTTTTTTTGTGGAATGAAAAAGATCCAAACACTCAAAAAATCTTTGAAACATAATTTTAAATGCATATAAACACGTAAAACTCAAACTATCACAAATAAAACCTTGTATCAAATGCAGAAGAAAGCATCTTCGGTGTTGTATCTTCTTCTCCAGCACATGATTAAGTATTCCCATGCTCATGAGCAACATTTTGTAAGAATTCTTGTTTAAGTTGTCATATTTCGTTGGTTTTAATATTAACATGTTCTTTCCAGTATTTTATATACTGTAGCCCTTTTATCAAATGGTTTACCTTTTTTGCAAACCGACAAACACTTGGAGAACTTATTTCCTTTAGCGTAAGCTTTCGCGGCTTCACTATAAGACCTTGTTAACAAAAAGCACTTCGCTGCTGCCTCAGTCTTTCTACATGTGTTCATATAGATTTTTCCTGTAAAAAGAGTTCATAGAAACAAAAGCAACTACATTAGATAGTAACCAACTTTAGTCTGCTATATATTTTGGTAACCAGCTTATATACGGCTAAAAAACAATCATAACGGTTATTGTGTGCCATTTAAAGAAAAGTCAACATGGTAATAAAATTACCAACATATCCACTGTCACATTATTAATGTGTTTTTTTCTTGCCTAAAAATCAATGGTTACTCAATACAGAAATTAGACCAAGTTGGTCAACTTGGTGACAGTTAGACGCTACCTACGTATGACGTAACAATAGCGTGGCATATACAATTACTATTTATGACCCAAGTACTTATTTTTAAGCAGCTTGGACCAAAAAACCAAATGTGTGTCATTGTCTTATTTAAAAGCATGTGCGCGCATGGGTCATTTATAGTCAAGTGATGATTTACATATGTGAAGTTCCTGCAAGTCTCCTACTATGTACTAGTATTGAAACTTCTCCATTGTCATAATCAGGCATAGTAAATCTGGTAATGTTTACACTTAATTTGTTGTCAAAATTCTGTGACTGGAGAGCATACGTGTATGATGTTGAAAGCATTGGATACTGATGATATCCAAGTTAGCAGAAATTCATACGAACTGGGATTTTTTGGTCCATACTATCGAGGTTTGGGTTGATCCACAGACACTTTAATTTTTATGTCAATTTAATAGAAGTTTAGTAGATTACTCGTATTACTATAATAGATAAAACAAAAGCATGAATGAAACAGCGTAAACATCATATTTTTGTATTCAATAAAAGAAACATTTTATATTATAATCTACATAACAATCAGACTTTTACTGAATAGTTGATTTCTCATGCATTATAACACATAAACTAGGTGAGTTATTAAACCCTAATGAAACAAATATACATAGAATAAGGTTTAATGGGCTATATAGCGGACTTTGAGTTAGTAATTTTGACCCAGGTACATTTTAGGTTAAAAACAAATTACCATGTAATTAAAGTATTAAGACCACTCCCATCGGCTGCGTCGACGCACGTGGTTTTCTGGACACCGTTAGCACCACCTCTTCGGTGGTATGTCGTTTGGCAACGAGGACAGAGACGAAGTGGTGCGGGGGCCTATTTGTGTTTTGTGTATGTTTTTTGTGGGTTGTATTTGTGTAGCGACGCAAAAAAAGACACACCACCATTGCCAAGAGTGTGTCAGTTTGAAAAGTGCTGGCATAACTGACATAGAAATAAACGCATCATGGTTGGGAGTGGTCTAACTATTTCATCCTACAATATATTATACAAACCATACTATGCAGTAACAAAACTTTATCATTGTGGAACTTAGACCACCCGTACTAAGGGTGCTAGAACATGTCTTCGACCCATGGAAGATGCATACTCCTTGTTACACCCCCACCCCTTGACGTGTCTTCGATGGTAAAATAATAAGACATGCCTGAGTTGTGGAGAGTCTTGGGTGCATAGAATTAAAAAATAAATAAATAAATAAATAAATAAGGAAAAGGAGCCAGCGGTAAAAAATCGACCCATTTGGCATTTAAGTAAAAAACTAAATAAATAATCTTTAAAAATTTATATAATTTATCTCTATAAATACCCGAATACTCTTTCATTTGTATTCACACTTTCAATCACATTCTTTCTTTATACACTATAATCTTCACATCTAAATACAACGTCTAAAAAAACTACCAAAACCAAAACACCAAAAACATGTCGTCAATAGGACGTTCTAACACCGAATTCCAGTTGTCATTTGGATCACTCACCAAACCATTAGTTTTCAATCAACAAGTTTTGTATACGAACCACAACAATGACAAGAACAAACATCTATTTATCTAAACAATGTTTTCGTACCTCCATTTAACCAACAAATGTACTAACAATGACAACAACAACCACCACCACCACAACAAAAATATAATTTGTATCGCCCATAATTGTTGCGAGATTCGTCGTCACCACCAACGTACCAATACTAAATTTCTCAACATTATTCTCTTGTTCACCCTATTAATGTTGATGAGGTAGTTGGATCCATTTTTTGGAAGTCAACATTATTCTTCGGCTCAAGCTTCGGGTGGTCTATCCGAACCCGTTAAAGACAACTCTCCTGTTGAAGAGGTTGTGGTTGTAAAAAATACGTCAAAAAGGCAAGACGACTAAAAAAGAAAACGCTAGCATTCCATGGACCAAAAAAGGAAGAGTTAGTTGACGAGGCGAAATTTGTTACGCTTTTAAGGGGTCATTTAAGCCTTAAATCGTGATAATGTGATCAATTATTACTCTAAATCGTTCCTTTTGTCATTTTAGGTACTTTTGAGAAGAATTCTGGAAAACATAGCATTTTGGACGTTTTTGGAGCATAAAAGTGAAGAAAACGGCAAAGTCAAGAATCCAAGTTGGAAACAGTACCTGACGGCGTCAAGAGTCACAACGTGACGCCGTCACTTGTTGATCAAGAGGTGGAAATTACTTCTACACTTGACGCGCCAGAAGACTTTTTGGTCATAACACCTGACGGCGTCAGCCTTTACCTGAAGAAGGTCGTCACGTGTAACTCTTAAAGCGTGACGGCCCAGAACCCATAGAAAGAGATGGCATCAAGAAGTTGGATTGGATGACAAGAAACCCTAGCCGCGGTGAGATGACAGCATCAACCATCAAAAGGTGACGCCCGTCACCCTTGTAAATATATATATATATATATATATATATATATATATATATATATATATATATATATATATATATATATATATATATATATATATATATATATATATATATATATATATATATATATAGTTTTGGATTTTTCCTTCATTAGTGTGCAACTTTGGAGAGGTACTTTGTCACATAAACCCTAGGTCGAATTTCAGAAGTTTTTAAGGCTTTCATACCTTTGTCTCTTCCATGTTTAATTGAAGATAAGTAATCTATCAATCATTTAATATGTCTATGTGTTGTTTGATTTTATCTTATGCTTGTCTTTCTTTTAACATGCTAGGCTAGGTTTATTTATGTTTGCTTAGATGTAGTGAAACCTATGTATTGATTATTGATTGATGGTTGGTTATTGATTGTTGTTGGGTGATTGTTAATCGATGTTAGGCTTAAGAAAACTGGCTAATCTCCTATTCGGTAACTTACTTGAACGTCTTAAGAAACATGAATCGGATGTGTACTACGATTTTAATGGTTGTATTTAATGCATAAGTAACTATTAAGGAGGCCATGGTATAGATACTTGATGTGTCGCCATAGGAAGAGATAGAAGCTTATAGAGTTGGAGAAGATCGTACACGGCCCCACAATTGGTATTAAGGAATGCAACCTGTCACCCACGCAATTGTAACAAGCTTATCAATCAATAAAAGACAACAATGGTAGTACCAATAATCTTGAAGGATTGATGTCTAGTTTTATGGCATTCCAAAAGCCCGCATAGCTAGGTTTGAAGCCGAATTCAACCAACAACAAATGGAGATGACCAATAAAATTGACAATTTGTTGGAGGCTCTCAACAACCAAGTGTTGACACCGCCAAAAAAGGACACTAGGAGCATAAATATCGGAACCCAAACTAAGGACCCCTCAACATCCAAACATGTATACTTTGTTAATGTTGTCACTATCAAGCCAATCGATAAGGATAGGGAAGAGAATGATAGGGCCAGGACTGAATTTGAAAATGAACCTAAGACTGAAATTAAAAAAGTTGAGGAGGATAAGGAGAAAGAAGTAGAAGATGTAGAAGACTACTTTGATAAGTTACCAACTAAGGAAGAACGTGCATACCATATGGATTTATTCGATGTCCCCGAGACACCATACTTCCTAGGATCACCAATGATCAAAGTGCGTGATTCATCCAACAACAACATACCATGCAACATTGGGCATGTGCATGTATGGAAAGCCTATATCGATCTTAAATCTCCTATAAACATCATGACTAGGATCCATTACAATTGGATAATGAAAAAGCAACGTGGACCTAGGATATTCCCTAACATAGGTTTGATGAGTAACTTTGTGGGAAGAGTTAAAGGACTGCATGTCTTCGTAGGGAACTTCACATATGTTACCGATTTTATAATTGTGGAAGATATTCGTCCGGTAATAGATAATTGTTTAGCTCAAGTAGTGTTTGGAAAGCCATTTGTTGAAGTCTCTAAAATGAGTTATGACCCGTCTTTATGGATAGTTAGATTCAAGGAGGAGACCGATGAGATAGCCTACCAAATGCCTTATAAGATAGAACAATACCGACTTCTATCGGACTTTGAGAAGGAGCATAAACAAGCAGTCTATTATATGAATGATGAGGATAGACGTAGAGGAGTAGACCACGTAATGAAGAAAATACTTGGTTTCTAGAAAGAATGCTTACAACTAGGTCTAGAATACAAAACCAAACCCGAGGATGACCAAAAGAACGTGACTAACGATGGAGTCACGTAATAGGGCATGACTTTGGGTCTAGCTACAAGACTCGTTATTAAAGAAAAGCGCTTCTTGGGAGGCAACCCAAGCTTTATTTGTTTGTTTATGTATTTGATTTTATTTGGTTCCGTATGTTTGTTTTATGTTTATTGCTTATTGTTCATGTATCAAACATTTTTTGAAAATGCTTTATTTTATTTTTAACTTTGACTTGATTACATATAAAGGTATTTTCCAAAAGATAAGTGTAAGGGAAATCTAAATTTGTTTTTAAAAACGAATTGAGCATGAACGATGACAATGAGATATAAACATACATATTAGTACTTGTTTGAGTCAAATGCTTGTATCGAGTCATACTGATTGTTTTGCAGGATTCCAGGAATTAGAACATAGGTTTTTCTATAAATTTTCCGGAAACAAAATAAAGAATTTCGTCAGGTCAAATCTGACGGCGTCAGGCGTCACCTGACGACGTCAAGCACAATTTTCTGGAAATTTTGCAAGTTTTATTTTTCTGCCAGAATTCTAAAGTTTCATGAAATTTGTATTTTATAATCTCCAGGAATCTGCAAACAATCATTCCACAAGCATTATATCTCTACTTGCTTTCTAGGATTTAATTTTATGTAGATTTACCGCCGATTTTATACGAGGTTTTCTTGTTTGTTTTCTCAGCTAATTAACAGGTTATATTAGACAAGAAGCTGCACATGGAGAATCAAGCTTTTGGAGCTAATCTAATCTTGTAGTTTTCACATTTTCTTGGAGGAAGATTTAACCATGTTACCACATCATCTACATCGAACGAATCAGGGGAGTATTTGTTTCACTCTTTCATTTTCCTTTACTTTACTTTCTTTCAATTGAACATTGGGGATAATGTTCAGCTTAAGTGTAGGGAGGGTAAATGAACATTACTTAGAGATTACAATTGCGCTTGATTTTTGTCTTATCTAATACTGGATGTGTAATAAAACTGAGATAAACACTTGCTAGGGTAATTTTAGCACAAAATTTAAATTTTTTTGCCACATGAAGGAGTGAAACCTTAGTCTTAATAAGCATCTCATGGATAGGAGTTATATGACTAGCACAAATAAACCGTACCACTCAAAAATTTCCACCCCAAATATGTGAGCTTCGCCCCTAGATTTGTTAGGAAAAGCCTTAGTGCTTATGTGAGTACCGGTAGCATTTAGATTCTATAACTTGTGTTAGTGATTCATTCCAAGACCACATGTAAGACTACATTCGTGTAGCTGGAATTACTACATGATAAGAGGCATATGGTAACCCATGTTTTTAAACCTGTTTCTTTTTATAATTGCATTGATTTCATTGGTCAAGTAATTCTCCCACACCTTTGCGTTGTATTCATTTTTAGTACACAATACCCGTAGTACACGCCTCAGAGCCTGTCTTTTTTGTTTCTAACTTTAAGCATTTTACTTAAAGGAAGAATTTGTTTACAATCCACCACCAAATGTACACCCAAATCGCCTTAGCCTTCTTTGTATGCACTCATCTTTAGTGCATTATTGTTACAACGTTTGTTTAAACCCTTAGTTAATTGTCTAATTGATTACATGGTTGCTAAGTCGAGTCATATCTTGTACATATTGTTTTGGGACGATTGAGACTCATGGGTAAAGTACTATTGTTATGAAGAAATGGGGAAGAACATCAATTATTACCCCCATATGTGCGTTAATATTTTAAAGTACTCCAAGTGTTTTAATTATCTTGATTCGAGTCTTTAGATTAGTTACATGTAAAGTATGTAAAAGTTCAAGCGTAAGGGGAGAACCGAGCTCCCTTGATGTATTATTTTGGATGGTAGGGCAAGAATGTATGAAAAAAATCGAAAAAATCAAGAAAAATGAAAAAAAAAAAAAAAAAAAAAAAAAAAAAAAAAAAAAAACATACGGACTACCATCCAATTTCCTTGTGTTTTCATTTGAGTTTATGTTATTCATTTATTAGCCTAAGTTGAGTCGAGTCTTGGCTTAGCAAAGCCACATTGTACATGTAATTAAATAAGATAATTGACTTGTCACCAGTAAAATATCCCTTTATCCAACAAACTGTGTTTTCCATATCCCTACACCTAATACTATTACCCTTGAAAAAAGACCTCTTTGATAGTTTTTCTTAGGTGCCTACGCCAAGTGGCGGAGGTTTTTGATCTTTTCCCAAGCCTTTGGTAATCTATTTGCCATGACAGGTAGTGAGTGATATCTTTCCATTTCCATTAGTTATATTTTATTTTATGACACCCGAGAGATGAGAGTATCCAAACACTATTTGTAAGATGCTAGTATATAAACTCCGTGCATGTTTTGATTGAGGTGGAACGATCATGTATTGTAATTACTTTTATATTAATTTTAAATAACCCCTAACTTGTATTTTGATTAGAATAAAATCCCATTTGCTTGAGGACAAACAAATCTCAAGTGTAAGGGTATTTGATGAGGCAAAATTTGTTACGCTTTTAAGGGGTCATCTAAGCCTTAAATCGTGATAATGTGATCAATTATTACCATAAATCATCCCTTTTGTCATTTTAGGTACTTTTGAGAAGAATTCTGGAAAATATAGCATTTGGACGTTTTTGGAGCATAAAAGTGAAGAAAATGACAAAGTCAAGAATCCAAGCTGGAAACAGTACCTGATAGCGTCAAGAGTCACAACATGACACCGTCACTTGTCGATCAAGAGGTGGAAATTACTTTACACTTGACGCGCCAGAAGACTTTTTGGGCATAACACCTGATGGCGTCAGCCTTTACCCGAAGAAGGCCATCATGTGTAACTATTAAAGCGTGACGGCCCAGAACCCATAGAACGAGACGGCGTCAAGAAGTTGGATTGGACGACAAGAAACCCTAGCCGCGGCGAGATGACGGCGTCAACCATCAAAAGGTGACGCCGTCACTCTTGTAAATCTATATATAGTTTTGGATTTTTTATTCATTAGTGTGCAACTTTGGAGAGGTACTTTGTCACATAAACCCTAGGTCAAATTTCAGAACTTTCTAAGGGTTTCATACCCTTGTCTCTTCCATGTTTAATTGAAGATAAATAATCTATCAATCATTCAATATGTCTATGTGTTGTTTAATTTTATCATACACTTGTCTTTCTTTTAACATGGTAGGCTAGGTTTATTTGTGTTTGCATAGATGTAGTGAAACCTAGATATTGATTATTGATTGATGGTTGGTTATTGATTGTTGTTGGGTGATTGTTAATCGATGTTAGGCTTAAGAAAACTGGCTAATCTCCTATTCGGTAACTTGCTTGAATGTCTTAAGAAACATGAATAGGATGTGTACTATGATTTTAATTGTTGTACTTAATGCATAAGTAACTATTAAGGAGGCCATGATATGGATACTTGACGTGTCACCATAGGAAGAGATAGAAGCTTATAGAGTTGGGGAAGATCATACACGGCCCCACAATTGGTATTAAAGAATGCAACCCGTCACCCACGCAATTGTAACAAGCTTATCAATCAATAAAAGATAACTAGGGAGTAATGAAATCTAAGTAAACACGTTCTCTCCATATATAGTTTCACATTACATTTTATTTTATTGTCATTTTATTTTTATTGCATTAGTAGTTATTTGGGTTAGTTGACTAGCAACTAATTCCGCCCACTCTTCCAAAACCCGAGATTTTTACTTGCTTTCCATAAAATATAAAAAATACAAAAAGAATCATCCCTCACCTTTAAACCTAGTTAGATTAATTTCAATAATAATGAACACTATTCCCTGTGGAGAACGATCAATCCCCCGGTACTTGCCACTTCACTATACTACATCGGTCAGGTACATTGGTTGGTGGGGATTGTAAGTGATGAGTGTCTAAATACTCATCATTTTATACCAATCTGAGCTGCCAAAACATACAAAAACACTCAAATATGCATCAAAATACTTAAAATATCTTAGAAGTGTGTTTTATATGTTTCAAATGCAAAATATGCAAAAATAGATGAAAAACGTACAAAGTTTGCATAATTGGCAATTTCAGTTCCTCAAGTTTCATAAATTGGCAAAACTAGTCCCTGGTTATTCTAAAAACTTGAAAAAGTCACCAAAGGTCCCTTTTAATCATAAAATTACATATTTAGTCCTTTGGTGCAAAGTTTCACAAAATTACAAGTTTAGTCCCTGTACTTTGCAAATTGACAGAAATGGTCCCTGGGATGTAAAAATTTTGAGAAAATCAATTTTGGTCCTTGTACTAATAATCTTTTGCAGGAATGGTCCTTGTTGTGAAGTTTGGTGAATTTACATGATTGGTCCCTCAAGTTTGGTAGTTTGGCAAAAATAGTCCCCGGGTATTTAAAAAATGAAATATATCAAAAATACCTTTGTACTATTCACATGTGACAAATTAGGTCCTTATGAGAACTTTGGAATTATCACAAAGTCAGCCCCTCAACTTTTACGAAATTACAAAATTGGTCCTTGTGATTTTCCAAGTTAATATACAAACGGACCCTTATATTATTAAACCCCAAATCCAAACTAAACCCAACACAGCCAACAGCCCACTCCCTTCCCTCTTTTTGTGACCCACTCCCTTGGCCTAAGTTACATAAGCCCACCCAACAACCCTTTAATAATAAACGGGGTCAACACCCCGGTCAAACACCACTTCTCCAATACCACTCCTTCTCATTTCCCTCCAATACCGCCACCATCACACAGCTCACCTCTGCTCCAAAACCACCCTCCACCTGGCCTTCCACCTCAACCCCTCACCTCTCCACGCAAAGCCTCCACCTCACACATCCCTCCAAACCCATAAATCCCTCACATGCAACCCATAGCTGCCCAAGTTAACTTGCAAGACTTTTTGGTGCCAAGTTGCCAATTTGAACGGTGTGGATTACTCAGACCATATCAAGGGCTCACAGATGGTGGGAAATGACAAGTGGGTCCCACAAACTCAGAAAAACTCTACAAAAGGGAAAAGAAGTAGAAGAGAATTAGTATTAGTTTAGTTTAGTGTAACTTAGTGTCGAATAGTGTAATTCAACTTTCCTAGTGTAATTTTAAGCTTCTGAGTAATCAATTAAGTTATGTTAATGTATCTTTAAACTTTTGCAATAATCAATTTCAAGTTTCAGTGGATATCTCAGTTTATGCATTTTCATTTAATTTCAAAATTCTCAAATAGTTGTATGTTGTTAGTTGCTGTTATTGTATGATCTCATAAGCTCATATAAGCTCTGACAAAGCTTACAAAAGCTTTTAGACATCCTTAGAATCCAGTTAGGGTATAAACTCAAAAATTCAAGAAAAATCAAGAAAATCCAAAATAAATAAAAAATTAGTGTAGAAGAAGGTGGAAGCAAGGAGCAGGGAGTGGATTGGAATTTTATGGTTTAGAGTCCTATGGGGGACACTAGGTTATGAGATTGGTTCAATGGTTCTTTGTTTCTCAGTCACATACCATTTGTAAGTCATAGCGTTGTTTTATGCATTCTCTTGTTATCATTGTTATTTGTGGAAATCTTGTGTTCATTAAGCTTTAATTAGTGTAGATTATCTGTTGCAATCTTAAAATCAAAGGAGTTAGTTTCAAAATCTCATAGTTATAGTGTAAACAGTTTGTAAGGGAGTGTTTGGTTTTAAACTGTCTGCTATACTCTTGTTGTTTCTATTGTTAAACACTGGTTGGAACATGATTCATTAGGCAATATTAGACAGGTTAGAACATAAAATTAGTAGTTGTAGTATAAAAAAGTCAAAAAGTTAGTTAATCAACCCTCACAGTTAACTGTGAGGGATTTGTGATCCACAAATCTCCATTTTACCTTATTAGTTGTAGCTTAAGCTAAATTTAGCCTCATTTCATCTTATTACAACATTTTCATTAAGTAGATTAAGCTCAAAGTTCACATAAGTCAAACTAGCAAGTTTCACTAAAAAGTCAAATTTGAACATCTCAGATTTTCTCAAATCTTCAAGGATTTTCGTAGATTTGTGTAGCAGGCTTTAGAATCTGAAATTGGTTGTAGTAATAATATACCAGCTCATCTTTAAGTTCCCACTGAGCTTATATTTTTAGCATTTTTACTCTGGGCCCCACAAGCTAGGGAAATCACTTGCAGGGCAAGTATCTCCCCTGCATCAGCAGGTATTCACCCACCACCACCACTTTGGTGGTGATTTGTGACCACCTCATTGGGCCCCACACCATAATCTTAGGTTCTCCCAACCCCCTCCTACCAGGGAGTAAGGGTTGACCACTTGTTTGACCTGAATCAGAGTGGACCCCACCTAGAATAAGCCATAAAGTTTGTCCCCATTCTGTATTGCTTTTAAGTTTTTGGAATAGCTAAATCTGGCTTATCAGCTTATCTACTGAGCTTATTTGGCCATTTTTAGCTTAGACAAGTCCAAAGTACTTATTAGAACCAGATTTAGCCATAGTGGGTCCCACATAAGCTCATTTGAGCTTATTTGCCTTTTCAGTCAACCAAAGTCAACTGTGGTAGCATTAAGCTTCCACAGAGCTTATTATTAGCTTATTAAATAGTTGTTTTTATTAAAGTTGTTTATTTTTAAGTATAATATAGCTTTGTAAAAGAAAAATCCAGAAAAGACAAAATAAAAATAAGTGATAGTTCTATTTAATTTAATTTAATTTTCATTTTCATTTTTAGATATTTATTAAGTAAGTTGTGTTTTTTATATTTTTATTAATTTACTTGTAGGTTAAAGTATTTTTAATAATTTTCTCAGATTTTTATTCTGTCTTTTAGTATTAATTATAATTTATATTAGTTTTATTAATAATTAATCAATAATTAAGTTATAAATAGCATAATTAATTTTTATAAGGTAATACCTAGTGTTTATATTTTTTATAGCTTTTATAAGTTATAAAATAGTTTTATAAATTTTTTCATAATTTTCTAAGTTAGTTTAGTATTATTTGTAATTTAAAATAGTTTAAATAATTTAATTAATACAAATAGTTTTTAATTAATAGAAAATCTATAAAAAGACAAAAACATTTATTTTTATTTTTTTATACTTTCTTCAAGTTCTAATTTAAGTTTAGAAATTATTTTTATAAATTTTTAGTTTAATTTGTAGTGTTTATTATTTTTAGTTTTATTAAGTTAGTTTTAATTAAATAGTTAAATAGTTTTTAATTAAATAATTAATAATAAATAATATAATAATCTAAAAAATAGTTTTCTTTTTAATTTAATTTTATTTTAAGTTTAAGTTTATAGAATTTTCATTTTTAACCCCTGTAGTTTATTTTTCTTAAAACTCACCTTTTTCTCAGCACGCAGTCGCGTTTGATTTTAATTTGGTGTACGTTTATACGTTTTTAGATATTTAGGTTTTACGTAATCGTTATAAATAGTTTATTTAAGTTATAAAACCCTAGTTAAACACACACACACACTTTATTCATATCCCTGTTCACATTCACTCGATCACAGATTCGTTTATAATAAAACATCGCACACCTCGTTGGGACATTACGACCCAGGAAAACACTGTATTTCGCGGAAGCATTTGCCTCAGCTGTTTAACTATTATAATTGAACATTCACAAGTGGTTGACCAATAATCATCTGACCGTTTGAGGCGAATCAAAATTTGGCGCCGCTGCCGGGGAGGTTGTGCGCTTATTTTAAACGATTTTGCGTATTAGTGATTCTGGATATACATCCATTGTATATTTACCATCTTTTATCTATATTTTATAAAACAAAACACAAAAATATTCACCTTTACACCCCTACCTATTTGATTCTTCATTTCTCATCCCCAAAACCCTTTGATTCTACCTTCTTCCACTTATCTCATAATTGATTCTAATGGCATCTCTCGATGACGATTTCTTTAAACAAAGGGCCTGTAAAAGCAAAGTTGAAAAACTTATGGCCTTGTCAAAAATGTCGAGATGTCATGTTGATTATGATGGACCTTCGATTCCTATTCCCTCTCCGGTGAGGGAAAGAGATCATGAAACCGAGGTGACAAAGGACCCTGTACTTTCCTCTGACGATGGAAGTGCTAAATACGTCCAACCTACGGTTATCCAAAAACCTAAGCTCACAATTGATCCTAGCCTTTCACGATATAAGGTTATAAGGTCGTCAAGCAAACGTACAGAGCTTAGGGCAATTACTGAAAAGAACGATTTGCCTAATCTTCACAATTATCAAAAACAAAAACCCGAGACTATAACAGAAGTGGTGGAAATTGCTAGCTCTAAGAGCACACCACTTGACCCACCTCCAGATTTTGTTCCTTGTGTCGGTTGTGGTGAGCCGCTTTTCGGTTTTCCATGTCGTTGGTGTACATGTGAACAATGTGGTAATGATATTCGAGACGGGAGTTGTTTGTTTTGTGGATCGAGTAATTCATTTGCTTATGATCCTAATCAAAAATCATTCAACGACTCCTAAAATTTTTTCAACTACCCATCACATTCATACGAGCAAGAATCATATTATCCAAATATCAATGATGCTTCGTATCAAAATACACCAAGCCAGACTCAACAGTTTTACTGTTGTGAGTACTGTGGAGGTCCACACTTTAGCTCTGATTGTCAAACAAGGAATCCATTTCCTTGTAACAATTACAACTATTCGTTTCAAGACCCACCTCCACAATACCAAATGAACCAAGCAACTCCTCAAAACCAGCAAGACCCTTGTCTAGAGGTTCTTGAAAAACTTAAAAACATTAGAGAGGAGTTAGCTAATATGTCGTTTCACAATGCACCAAGTTTTTCTTGTGTACATTATGGGGGTCCTCATAATGATGATCAATGTCAACCTTCCGGTTTTGACACATCCACACCCCCACAGTCTCCATTCATTCCATATTCTCGTGATAAATCTATCGCGGAATTACTTGCTGAAAAACATGCTGCTAGAGCCGAAAGAAGCATGGAAGAATTACTAGTCTTAAAACAAGCAGCTATAACACGTGCCAAATTTCAAAATGCTGCTCTCCTCGATGAGGATGATGAAAGTGATGATACCTCATCATGTTCATCAGTTGAGACTCCTTCCATGCATATACAGGGAGAAAAGAATATAACTGAATCACCAGCAGTAGAAATAATGGAATTTGTAGAATCCATTACTGCTAGTCCTTCTCAACTCCCTGAGTCTACTGTTATCACACCCGAGGTTCCCACTCACTCTCTGAACATGGGGGACAAGCATCTTGACACAATTCCTACAAAGGAATCTGACGAATTCATAAAGTCTAGTGTTGAGAACCTTGTCCCAATCCCAAGTGAGTCACAGGGAATTCTTGATCATGTGTGTGATATCCCTCCCCCTCTTGTCTTTCCAAATGATCATATTGAGATGTTCTCTGATTCTGGTGAGAACTATTCTTTATCTTGTGGAAACATAAGTTATGTGGGGGAATTGCCTTCTGAGCTTGTCAACTCAGAAGAAGAGAATGATGAAGAAATACACCAAGACGAAGCTCTTCGTCTTACATTATTAAATGCTAATCTTCTCATTTCTAGAATCGAGGCTTTTAATGAAAAGCCTATTTCATCTCTTATCCCCGTCAAGGATAGTGAGGTTTTGATCAATGATTCTATTCCGGAATTGCAAACGTTCCATTTTGATCAAACGGGAGAGGAGATAAGTGGTATCACCACTTCTCATTCTTATAATTCTCTTCCCGTTTATGAATCATTTACTATTGAGGAGTTCCCCAGTGAATTCACTCAAATCAATCCCGAATACGAATCATTCACCTTTGAGGAGTTCTCCTGTGAACTCACTCATATCATATCTCTACCGGAGTATGATAATTTCTATTTTGATCTGGACATACCCATAATATGTCTTGATCAAACGAGCTTAAACGAGGAGATTCATGAAACAATGAATTCTCCTATTGAAGATGAGGAGTTAGTTATGATTTTCATCATGACTTTCTTTCTTTTCTTCATATATTCTGTTCCTTATCCTGTTCTTCACTCTTTCGGGAGTGAGGATATAATCTTTGACCCCGGCATTCTCATTTATAAATTATGAGCCGGGTGTCATTATATCTTATCGGAGTGGAACTTTCACGTGCTTCAAATGTTTATCCAAACATCTTGAATGAAAGTCCGATGCAGATTGTCTCTTCCACATCTTGCTTCCCCATGGACAAATAAATTCGGGGTCGAGTCAAGCTAGCGACTCGGTAATCAAAAACAGTATCATGTACATAGGTTTTCACCCATGTTTCACCCTAGTGTGGGGGAGATACCCCACATGTTGTATATATATATATATATATATATATATATATATAGTGATAGCTTCTATTTAAGAAGTTTTATCTAAAAAAATAATAATTGTATGTATATACATCTTAAATAAAGGCTAAGGAATATTTTCTTCTTACGTTCTAAGTGTTGGTTTAACACCCGGTACTTTGAATATTGAGGACAATATTCAGTTCTAAGTGTGGGGGGAGATTTGTTATTCTAACGAATTTAAACACATGTTCCATCAAGAACCCCCATTTTAGCCAAAATTTTAAAATTTTTTCTCACTTAGAACGCAATAAATGATATCAATCCTCCATGTCTAACCCACAACAGGATTGGCTAATCCAGGAGCAAACGGTTCTTGGTAAAGATATCTCAAACCCGTTGATGGCTTGCAATTTGCCAAAAATTGTATGGTACCTCAACTCGCCATATCCTAAAAAACGAATGAGTTGGCTAGCCCGCAAGATTATGGCTTGTGGTAAAGGCAGTGGAAAAACCATAATTGGTAATCAGCTCACCAAGATGTTGACTATTCCATCAAGAGTTGGCTAGTCCAGAAGCAAACGGCTTTTGGTAAAGACTAATCAAATCCGTTGACAGCTGGTGATTTGCTCAAAATCACACGGTTATCAGGTGTGTCACAGTTCTTACACCTGGCTACTCCAGAAGTGATGGCTTTTGGTAAAGAGTAAAAATCCATTAATTTTTTCTCAAATAGATTGCTAGGGACTAGCAATAGTTTAGTGTGGGGGATTGATGGGTGTCTAAATACTCATCATTTTATACCAATCTGAGCTGCCAAAACATACAAAAACACTCAAATATGCATCAAAATACTTAAAATATCTTAGAAGTGTGTTTTATATGTTTCAAATGCAAAATATGCAAAAATAGATGAAAAACGTACAAAGTTTGCATAATTGGCAGTTTCAGTCCCTCAAGTTTCATAAATTGGCAAAACTAGTCCCTGGTTATTCTAAAAACTTGAAAAAGTCACCAAAGGTCCCTTTTAATCATAAAATTACATATTTAGTCCTTTGGTGCAAAGTTTCACAAAATTACAAGTTTAGTCCCTTTACTTTGCAAATTAACAGAAATGGTCCCTGGGATGTAAAAACTTTGAGAAAATCAATTTTGGTCCTTGTACTAATAATCTTTTGCAGGAATGGTCCTTGTTGTGAAGTTTGGTGAATTTACATGATTGGTCCCTCAAGTTTGGTAGTTTGGCAAAAATAGTCCCCGGGTATTTAAAAAATGAAATATATCAAAAATACCTTTGTACAATTCACATGTGACAAATTAGGTCCTTATGAGAACTTTGGAATTATCACAAAGTCAGCCCCTCAACTTTTACGAAATTACAAAATTGGTCCTTGTGATTTTCCAAGTTAATATACAAACGGACCCTTATATTATTAAACCCCAAATCCAAACTAAACCCAACACAGCCAACAGCCCACTCCCTTCCCTCTTTTTGTGACCCACTCCCTTGGCCCAAGTTACATAAGCCCACCCAACAACCCTTTAATAATAAACGGGGTCAACACCCCGGTCAAACACCACTTCTCCAATACCACTCCTTCTCATTTCCCTCCAATACCGCCACCATCACACAGCTCACCTCTGCTCCAAAACCACCCTCCACCTCAACCCCTCACCTCTCCACGCAAACCCTCCACCTCACACATCCCTCCAAACCCATAAATCCCTCACATGCAACCCATAGCTGCCCAAGTTAACTTGCAAGACTTTTTGGTGCCAAGTTGCCAATTTGAACGGTGTGGATTACTCAGACCATATCAAGGGCTCACAGATGGTGGGAAATGACAAGTGGGTCCCACAAACTCAGAAAAACTCTACAAAAGGGAAAAGAAGCAGAAGAGAATTAGTATTAGTTTAGTTTAGTGTAACTTAGTGTCGAATAGTGTAATTCAACTTTCCTAGTGTAATTTTAAGCTTCTGAGTAATCAATTAAGTTATGTTAATGTATCTTTAAACTTTTGCAATAATCAATTTCAAGTTTCAGTGGATATCTCAGTTTATGCATTTTCATTTAATTTCAAAATTCTCAAATAGTTGTATGTTGTTAGTTGCTGTTATTGTATGATCTCATAAGCTCATATAAGCTCTGACAAAGCTTACAAAAGCTTTTAGACATCCTTAAAATCCAGTTAGGGTATAAACTCAAACATTCAAGAAAAATCAAGAAAATCCAAAATAAATAAAAAATTAGTGTAGAAGAAGGTGGAAGCAAGGAGCAGGGAGTGGATTGGAATTTTATGGTTTAGAGTCCTATGGGGGACACTAGGTTATGAGATTGGTTCAATGGTTCTTTGTTTCTCAGTCACATACCATTTGTAAGTCATAGCTTTGTTTTATGCATTCTCTTGTTATCATTGTTATTTGTGGAAATCTTGTGTTCATTAAGCTTTAATTAGTGTAGATTATCTGTTGCAATCTTAAAATCAAAGGAGTTAGTTTCAAAATCTCATAGTTATAGTGTAAACAGTTTGTAAGGGAGTGTTTGGTTTTAAACTGTCTGCTATACTCTTGTTGTTTCTATTTTTAAACACTGGTTGGAACATGATTCATTAGGCAATATTAGACAGGTTAGAACATAAAATTAGTAGTTGTAGTATAAAAAAGTCAAAAAGTTAGTTAATCAACCCTCACAGTTAACTGTGAGGGATTTGTGATCCACAAATCTCCATTTTACCTTATTAGTTGTAGCTTAAGCTAAATTTAGCCTCATTTCATCTTATTACAACATTTTCATTAAGTAGATTAAGCTCAAAGTTCACATAAGTCAAACTAGCAAGTTTCACTAAAAAGTCAAATTTGAACATCTCAGATTTTCTCAAATCTTCAAGGATTTTTGTAGATTTGTGTAGCAGGCTTTAGAATCTGAAATTGGTTATAGTAATAATATACCAGCTCATCTTTAAGTTCCCACTGAGCTTATATTTTTAGCATTTTTACTCTGGGCCCCACAAGCTAGGGAAATCACTTGCAGGGCAAGTATCTCCCCTGCATCAGTAGGTATTCACCCACCACCACCACTTTGGTGGTGATTTGTGACCACCTCAGTGGGCCCCACACCATAATCTTAGGTTCTCCCAACCTCCCTCCTACCAGGGAGTAAGGGTTGACCACTTGTTTGACTTGAATCAGAGTGGACCCCACCTAGAATAAGCCATAAAGTTTGTCCCCATTCTGTATTGCTTTTAAGTTTTTGGAATAGCTAAATCTGGCTTATCAGCTTATCTACTGAGCTTATTTGGCCATTTTTAGCTTAGACAAGTCCAAAGTACTTATTAGAACCAGATTTAGCCATAGTGGGTCCCACATAAGCTCATTTGAGCTTATTTGCCTTTTCAGTCAACCAAAGTCAACTGTGGTAGCATTAAGCTTCCACAGAGCTTATTATTAGCTTATTAAATAGTTGTTTTTATTAAAGTTGTTTATTTTTAAGTATAATATAGCTTTGTAAAAGAAAAATCCAGAAAAGACAAAATAAAAATAAGTGATAGTTCTATTTAATTTAATTTAATTTTAATTTTCATTTTTAGATATTTATTAAGTAAATTGTGTTTTTTATATTTTTATTAATTTACTTGTAGGTTAAAGTATTTTTAATAATTTTCTCAGATTTTTATTCTGTCTTTTAGTATTAATTATAATTTAAATTAGTTTTATTAATAATTAATCAATAATTAAGTTATAAATAGCATAATTAATTTTTATAAGGTAATACCTAGTTTTTATATTTTTTATAGCTTTTATAAGTTATAAAATAGTTTTATAAATTTTTTCATAATTTTCTAAGTTAGTTTAGTATTATTTGTAATTTAAAATATTTTAAATAATTTAATTAATATAAATAGTTTTTAATTAATAGAAAATCTATAAAAAGACAAAAACATTTATTTTTATTTTTTTATACTTTCTTCAAGTTCTAATTTAAGTTTAGAAATTATTTTTATAAATTTTTAGTTTAATTTGTAGTGTTTATTATTTTTAGTTTTTATTAAGTTAGTTTTAATTAAATAGTTAAATAGTTTTTAATTAAATAATTAATAATAAATAATATAATAATCTAAAAAATAGTTTTCTTTTTAATTTAATTTTCTTTTAAGTTTAAGTTTATAGAATTTTTATTTTTAACCCTGTAGTTTATTTTTCTTAAAACTCACCTTTTTCTCAGCACGCAGTCGCGTCTGATTTTAATTTGGTGTACGTTTATACGTTTTTAGATATTTAGGTTTTACGTAATCATTATAAATAGTTTATTTAAGTTATAAAACCCTAGTTAAACACACACACACACTTTATTCATATCCCTGTTCACATTCACTCGATCAGAGATTCGTTTATAATAAAACATCGCACACCTCGTTGGGACATTACGACCCGGGAAAACACTGTATTTCACGGAAGCATTTGCCTCAGCTGTTTGACTATTATAATTGACCATTCACAAGTGGTTGACCAATAATCATCTGACCGTTTGAGGCGAATTAGTAAGCTTCTCAAGATCCCTTGTGAAGTAAAACTTTCGTGTAGACCACAATCCGCACATCATTAGTGTTGTGTAAAGCTTGGATCAACACGTCCGAAAATAGTGCCAAAGGGAATGCTTAAAAGAGTCATGGGTCTTGGACAAGGATACTAAGATACTTTGAGAGTGAAATGGGGGAATCAAGAAGTGGCTATGATGCCCTCAACTATAAATGGATATCATAGATTTGTGCAAAAGTTGGTCAATTTTTTTAGATTTATGATAATGAAGAATGAGGATCCTGTGGGTTCAATGACCAATGGGTGTTCGATAACGCAATATCTGGATATTGTATGACGTATGGTCAAAGTTCACACTTGTTGAGCCGTGAAAACTTTTAAGAGATAGAAATGTCAAAATTTTACAAAATTAAAGCCGCTGCAAAAAAAATTAAAGACAACGTGTAACAACCCGATATTTTCCACGTCTACGTTTATTTTTTTTCCAACTTTGGAAATTCACTATTCATCGATTACTATTCATCAAAACACTATTCATCATTTTACTATTCATCGTTTTTGATGTCCGTTTGATATTCTGAGAAACATTTGAAAATTTTACTATTCACAGAACACTATTCATTCCGGAAGAAATTCCACTATTCACGTGCATTATCAGTAAGGACCTCTCATACGGACTAGAATAGTCTGCATATCATCATAATGTCATTTACATGCTATACCACTCTTAGGATTCTCAAATTAATATATTTAGTATATTTAACGTTTTACGTATAAGTATTTATAATTAAACGTTAACACCCGGTTTATACACGACGAATATATCTAAATATTCCCACAATGGTCCCGACATATTTTTATATCCATTTTAACATCATAAAAGTTATAACATTCAGTTACCCAGTATTTTGGAAATTTATTTTATTTAGAACGTACGCGTATGAATATAACGACGGTTTTCGTGAAAACTAAACAATAATCACCCGATCACTCAGTAAATGTACCCAACATATTTTTAATATGTTTTTAACATTATTATGACTTTTATTTCATCCCGGTTAACTTCGTGAACGTTTATTGCTATTAAAACCGGTACCCGATTTTAACGAATAACGCGTAATAACACTTAACGCTACACTATATTTTCTAAGTGATCAAAACCGTTTTGGCTACTCCTTTTCACACCCAAAACCAGCCCATGAGACACCCTTTTAACCCCTAGCATTAACTCCTAAGTATTTAACTAATAAACCTTAAAACCTAACTTTACCAAAAATTCCAAAATCATAATTCACTTTTTAGCAAGAACAATTTTCATCTCATCTCTTCTTCTTCCCTAGTAAACCACGACCAAACCACCATAATTAGCTCAAGTGATCATTTTTCATAAGTTAAAACACTAAACTTGTTCCTTTTACAAGCCTAATCAAGAATCAAGCAACAAAAACACAAGAACATCAAGCATAATCATCCTATAATCATCTCATTTTGTCAAGTAAGTTATCAACTTTATTTTTACATGAAACATCTTATATTTACTTGTATTACATGATTTCCATGCTAAAAACCATGTACAACTAGCTATACCACCATTTATTTTGTCAAAAATGGAACATACAAACCCTAACTTTTTAGTTATGCATCCCCTAGCTCTAATAACTTGGTTAGGAGTCCATGGCACCCTAAGAAGGTGTATGGTAAGATTAGATTAGTCATGTGGTGATTACAAGAGGTTTGGTGATGGTAGAAATTAGTTTTTAACCTTGAAAACTTGATTTGGAACTTATTTTAGACATGCTGTCCCGTTTTGTAAAAATCTGGAAAATCAGTAAACACCAAGGAAACTTTGGCAAAATTTTTAGAAAATACTTTCAAAAACGAATCCGTAGGCGAAAGAACGGATTAAAAAGAGCTTATAACGAAGAAGTTATGATTTTTGCAAGATTGTTGACGAAAAGTATTTTTCTGAAAATAGTTGCTGTTGGACGTTTTTCATGGTACAAAAAGAGACTTTAGACGTAACCCGGAGGAGCCGAGCTTTCCAAAATATATTACTACATACTAAGACGAAACCGTGGATATAAAGAACAAGTAAAACAGACAAGTAACGACAAAGATATACTCGTTTGAATATCGGCTAAAACCCTTTTATAATTGACAGCTTTTAATATAATTTGGCGCAAAAACTACGAAGTGCATTTTTAAGCTAAACATAATGTCAAGTACCGAGCTTTATAACTAACGTAGTATTAGTTATTATGAGTATGTTTTCATCATTTCAAGGATTACAACCCGAGTATTTCAACGCTAACAAGGAAACTTACGTTATATATATATAAGTATATATATTATAACTAGCCATTTATATTTTCTAATAGCAATATTTTCCAAATTCTTGGATTATATATTTTGATAACACAAGTGTTTTTACAAAGAGTAGAGTGGTATAGGGAGCATGTGCATGTACATTCCTTTCTTCATTTCATGATCTAAAGTAGATCATATCATTCATTTAGGTTGCGGATAGAGTGCGCGCCTTACTTTAGTTCATACCTTTTTGTTATCATATCGCTTATATCAGGTGAGTATTCACGAACCCCTTTTTCTAACTATTTTAATCGCTTTGGGGTGGATGCATGAATTATTACTTGAACACTTTGAACATTGTTTTGAACCCTTTGATTATTATGAACACTTTTGACTTGTCTTGACCTTATAACTTGTTTAGAACTCTTGAACTTAACTTGAACTTTTGAACTTAATGTACCGTACGTACTATGACCTAAAGTCTCACCTTATTGGTGGAGCGTGCTAAGTCTCCCTTGTTTGGAGCGTTCTTAACCCTAAAGTCTCACCTTATTGGTGGAGCGTGCTAAGTCTCCCATGTTCGGAGCGTTCTTAATCTTATATAATAGTTGTATGATGTACTGTTTGTACATTCGCATTGTTCGACGCCTATTAGTAGTATGGATAGCGCTATTAGAGGTCGGCCAACCTCTCGTCCACCATGTTACGGGACGCATATTATTTAATTAGGGGCTTTGCATGGCATACATTATTATATAGGTGGTGCTTATATTGTGACTTATTATGACCGCGGGTGCTTGACTACAAGACATAATATTTGACAACGCCTTTGGCTTGTGAACTTTCTCTAATGGTTTCTCATATTAAATAAAACGTTTATACTCACCAACTATTTTTATAGTTGACCGTTTTCTCTCATGCATTTCAGGTGATCGTCAGTAAGCTTGTCAGCAAGGTCTTGCATAATGAAGTTTTCACATGTTACTTCTTTTCATTATGTATTAAAATACCATCTTTTGGGAATCAAACTTATGTCTCTTATTTGCCAAAGTCGGCAATAACAACGTTGTAATGTTATATTTTTCCTTAATGTAAATTATGGTATTGTCTTATTTCTCTTTGGTAATGTATATCGATTTCGTTACACCTCGTGTTTCCGCCTTCGGCGAGGGTGTGACACAACGGAAGCCTCCTCATTCAACATTGTTGATATGTTAGCTGATAAATGGAGAAACATCCACTCGGGTCTCTTTTCCAAAAAAGAAAGAAGGCAAGGAATCTTGTTGTGAGATAAGCAGGGATAAATGAAAATGGAATAAAAGAAGTTTCAACAAAGGCAAGAAGAAATTGAGCAACAACGTCAAATGTTCATCTTTCAACAAGAAAAACAACGTAAAAGAGACAGCTCGTTCTATCATAGTCCCGATGACCATTTGACCAAAGAACAACGAGAAACGGTGCTGGAGAAGAAGCAACAAATCAAGGAGGAATATAATTTAAATTATTAGTTTAAGTTTTTTATTTTTATTGTAATGTTTTATTATTTTATTTAAATTATTTTTAAATGTTTGAATTATTAATTTAATGTTTTTAATTAGTAATGCTTTTTTAATTTTAGTGTTTAAGAAAAATGAAAATGAAAAAAAGGTAGAAGTTGGTGGTGAAGTTGGTCGTAGAGAGAGAAAACTGATGTAGCGTTAAGTTAGTGATAATGATATTAGTTTAGCTTAATATTGGATATATGCAATAAAGTAGATGTCATTTGTTGATCTTATCTTCCTTTAATATTTTATACAATAAAGGAAAACCACAAGTGGTGACTTTTGTATTTCGAAAAAAGAATGTTTCTTTATTAGAAAGTAATTAAATTGTTGTTATATATTTTTAAAGATATTGTTTTTGTAAAACACTAAATATTTCTTTATTTGGTAAAAAATATATATAAATTCGTTTGTGCATATTACATGTATTGAAAAATGAAAAATACGCATGTACTTTATAGTTATATGTTTATAGTTTTGGACTAAAATGTAAATTACAAAAAATAAGCGCACTTCCAAAGTTCTTCCCCATTGTTTCCCTTAAGTCCATAACCCTAATGTCTTCGTTTTTTTTTTACCAAACCAAATCCCTATGTGAGAACCTGAAGAGGATCGATTCATAAACCAAAATTCAACCCATAATCTTAGCTTCAATACTTCAAGAATTATGTCTGTATTATTGACAATTCACTAATTTAGTTTGACCATTGACCACTTATGTGTATACAAAACAAGAAAATCATGGTCCCCAAATGACCATCTATAGTCACAGCCATTTTACAATTCTCGCCCCCAAATTCCCATCTATGATTACAAGCTCTACTATTTCATTTCAAAGGACCAGATTATACCAGAAGGATTAAATGTGATGTTGTTAGAGGTTTTAATTATTTGGTATTCTCACAAAAGGTAACTTCTTAACAGGTTTTACAATGTCAATCATACCTCTTTTAGAGATCAATGGTGAAAAGAATCGAAGGAATATTAAGGTGAAGATTACATCCTTGTGGAACCAATACATCACAAACAACAATCAGTTTAGGCTATCTTGAATTGATATGATCTTGATGGACAAACATGTTTCATTAACTAAATAATCTTAATATCTCTTATGCGTGTCGATTAAACTAATACAAGTAGTCTTTTTTAATTTCTGTGATAACAACTTATGAACCCACCCTACCATCCTCCAAGTGGATTAGCTTTAATATCCAAATTCAGTTGAAAATCGATGTTTTTTCTAACATGGGAAACTTACGTGTCGCATGGTTTGTTCTTGGTGTATTATGCAATTTTTACATGTTGTGCAATTTTACATATTATATTTTATCATCACATATTTCCATATACTGGTTAGTTAAGCTCATAAATTGTAACCTTAACACAACATTAATACTAATAGTTGGCAGTCTGCGCCTATTGAAGAGTTCTAAGAGTTTATGATATTGGGATTCGCTAACATCAACTAAAGGTCATTAGAAGGCTCTAGAGACACTAAAATTGCAATGGGTGCATATCCTCCTTATCATACATCGGCTAACAAAGGTTCCAGCACATGTACATTTTATTTCATGCCAAAATAAGTTTTCAAGAAATAAAACGATGTTACTTTTGGTGTGACTTACAAAATGACTTTGTGCATGTATTCTAGTACAAAATGTCCCTTTAAGCTGAGCATATAGGTAGACTTGAGAGCACTTTCTAACGACCAGAAAGCATCGAGTCTGTGAGAAGGGTCAGATCACTGAGTGAATTGAATTGGAATCAATATGCAGCCGTTGAAGTGACTGATATGAAGGCTCACCTTCTCAAGTATCCGGTAAAAGTTCATCGCGGCGCTCAAGTGAAGCCTCTTCCTGGTTGTCCAAATTTCCCAAATATGGGTGGCAGCATTGTGGCCCCTTTTGTGGACATTCAAAAAGACCTCACTATTTGAAATTAGATGTATCTGATATGATTCACTGGATCCACATCATTCATATTACAATAAGAAGGCCAATGGGAGCCATATTACAATATTATTGTTACATAACCTTAGATGGCCATAAATTTGGTATGCAAAATTTACCAATGTTTCTTTCATCCTTGCTGCTTCATTTGCCTGAAATTTTATGTAGTTCCTAATTTTCAATTAGGGTCAACAAGTTCAGTGAAAACAACATCACAGGGATTCAGGGAACTAAGGTTAGCATTTTGATTCACGAATTAATATTTACTTGTGCACACGGGGCAGACTCGATGGTACCACATTAACATCATTTATTATTCACCATTGTATATATATCTTTTGTTTTTACAATCATGTTTTTAAAGAAACACAGTGCAAGTTGTTACAAATTATATATATTATTAAATGTCATACGATGCGACGCCGCTCCCGCCTTTTTTTTACTGCTACTGCCTAAGGTGCTTTGCTTGCTTTAGTGCATTCTGGCCCATGCAATGTATTGTGTGTTTGTGCCTTTGGTGTGTTTTCTGGCCCATGCAAATGTATTATACGCTTTTAGGCGTATACTAATAAAAAAAAGAAAAAGGTTACATTGCTGTTAGGATGGAGCATGTGTTGATGATCTATTGGCTGGTGTTGCTTTTCCACCTAAAACAAAAAGGATTTGTGGACATAAATACAATGTCGAGTACACTATTGTACGTCTTTTCCAATCTCAAGTACATTGCGAACCTTCGTGACACTATTTTACCAAACAAAAAAGTGCTCCTTCAACCTGGAACAACAAAAAACATCAGGGGAAAACACAAGAGCAGAAAAAAAAAAAAAAAAAAAAAAAAAAAAAAAAAAAAAACAGTTTTTAAAAAAATAGTGAAAACAAAATCTGTGAATCACTAGAAGGTCTGGAAAGAATAATATTCGATGGGAGAGATGGTTAGAGAGACTTTAAAGTTGTGCTAGTATACCAAGTCTTAATAGTTGATGTGGGTTGCTGCTTGTGGGGGTGTTTGGTTAAGTGTAGTGTTGTTGTTTTGACTTTTTTGAGAGGCTGTAGTTTTTGTCGGTATGATTTCTGTCTAGCTAATGCTTGTTCACATATCTCATGTTTTAAATAGTTTTTTGGAAGTTTTTGCTGTGTGCTTTGAGTTTCGGTGGTTAGGTCCGTGGTCTGGGCTTGTGGTTGTTGTAAGTGACAATAGTGAATGATTTTGATTGATTGATTACAATTACATCATATCTATAAATAGCACAAGACAAAATATTCTAGACTCGGATTTGGGTCCGTTACATAATAAGTATTGTTTGTTTTTATGTTCACTTCTTGGTGTTTGTCCTATGAAATGTTTTTTTTTTTTTTTTAGTTAATAAATTCTGCCTAAAAAAAATAAAAATAAAATAAAGGCTTATAAGTACAAAATTATTAATGAAAAGATGATCTATTCAATACAAAAAGTCTTTCAAATATCATAGATGCTCTTTGCTTACGACTTTGACAACGAAACTTTCAAATATCTTGCTCTCCAAGTTTAGATTTATAAACCACACTAAAATAACAAAACAAATTAACACCCCATTTCAATTTAAAAAAATAAAAATTTAGGCATTTTACTTAATTTGGGGATCGTTTATTTCACTTATAACGCACAATGGGCCTCATAATCAGAATTGAAGCCTTTTATTGAGGTTTGAAAACATAGAAGGCTTGAATCAGTTAAGATCTTTAGTTTGCTCTCCAGAAATTCTCAAAACATGCAGGAAATGCCAAACTGATTAATCACCGATTAATCACCGCCTTGACCAATTACAGGCTGCAGGGTGGTCGACCGCCCGGCTACCGATTCACGATTTTTGCAACATTGACAAAAAGTCTTTCAAATATCATAGATGCTCTTTGCTTATGACTTTGACAACGAAACTTTCAAATATCTTGCTCTCCAAGTTTAGATTTATAAACCACACTAAAATAACAAAACAAATTAACACCCCATTTCAATTTCAATTTCAATAATAACAAGAATCATTTTAATCTTTTAGATAACAACTAACAACAAATAAACCTACACATAGCCCACTTTTAGCTACCATCAAAATACATACATACACCCGTGGCCTTTAACTCCAACAATCACAAATATCTGGTATTTTCATCAAACACCTCATACACATATACACACCTTTCCCCCCCCTCCTAAACACAAAAACCATATAATCAAATTCACTACAAATCGTATGCTAACCCACTAAATCAATTCATCATTTTGTACCTTTAAATCATGATATTTTCACGGTTAGGTTGGTCAATTGCACGATCATCACGTTCTAGGGTTAGCAATTTTTTTTTTTTTTTTTTTTTTTTTTTTTTTTTTTTTTATATAAATATATAAATATTATTTTTATTGATGTATGTGTGAATTTGATTATTGTAGGGTGTGTTTAGTGGAAGGTTACAGGTATTGAATGGTTCAGTTTATGAATCGAGATATGTTGTTAATGGTGGAGGAGGAGGAGATGTTAATTTGGGGATTTTGGGGCGGTACTTGAGTTCGTTAGCTGGTAGTGGTTTTCATGATGGTAGTAAGGGGTTTGGGTTGAGGCCTAAGGATTTGGATCGTGTTTTTGCGAATGCGAGTTTTCGTAGGTTGTTCTCGAGTGAAGCGCCTAAGAAGAAAAGTAAGGTTTTCTTGTTTTTGAATTAGTTAGGGATTATATGTGTAAAACACGGATAATCGGAAAAGTTTATGTGTTATTACCTTGATTGTGTTTGGAATATCTAGCGTTTAGCTGTAGCTGTAGCTGCAAGCTGTAAATTTTTGTTTTGTAAAAGCGTTTAGTATTGAGCTGTACCAGCTGTAACTATAAACAAGCAGTCAAGCATACAGTCATAAAAGCTAAAAGTTAAACGCTAAAAAAACACTTGTTTCGAAACACAGCCTTAATGTATGTAAATTGGATATTTGAGTAATATAATACGGGGAAATATTGGTGTATATGCTGGTTAATTACGTTGTGTTTGATAATTTGTTTTTCGACAGATTATGAGAACTTCTACCCAAAGGAAAAGAAGGAAATTCCGAAAGGGAATGAGCAGAAGACGGAATCCAAAGGTTAGTTACATTGATTAGTTACTCTCGATGTTATACTTCACAGTAGTTGCAACTAGTTTCCTTGGTAACTGACGGTGGTTACCGTTATTTTATCATTCATGAGTTTTATGCTCTTGCTTGTTGATAAATACTTGCAATTACTATGTTATTGTTATGGGGGATTTCGTGTTCTTTTTTTATGCTTACATGTTTGTGTTTGTCATTGGTACACGTGTCTCACTTTAATCAGTCTCACTCGAGTATTGAGTAAGTGCCACAAATAGGCTACATTTAGAGTGAATAGGATTGTAAAATCTGGTTAATGATTATATAGTCATCTTGTGTGCTTTTAGTTCGGTGTATATTCGGAATACCTACTTTGTAGTTTGGAATAGCTTGTGGGTGGCTTGGGTGTATTTCTGAAATGTGTATGTTTGTAGAAACATAGTATTGCATATTCGAGTATATTTCTCACCCCTTCTGCATAGCCAGGTGTAATATCATTTTTACTAAGAGTTATGATTATGCATCCTTGGGTTCACCGATTGGAGTTTATTGAAGTATTGGACTATTGGTCCTATGGTAATTGACAGACTGGACTAATTATTGTAGAACTTAAACCTGGAAACTGGTGACTTAGTCTGTAGATCCACCACTAGTTCCTGGTTCTTTCTGTAATATCTTCTGATAGAATGTTGGCCTGTTTAAATGCAACTGTTTTAGCTGTATGATCGTTTTGCATAAAGCATTGCACATGCTATGAATCATAAAGCGTCTTGCATAAGGCTGCAACATTGAGAAACTGCTGATCACTTCAACTGACACATTTGCTGTGGGACATAGTTATGAGAATCTGGTTCTCTTGCATTATGTTGAATTCGCAGATAATTAAGTTTTACTCTGTTACATCTATTAAGAGTTGAATGTAATTATGTTTTCTATAGGCTTGCCATGTTTCAAATTTCAACAACGTACATAATAAAAATGTGCATGATGTCTAAAGTTCAGCTACTAATGTCTTTATACATTGTGTAGAGGAATCAAGCACAGATGACGATGGGAGTTTTTTCCCAAAGCAATTCCAATTCCAAATACCCATCCCTTTGCTAGTGATTGGACTGTTGCTCTTTTCATCACTATCTTCTTTTGGTCCCCGTGAACAGAAACAGGTTAGCAAATTCTACAGCTAGAGACTTGATTTAAATGCATGTATGGGTTGATGTTGTTAAATTTTCATTCCAAGTGTGGTTATGATGTGTTTGGTATCTAGATGACATATTTTTATTACTCAAATGTAAGGGTGTTATTCATCTTTGATTACTGTAGGAAGTAAGGAGGTTTGACTTTTCGTAATTTCTGGTTTTATCTTTAGCAATAATTTCCAGACTTATGAAATGACGTAGTTTAAATGTTTCTCTACTCATACAACTGAAATGGCGTAGGTTGGAGTTCTAAAATTTGAGGACTCTTAGTGCTCTTATAAGCTATCAACTATACTTAACACGGCCACATACACCTAAACATATGAGATGGTTTTGACCACCAACTCACTTTGCCAATGAAAAGCGTGGATGAAAATATGAGGCTGACTTTTTTTAATAATGTATTGAGCATATGATCAAATGTAGATGTTTGACATATGCATACAAGTGTAAAATGCACTCAGGTTTATTTCGTTAGAATTTCTTAGCTTGTGTACAGACTGCATGGAAGATGAATTGCGTGTTTTTAATTGAGTTCCTTTTGTAAGCAAGTGTTGTCATCTTGTAAACTCTTATATCTAGGATATCTATATCTTTGGAAAGTGACCACAGTTTTGAATTCAGTTCATTGCCTCTGTTTGATATAAAGGTTATCAAAGGTTAATAATATACTGTATATTAACTGTGTCATATATTTTGTGTATACATTCAGTAGACTTCTCAATGTTCTTTTTTCATTGTGATTTCAATGTTTGCAGATTAGTTTCCAAGAGTTCAAAAACAAGCTTTTGGAACCAGGCTTGGTGGATCATATAGTTATTTCTAACAAATCAGTTGCAAAAGTATATGTACGAAACACACCACGTAATCAATCAATTGATTCTACTGAAGGAACTTCAATTGATTCACCTACAAAAGTGAATACAAGCCAGTATAAATACTACTTCAACATTGGGAGTGTTGAATCTTTTGAGGAAAAATTAGAGGAAGCACAGGAAGCACTCGGGATAGATCCTCATGATTACGTTCCTGTCACATATGCTTCTGAAATGGTTTGGTACCAAGAAATTATGCGATTTGCTCCCACACTCTTATTACTGGGATCCCTTTGGTATATGAGTCGTAGGATGCAAGGCGGTCTAGGTGTTGGTGGCGGTGGTGGGAAAGGTGCGCGTGGAATATTTAACATTGGCAAGGCCCATATTAATAAAGTTGATAAGAACGCAAAAAACAAGGTGATTTTTCTATCTCCATGATAGGACGTGTTTAAACGTGCATTATTAAATTAAATTCTAATACTTATATAACATAATGACATATAAGAACACTGTTATAGTCATTTTATTTATTTAATCAATCAAATTCTGTGGCACTAATAATAACTCTTGTTTCTGTGCACACTCTTACCTAGGTCTTTTTCAATGACGTTGCTGGCTGTGACGAAGCAAAACAGGAAATTATGGAGTTTGTGCACTTCCTTAAGAACCCAAAGAAATATGAGGAGCTGGGAGCTAAAATCCCTAAAGGTGCTCTATTAGTAGGACCACCTGGCACTGGCAAAACCCTTTTAGCTAAAGCAACTGCAGGAGAATCTGGTGTACCTTTCCTCTCAATATCTGGATCAGATTTTATGGAGATGTTTGTTGGTGTGGGCCCATCCAGGGTTAGAAACTTGTTCCAAGAAGCTAGACAGTGTGCACCTAGTATAATATTTATTGATGAGATTGATGCAATTGGTCGTGCAAGGGGACGTGGAGGTTTCGGGGGTTCTAATGACGAACGAGAGAGCACTCTTAACCAGCTGCTCGTAGAAATGGATGGATTTGGTACCACTGCTGGGGTGGTGGTTCTTGCCGGGACGAATAGACCGGATATTTTAGATAAAGCTCTCTTAAGGCCTGGAAGATTTGATAGACAAATTAGCATAGATAAACCTGACATCAAAGGCCGGGAGCAGATATTCCAAATTTATTTGAAAAAGCTCAAACTTGATAATGAACCATCTTACTTCTCTCAGAGACTTGCTGCTCTCACTCCAGGATTTGCTGGAGCTGATATAGCCAATGTTTGTAATGAAGCAGCCTTAATTGCTGCAAGGGGTGAGCAGACGAAGATATCCATGGACCATTTTGAGGGAGCCATAGATAGGATCATCGGTGGGCTTGAGAAGAAGAACAAGGTAACAGAAAGCAATAGACAATTTCTCTTTTTCTCACAAGTTTGATATGCCTTATACGCAGATGTGACAATTTTGACCATATGCTTAGGAATGGGTTAGATTTTATCTCATAAAGGTGAAATCGGAAAATTAACGTAACAGATAACGGGTCAAATGTGTTTGAACCGGTTAACGTGTTGAAAGTAACCTGAACCGTATTTAGCACATGAAGCTTCTAAATTGTTTTATGCAAACATTTAGACTATTATTATAATGGTATAGACATTAGAGGTGGCAATTTGTGTCCAAAAAAAAAAGGGGGGCTAATCTAGGCTAATTTGTAAAAGATTTGAGCACATTTAGCCCCCTCCTTTATTTGAAATGGGCATGTATGGCCCATTGAAAAGTTAAATGGGCACTAACAGGCACATATTTTCTCTCAATTGGAGAACACTACAAACGTTTTTAAAGAAAAACTTATAGATATAATATATTTAATTTTTTAAATATAAATGAGGTTTTACATTTATGGAATTTATTTCGTCGTTTTGAGTCTTTTCTAAAGGGATTCACATAACATGACCGTGCACATTTAAGCCCGTGCCAGTTTGGGTCCAAGCCCGTTTAGACCGTGGCCCGTGCCTGCCCATTTTCCCACCTCTAGGTATAGACTGTATAGTATATGTAGTAATTTAGCAACCAATTTTTTTTTTGTCCATTTTTTTTGTCCATTTTTTTTGTCTATTATACCATACCATTATCATAATAGTCTAAATGTTTGCATAAAACAACTTAGAAGGTTGCATTGGAAACTGAAAAGTACCCCTTCCTACCCAAATTCGTTTGACCAAAACTAATAATCTATGATGTCACCTCCATTAACTCTGTGTTGTTGAAACAGGTGATAAGCAAGCTCGAACGCCGGACTGTAGCTTATCATGAAGCCGGACATGCTGTTGTTGGGTGGATGTTGGAACATGCAGAACCGTTGTTGAAAGTGACCATCGTTCCTCGTGGCACAGCAGCACTCGGTTTCGCTCAGTACGTACCAAGTGAGAACTTGCTCATGACCAAAGAACAACTTTTTGACATGACGTGCATGACGCTAGGTGGACGTGCCGCTGAACAGGTAATGTTTATCAAAACTTGCTTCTTTAGGACTTACAGAACAATAATACTTGCAGCCTATGAAAAGTTGTGCAAGCGGAGGCATTGTATGTTTGACTAATAACCAGATGTCTCAGACCGTGACACATTTCCCGAGAACACTTCATAATGATTAGATAGTTTAGCATAGTAATCAAATTTCGATAAAGGGATTCTTAATTTTTTATTATGGATGTATAATCTGTTTTAGATAATCAGTTCCTTAAAAGGAAAACTAAAAATAATTGTAGATGTATAATGTATTATGATAAAAAGATTTTCTTTTTTAATGTTAGATTATAGTTTTTCTAAATGTATGAACAAATAGTTTATAATAATATTCTTAAACTAAATAAGTTGTCGTATTCTAATTTGTACTTAGATAATAATAGAAGCATGTCCCTTTTGGTCATTTTTTTTTTCCTTTCGTGAAACAACAATACATATCCAAATACCAGGTCCTGTTTTGATTATTCAATCAGCATGTCCAAACACCCCTAAAAGTAATTCTAGATCTAAAATTTTGCCAAAAGAGAGTTTGTACAATTTCACAGACATATATAAATGAAATGGTGTAAGGGACGGTCAGAAGTTGTAATACATTACTCTTGTGATTTAAACACTTGTGTTGGTAGTTAAGATTGTTTCATGATTTCAGGTCCTAATAGGAAGGATTTCAACTGGAGCACAAAACGATCTGGAAAAGGTGACAAAAATGACATACGCGCAAGTTGCGGTGTATGGCTTCAGCGAGAAGGTAGGTCTCCTCTCGTTCCCTCAAAGGGAGGATGGAATGGAGATGACCAAACCATACAGCAGCAAAACCGGGGCAATCATCGACACAGAAGTCAGGGAATGGGTAAACAAGGCTTATGAACGCACTGTCTCACTTGTGACAGAACACAGAGAAAAACTTGCTCAGATTGCTGAGCTTTTGCTCCAAAAAGAAGTCCTCCACCAAGACGATTTAATTAAAGTCTTGGGTGAACGCCCATATAAAGCGGCTGAAATGAACAATTATGACAGATTTAAGCTCGGATTCGCGGAGGAAGATGCAAAAACTGGAATAACTGAAGAGGGTAGCCCAAACGACGGGAATGAGTCGCCACCCCTCGAGCCAGAAGTAGTCCCTGCGTAGAAGCTGCTCAACACAACAGAGGTAAGAAAAAGTTTAATTTCAAGAACAAAATTCCTCCCCATTTGGATTTTGAATTCTTTTAGGAGAACAGAGATTTGGGTGAAGGACTGACAATGATCTGTCTTCAAGTTGTATTTGGTGACATATTTTAGCTTTGATATTCCTGCATAGCTAAATGTAAGCAAGTGGTGCTTAATGTTCTGATGATACAAAAAGAACACTGTAAAGTTCATGTGGTGCATTTTCATTTCGTAAGATTTTCTTTATCTACGAAGCTCTGACATATGATTATTACCACATCTTTTATACGGAGTATTTGTTTTAAACATTAGAACAGTTATTGCACAAAGTTCGAATAATGCTGTTCTTAATCATGTTTTTATATGTTCAGCTTAACAGAGATACAAAGCCTGAAAGCCATATGAAGGCTATGCATGTTCGTCAGTCATTATAGAATTCTTATATTGTCTCCATTGTATAACATGTTAACCATACATTGTAAAGTCGGATAGAGTAGCTTCATTTAGACATGTCGATGTTTTGTTTGACTTTTAGTCAAGGAGCCGTCATGACAAATGCTCTAAATATGTTTAGGCCTGTATTTGAAACCAACCCACCTAAACTCTGTTATTGTAATTTTATTTTGTAGGAGCTGCCAGGGCAAAAGGTGTAAATTTCCTGAATCTGTCATTTTATTTTTAATCTGAGTTTCAATTCAAACTAAAAACTCTGTATAATGATCGAGCAACTGGCCAACTAAAATGAATCCTTGGCAGAAGCTAGAGCTGAGATGTAGGTATGACCTTTATGACTAAAAAATAAATATAAGCGTAATTTCTAAAAAATGTGACATGGATTGCGAAAATGTTTTAGGGTTGGCTAGAGGTGCTTCAACTTGTTTCCATTCAGCCAATAGAGTATCTAATCGACTACCCTTTCTTGGATTCGCCATTTGGCCTTCTTTTTTTCTGATGTTTTTTCTGTGATGATTTCTCTTCGCATAGTTATACATCCATTCTGTGTCAACTTGCTCACTTTTCAAAGATATCACGTCCGCACTTTACATTTAACTTTAGAATTTGGCTCTAGCTGATCCTTCTTGGATTGCAGTTGTGCAATTTGTAAAGGAAAAGATTTATTTTTTCGAAGTTGGAATATGAGAGCACCGGCAATGGCAATGGCAATGGCAATGGTGCGTTGGTGTGGGTGGCCCTTTGGCCATCACTACTGTTATTTCAACGTCCCATTATTTTTATCCTGCAATGACCACTACACATTTTTATTATTAAATAACAAAAACATGCACATGCACACAAAACACAACAAGAGGTGTAGTACCCTTTTTCGAGTTGATAATTCTCCTCACACTTTTTCTTTTTCATTCACGATTTAGGCTGTTTATTAATGGAAAACTCGGTTGTTTTCTAGAAAGATTTTTCTTGAAAACCTAAAAAATTAGAAAAAGCATTTAAATTTTTTTTCCAAAAGTCTTTTGGAAAGATAGAAAACCTGTATTTCTTGGATAAGAGATAAGATCTTCTATACGGCGTATTCCGAGAGTTGGATATGCCGAATTCTTCATACAATTAACTTGGGCTTGTCTGTCAATGATTCTTATACGGGGCATCACCAGAATTTTATTAGCCATATTCTTCTGAGTACGATAATTCCTTGAAATCTTTTAAGTAAAGTATACGACATATCACCAAATGTGGATCCTCCATATGCACTTGTTGGAGTTGTGTATTTTTTTAGTTTAAGCACCAAGTTTCGTTGTTTTTCGTGTCTTTTCCAATATTGCTTCATAATTACTGTAAATAACAAATATAAGTAATTAAACAATGATTCTCATATGAAAGTATAATAAATGAGAAATATAGGTGGGATAAATGATGCATAAGTATAGTACTTATTTGATCACATCAAATATCCCCCCACTTGACTTCTACTTGTCCTCAAATAAACTCTCGATTTTAACTTATAAAAAATCTGTTAAACAAGAGTAAAGGAAATAAGCTTAAATAAATGACTCAATCAAAAGTACACATAACCAAGCATCTCGCGAAATAGGAAATGAAAACACTCAAATCACTCAACTAATCTATGTGGTAAGTGGTAACAATTAGTGAATCACTCAATTGCATGGTCGTGGTGAGTATTTTATCATAAACATAGCAAAGATAAACATGTCCACCAGAGTATAGTACATAACCAATATAAAAGGTAAATGGGTTAAATAATGAAAGCCTTACGGGGTTTGATCATTCTTAATCCAAATAACAATACTTGAACAAAAATACGTGAACAAAGATGACAAAACCACAAGTGATTGCTCAAATCTAGGTATCAAGATCGCTAAAGATTAGAATGATATAGGGCAAGGATTAGGCATGGAAACATTTATGAAATGGTTTAAAAATAAAAATAACAAACAAATAGATTAAGTCCCAACAAACCAAGTGTTACTAGTTACTATTTTACCATAAACCCGGAAAAGACTGTTATCATAGACTAACTCACGCTTTAACATGAAAAGCACATGCTTTAGTGACACGGATTAGACTCAAGGACATCTTGATCAACATCATCGTCATAACATGAAACATACCTAGTTGGTTAACCGATCAACCAACTCCCATAAATCCCAAATACAACAAAGGTGGTTCAAATACGGCCACCATACACTAACTAAAAATACATAGTTGGTTTATATTATGACCAACTCTAAATAATATATAGCAAAACTCTATAACATTGGTTTATATCATGTACCAACTCATAAACATCATTCTCAATAATAAACAAGTCGGTTAAGCTTAGAAAAACCGACATACTCACATCCTCTCCTTTTCTCTTACATTTTTTTCGATTTTTTTTTACTTTCTCTTAAATCTTTTCCTCACATATCTCACAAAAATCTGAAATAAAATAATGGTACAATACTTTACCATTTCAGTAATAATAATCAATATGAAATAAACTTGAAACGCATAATTGATGCGGAATTTTGCAAAACCACTAAGTTTTACAATCCTCCCAGATAGTGTATCTAACCGTTGTAGTGTAGTATAGTCAAGACATGAAGGGTTGATCATTCTCTAGGGGAATAGGGTTGTGAAGGTCAAAGTGCATGATGAATTATGTTTAAAGGTGAGGGATGATTATTTTTGGTATTTTTATGTTTTTTTTAGAAAGAAAGTAAAAATCTCAAAGTTTGAAAAGATTGGTTTTTAACTACTAATTAAACTAATTTAAGCTAATTTAAACTAAATTAAACTAATATGCAGAAAAATAAAGTGGTGAACTCGTATGATAAATAAAGATGTTTACTTAGAACCTTATTACTCCCTAGTTATTTCCTATTGATTAGTCGAATTGTCACGTCCTTGTTTTAATTAGCGCGTTGTATTCCTTAATAATGGTCGTAGGGTAGTGCTACTTTCCCTAACTCTATGAATGTATTGATCTCGTTAAGAATTCTAATGTCAGCATCCACAGTTCTGCAACATTTAGAAATTATAGGACTCGTTAAGACTCTTAAGGTCCGTAACCGCAATTCATGCAATAATTACAATGAATAAAACAACTATTGCACTATAGTGGAGCGTTTAGTCGGACGTTCAAGCTAGTAATATATTTGACCTAGCCAGTTTTCCAACTTCTAACACTAAAAACAACTAATTAAACAAGAGATGACAATCAATAATCAACAACTAGGTTTCATTCAATCCTAAGCAAACACTAATAGATCTAGCCTAACATGTTAAAAAGAAGAGAAGATAAACAAATAATCAAATAACACATAGACATATTGAATGGTTAATTAATTGAATAACTTATTTTCAATTAAAGCATGGAGTCGAGAGAGTTAAAAACCCTTACAAAAGTTGGAAAATTCGTGCACCAAAGTCTTGCCAATATTCTACCATTACGTGTCACCCATAATGAAAATCCTATGACAACTATATATAGATTTACAATTGTGACAGTGTCACTTTATAAGTGTGACGTTGTCGGCTCGCCGTCATTAAGATTTCGTCTTTTGCACCATCCACGTTGTGACGGTGTCACATAGCAGATTGTGACGCCGTCAGCTTTCCTTTTTCTGGTTCTGACGTCGTCAGCTCAAGACCGTCACTATAGCCTGAAGCGTCACTTGGAAAATTTATAACTGGATGGAAACTTAATTCTTCAAGTGACAGTGTCACTTAGTCGATCTAACGCCATCACACTCCCTTTCTTGTGACGTTTTCGTGACTCGGTCATTTTCTTCGTTTCTTCTCCAAATTAGCCAAAAAGCATCCTTTTCCAACATTTGCTTCCCAAGTACCTACAACTCAAAAAGAAACGATTTAGGGTAATAATTGATCAAATATGTACGAGTTTAGAGGCTAAATGACCCCTAAACAATGCATGTTTTTAAACCTTATCAAATATACCTACACTTAAGATTTGCTTGCCCTCAAGCAAATGTGCTTTTATACTAATCAATTTACAAGTTAGGGGCATTTAGCATTGGTTTAAAAGTAATTACAACACAACTCATTCCACAATAGTCAAAACAAGCACGAAAATTATATACTAGCACCTCACATAAAGTGTTTGGATTTTCACATCTCTCGGGTGTATAGGTTGTATAACATGTATGGAAACAGGAAAATAAAACACTCTCTACCTGTCATAGCACATAGATTACCATAGGCTTGATAAAGGATCAAACCTCCACTGCTTTGGCGTAAGCACCTAGGATAAACTATCAAAGATGACTTTTAAAGGGTTGTAACGTGATAAGGATTTAAAATGTACATTTTTATGGGGTCATTTAGGACCTAAACTCATACAAATATGATCAAATATTGCCCTAAATCGTTTATTTTTGCATTTTATGTACTTGCGAAGCAAAAGATGAAAATCGACACGCTTTGAGCTAATTTGGTGAAGAAAGTGAAAAAACGATCAAGTCGCGAAAAAGTCTGGAAAAGGGCTTCTAACGGTGTCACACTCCACAACATGATGCTATCCCTTGTATTTTAGCTTGAATATTCAGAGTAAATTTTACACGAGATGGCTCAGATCTTTTATAAAAAGACATCGTCACAACGTTCTGACGGCGTTAGAAGACACAAGGCGACGCCATTACAAATATGTCGGTGCAGAAGTGAAACCCTATGATGCGAGATATTGCAACCTCACAAGGAGATTTACTTCTCAAGGGATCTCAAGAAGTTTTGCAATCCTCCAGGCAGTGTACCTGACCGTTTTAGTGTAGTATAGGTAAATCTGGGGGATTGATCGTTCTCTAGAGGAATAGTTTCGTTAGGTTGAAGTGTATGTCGAGATAAGTCTAAAGGCGAGGGATGATTCTTTTTGTGTTATTATATTTTTATAAAGCAAGTAAAAATCTCGGCTTTGAAGGGAAGAGCGGAATTAGTTGCTATGCAACTAACCCAAAAACTACTTTTATAAAACTAAAATAAAAATAACAAGAAAAATAAATTGGTGAACTTCTTATGGTGAGACAAACGTGTTTACTTAGATTTCACTACTCCCTAGTTATCTTTTACTGATTTGTTGAATTGTCACGTCCTTGTTTTAGTTGAAACATTTTATTCCTTAATACCGATCGTGGGGTAGTGCTACTCTCCCAAACTCTAAAAATATTTGTGGAAAACTAGAAGGGGGGGGGGGGGTTGAATAGTTTTACGTCTTTTTAATTTTATTTTGAAAACTTAGTTTAGTTTTAAAACCTTGTTTGCTTTTAAAACCTTGATTCAATCTTATGTGAACTCAAATCTTGAACAATATGAACAAGTATATCTAAGTATAAACAATAATAATAATGTATGCTAAGTATGTGAAATCAACACATGCATAATATAAACAATTGTAGCTATATGCGAGAGATAAGTACGTAATCGTTTATTTTATAATCCTTAGTTATATTTTGTATGAAAACTATACTTGATCGAAATGATCAATTATATGTATGTAACCTTTTTAGTTTGATTGTAAAAACTTTGTTTTGTGAATAAAACTTTCGTTTGATCTTTAAGTAAAATCAATACTAGTACTATATGAGCAACTATATATATATATATGTCTACGTCTACAAAAGTAATAATGATATAAGCAAGATAATAAGTAAGATATGGAAAGATCTAACCGCGAGACAAAGGATTTATAGTGGTTCGGCTACAAGGACACCTTCCTTGCCCTACTCCACTCCTCGAGTCACCTACTCGAGAATTTTCTTCACTATATCAACAAGCTCCCTTATGGCGGAGAAAACCTTACACACCAATTACACACCAAAGCTTCGTCACAACGAAATCACACCTTCTTCACAACTACTTCACACCAATCTACTACACACCTATCTTCACAACTACTTCACACCAATATACTACACACCTATCTTCACAACTAACTACTTCAACTCTATCTTCTTCACACCAATAGATTTCCTAGCTTTTTTTCTTCACACCAAGCTATCAACTATTCACACAATCTATATCTAACACAACTATCTACAAGCAAATATTCACAACAATCTTCACAAAGAATATGTAAATAATCTTGATGATACACCAACAACTTAGATGTGGATATCACAACAAGTTGTAATACTTCTTGTCTAGGAAGATAGAAGTATTCTTCTCTTGCACTTGAGAGGATGGAAATTGGATCACTTTGAAACAAAGAATATATACACTTATGATCAAAGGATGAGAGAATAGAAAATTAGATCTAGATCAGAAAGTTTAGAAGTGCAAAAGGTGAGAAAAATCTGAGGGATGAATCAGTATTTATAGGGAGAAAAAATACTGTTCTGGAGCGTGGCCGGTCCCCTTAATTAGGGGCCGGTCCCCTTAATAATTAAGGGGGCCGCCCCTCCAGAACGTTGGGTTTATTTGTCTTTTTGTGGGGAAGGTTTTTCTGGATTAGATTTGCCATTTTTGGTTGGAAATTTGAATTCATATATTTATAATGAATTAAACATATTCCTTTAATTCCAAAAATGTTTTGTAAAAGATATAAAATGTTTTGTGACATTTTATAAAAAGTCTAGTGTTTAAGAAAATTCTTCCTTTGATCATAGAATGCAATAAACACTTTGTTTATTCATACCTTAAGTGATTTGGATGTAAAGACAAATGTTAAGCACTAAAAACTTGTTTATGTCATAAGTTTTAGATTAATGAGTTTATGCTTTGTAATTATCAAAACATAGAGACATTGTTAATATGTTAACAATGTTTTTAGACATTATTAATTTATGTCAACAATCTCCCCCTTTTTGATGATTACAAAACCTTAAACTCTTTAAACCTAAAAATTAATTTTTAGACAAGTATTAGAGTTTAACATTCACTTCTCCCCCTTTTTGTAAAATCAAAAAGGTTATGCCGACTAGCTTCATAAATGAAGTTAGACGGGATAAAAGCTCCCCCTTGATGTGTGCTCCCCCTTGTTCGATGGCACCAAGGGATCGAGATATGGAATGCTCGCAAGAAAAATATTAGAAGCACAAGCATATATAGAAGAATATGCAATATACAAGTAACAAGCATAGTAAACAAATATTAAGGATACATAACAATTAATTCAAAGTGATTATGTTAAAAGATCCTAATTTGCCAAAGAGAGCCATCGGACTTGCTTGTAACAAAAGGTTGGTTGATTCGTATTTGAAAGTGAGAATTATAAGCATATGGTATGCTTAGATGGTTGATGATGGAGTGTTTGGAATGAGGATGGTTGAGTTAGGATAAGGTTGTTGGATTAATGGAGGTTGTTGGATAGTTTGGTGGTGGAGAGTTTGTAGCGGAAGAGGTTGATTGAGGTTTTGAATGTTGTTCAAGTGAGGGTATTGGATGTGATCTAGTGAGAAGATATTCAATCCAAGTGTTCATTGAATGCAATGGTTTTTAGGAGAAAGGTGCAACAAGGTCAATTGTTGACATGCTTCTCAAGTTGATTTATGTTGTGTGGTGATGAGGGTGATCTAGATGAAGGTGGATCCAAATTGCGTTGAGCAAGATGTAAGGCTAAAAGAGCACTAAGCTCATGGGCTTCTTTTAGCGCCTCAACGAACTTCAAGTGTTCGGAGGAAGGTGATGGTGGTGGAGCATGATAGTTGTCTTGGGTGATGGTTTGAACATGCATCATAGGAATGGCATGTGAAGTTGTAGGATGTGGTGGTGATACTCTTGGTGGTGGAGACATGTTTGAGCTTGGGTAATCATGAAAACATGATATGGGTGGAAGAGATCCTTCATGAGTGGATGGTGTTTTTGTTGAATGAGCAACATGTAAAGTGTTGGTAATGAGGTTGGGATTATTATTTTGGGATTGTGCATGCTCATCATAAGAAGGAGCATTAGTCGAAGCACGAATGGATGATTTGTTGTTAAATGGATCATTTGTGTGAGAGTGAGGTTTAGGTGTTGGTTGATAATGAACAACATCGCTTGAGTTGTGAAAAGATTATGAGGTTTGAGTGTAATGTAGAAGGATATGAGTGAGTAAAGGTTTGTAATGTTGGTGAGAAGGAAAGTGAGGTGTTAGGTAAGTAATGTTTGAAAACATAGGAGGAATTTGGTGTTGGATGTTTGACAACGTCATTTGATTTGACGGAATTATAAAGGAAGTTAGGCTTTCTTCTCCAAACAAGTTTCTTGGTGGTTTTGGTTTTAATGGGAGAGGAAATGATGAGATGAGTGGAGATTGAGAGGAATGAGAGTGTTTATAATGTAGGATTGGTGGGATCAAGGATGGATAAACATTGATGGAAGGTTTAGGATAAAATAGGTTTGTGAATTTTGGGAAGTGTAGGATGAAATGGGCTAAAAAATAGAAAAAGGGAAACAACACCTTCGACCATCAGATGGCCGGTCCCCTTAATTGGAGGCCGGTCCCCTTAATAATTAAGGGGGCCGCCTTATGATTTAAGGGGGCCGCCCATCTGGTGATTCCCAGATTGCCAGAAAAGGGTTTTTTTTTTGTAGTGAATTGCAGAAAGGTTGTGTTTTTGGTTTCAAACAAGTCCAACTCTTTGAGGCAATCAAGCATATACTAATTATGTAGGCAATTATGTAGCCAAAGCATGTTAACCAAAGAGATTAAGTAAACAGGCAATTTCATCTAGCATGCAAACATACTCATCAAGCAAGTAAAATATAAGTGCTAGGAAACAATAAGCAACATCAAGTATTTCATAACTACATAACAATGAGGATTAATCCTAATGTGTATCAATGTGCAATAAGTGGGTAGTTATGATAGCATGTATTTCTAGACTTGTTACAAACAAAGTCTTAATGAACAAACCATGGTCCTCTTGATTTGATTTAGTTAACTTATAAGTGTCATTTATATAAATATAGATGACAAATATGAGATCACCATGCATGATTTTAAAAGAGACGTTTTTAGCATTATTCAACAATGTTTGAAAGTAAATTTTCACTTGGATGTGAGAGTTATTTGAATAAAATAGATTGTGTTTTTACTTCAAAATGTGTGAATGAACGGTAAAGAATATTTTCCCAATCTTTAGTTTTGATCAAAACAAAATTGTAGATATTGATAGTGAAAACATGTTATTTAAAAGTGGGATAGTTATTTGAAAGACTATTTTCCAAAATGTGAGGTTTTTGCATATTTTTAGAGATATTAGATTTTTGACAACAAATATCATGAATCAAATATATATATATATATATATATATATATATATATATATATATATATATATATATATATATATATATATATATATATATTTAAAAAAAAATGTTTATTAAAGATCTCATGCTCAAGAGGATTGGTTAAGCCTATTATTGTCTCGTGCTATTGTTTCTACATATCCTATGATCCTAAAGGAAATGAAGACGATAATTTATATGTTAGATGTGAGAGTGTTGAATGGGGTATAACCTAACATCTATAGTTCCTTTGTTTTCGCACGCTTATCTGACTTAATGCCATAGTCTACGAGAGCTTGTTTCATCCATAGTTTTCTTACGCGAGGGATCTAATCCTACTTCTATATCAACGATTGATCCACTTAACTCATTTCACTTCATCACCATGAGTTTCCTAATAGTGGATATAGAAGATTTCCATTTTCTATTTTGTTCGGCAATGAACAATTTTATCTTATTCCTAGGAAAGTCAACCAATGATGTTTCTAGGTTATAAGAATATAAGCAATTATGTACTAAGCATTAATCTAACTAATCATTTATCTAAGCATGCAAATTATAGTGATGAACTTAAAAGAAACGCGTACCTTTTAGTCTTCAATGGAATATCTTCAAGCACTTCAAGTGACCATGTTGACTTATAGAAGTCATTTGTAGATGATATTCCAACTTCTTCCAAGATTGACAACTTAGCCACTTGGTCCCCATTGTCTCATTGGTCCAAAGTTGTTTGGTCCAAACATATTTAACATTTGGCTAGGATGCATGTATGGTGGTAATATTTCCCATTGTCTCATTGGTCCAAAGTTTTTTGGTCCAAACATATTTAACATTTGGCTAGGATGCATGTATGGTGGTAATATTTCCCAAGGATTGTAACTTGGTTGATAATTCCACATTTGATTTCTAGTGTTATTGTAATATTGTCTATTTTGATTTCTTCTAGGTTGAGATGTTTTAGATCTTGGATGATGATTTTTAGTTTTTCTTGGTGGTGGAGTTTTAGATCTAAATTTAGGTTTAGAGGATCCTACTTCGGTCTTTAAGGATGGTTTATAAAAAGTTTTTACTTTTTCATCATTCGCAATGGGTATTTTTCTATCTTTTGTAAGTCTATACTTAGGATTTGATTCTAATGATTTTTGTTTACTAGATTCACATTCAAACTTTATACTTTTATTTTCACTAGTTGAAACATTAGTTGAAGTTAATCCTAGACCGGTTTTATCTCCCGAAGTTTCTTGAGCACTTAGTATTTTCTTAAGTGGGTTATTACTATTTTTCGCGGAGCATTGATTCTAGGCAGTCTGACCTAGTTGACCACTACCTGGTCAGTTTAGGTTGACCGTTTGGAGCCAATCAAATTTCGGCGCCGCTGCCGGGGAGGTTGTGCGCGTTTTCTAAAAACGGTTTGCTGGAATTCATTCCTTTGTATATTATCCATCCGTGTTTTTTCATAAAAACCCAAAAATATTTTTCCTTACCCTCTAATCATTTGATTCTACCTTCTTATACCCCTCTCATGTATAATTCTAATGGCATCTCTCGATGACGATTACTTTGAACAAAGGGCCTTTAAGATCAACGTTAAAAAACTTCTGGCCTTGTCAAAAATTTTGAGATGTCGTGTTGATCATGATGGACCATCGATCCTTATTCCCTCTCCGGTGAGGGAAATGGAACGAGAAACCAGGGTGACAAAGGACCCGGTACTTTCCTCTGACAATGAAAGTGCTAAATACGTCCAACCTACGGTTGTCCAAAAATCTAAGCTAACAATTGCTCCTAAACCGTCAAGAATTGATCCTAACATTTCACGGTTTACGGTTAAAAGTTTGTCAAGCAAACGTACAGAGCTTAGGGCAGTGACTGAAAAGAACGACTTGCCTATTCTTCACGTTTATCAAGAACAAAAACCAAAGACCATAACGGAAGTGGTGGAAATTCCTAGCTCTCAGAGCACACCACTTGTCCCACCTCCGGATTTTGTTCCTTGTGTCGGTTGTGGTGAGCCGCTTTTCGGTTTTCCATGTCGTTGGTGTACATGTGAACAATGTGGTAATGATATTCGAGACGGGAGTTGTTTGTTTTGTGGTTCGAGGAATTCATTTGCTTATGATCTTAATCAGAACTCCTTCAACGACTCCTCAAAATTTTCCAACTACCCATCACATTCATATTATCCAAATCTCAATGATGCTTCGTATCAAAATACACCAAGCCAGACTCAACAGTTTTTCTGTTGTGAGTACTGTGGTGGCCCACACTACAGTTCTGATTGTCAATCGGGAAACACGCTTGTCTATGAGCAGTTTCCTGATAACAATTATGACTCTAGCACATACGACTCACAACCACATCAATTTTTCTGTTGTGAGTACTGTGGAGGTCCTCACTTTAGCTCGGATTGTCAAACAGGGAATCCCTTTCCTTGTAACAATTACGACTATTCGTTTCAAGACCCACCTCCACAGTACCAAATTACCCAAGCAACTCCTCAGTACCCGCAAGACCTTTGTCATGAGGTTCTTGAGGCATTGAAAGAATTTAAGGAGGAGTTGTCTACTACATCGTTTCAAAACTCTCGTGAGAAATCTATGGCAGAATTTCTATGGCAGAATTACTTGCTGAAGAACGAGTTGCTAGAAACGAAATGAGCATGGAAGAATTACTTGCTGAGCAAAGAGCAGCTAAAATACATGCCAATCTTCGCTATGCTGCTCTATATGATGACGATGATGACAGTGATGATGATGATGAAGATAACATTGTTATTATTCAAAAAGATTTATCAGATTCATCAGTTGTGATTCCTTCCAAGGAGAATCAGGGAGAAAATAATGTGACGAAGTCACTAGCCGTTGATCAAATGGAACTTGAAAAATTCATAACTGCTAGTCCCTCTCAACTCCCTCAGTCTCTTATCACACCCGAGGTTCCCACTCACTCTCTGAGCATGGGGGACGAGCATCTTGACACTGTTCCTGAAAGGGAATCGGACGAATTCATAAAGTCTAGTGTTGAGAACCTTGTTCCAAACCCAAGAGAGTCACAAGGAATTCTTGATCATATTTGTGATATCCCTCCTCCTCTTGTCTTCCCGACTGATCATGTTGAGATGTTCTCCGATTCTACTGATGACGATTCGTTATCTTGTGGAGACATCATTTATATGGAAGAATTACCTTCTAAGCTAGTTAGCTTAGAAGAAGAGAATGATGAGACTGACACTGAAATCAAGGATGAAGCACTTCGTGCAACATTATTGAATGTCGATCTCTTCATTTCTAAAATCGAGGCTTTCAATATGAAACCTATTTCATCTCCTATCCCGATTAAGGATAGTGACATTTTCTCCGATGATCCTATTCTGGAGTTTGAAGCCTTTACTTTTGATCATATGGGAGAGAAGATTAGTGGCAGTACCACTTCTCATTCTCAAATTTCTCTCCCCGAATATGATTCATTCGCCTTTGAGGAGTTCTCCGGTGAACTCACTCATATCATATCTCCACCGGAGTATGATAATTTCTACTTTGATCTAGACAAAGATAATCTTTGTGTCTCGGAGGGAAATATTCTCAACCTTGAGAATTTGATTGATATCAAAATCCCAACCCTCCCACCCATAATATGTCTAGATCATACGCACTTAAATGATGAGATTCATGATACAGTAATTATGGATTCTCTTCCTGATGATGATGACTTTATCTTGATTGTCATCAAGATCTTTCTACCCTTCTTCACCTACCGGGTGACTTCTCCTGTTCTTCATTCCTTCGGGAATGAAGACATTATCTTTGACCCCGGAATCACCGCTTATAGTCTATACTATCTTAAGCCGGGTACTTATCTCATCGGTGTGGAACTTTCACGTGCTTCAAATGTTTGTCCAAACATCTTGAATGAAAGTCCGATGGAGATTGTTTCTTCCACATCATGCTTCCCCATGGACAAATGAATTCGGGGTCGAGTCAAGCTAGCGACTCGGTAAACAAAAACAGTAGCATGTACTTAGGGTTTTCACGCTAAGTGTGGGGGAGTTACCCCTACTGTGGTTACCAATACAGTGAAAAGAAAATGGTGTTTCCACATTTAGCTTGCAATGTTGCCCTTTTACGTTCCAAGAATCGGCATAATAGCCGGGACTTTGAATATTGAGGACAATATTCATTCTAAGTATTAGGGGGGGGGGGGGGGTATTTCGCTATTCTAGCAAATTTTATCACATTTTACTATATAATACCCCCATTTTTGGCAAAAATTTTAAAAAAAATTTTCACTTGTGCTTCAAAATTTTTGTGGTTATCAGTCCGCCATGTCTAAACGACAAAAGGATTGGCTAATCCAGGAGCAAACGGCTCTTGGTAAAGATATATCAAATCCGTTTATGGCTTACAATTTGCCCAAAATTATATGGTATCTCAACTCGCCATATCCTAAAAAGTGAAAGAGTTGGCTAGCCCGCAAGATTATGGCTTGTGGTAAAGGTAGTGGAAAAACCATAATTGGTAATCAGCTCACCAAGATGTTGACTATTCCATCAAGAGTTGGCTAGTCCAGAAACAAACGTCTTTTGGTAAAGACAAATCAAATCCGTTGACAGCTGGTGGTTTGCTCAAAATCACATGGTTATCAGGTGGACCATAGTTCTTACTTGAACAGAAACATTTGGCTACTCCAGAAGTGATGGCTTTTGGTAAAGAGATTAAAATCCATTAAGTTTTCAAAACAGATTATTGCTAGGGATTAGCAATAGTTTAGTGTGGGGGATTGATGAGTGCTCAAACACTCATCATTCTTGGTCAAATATGAACTGCAAAACATACAAAAACACTCAGAAATGCATCAAAATACTGAAAATATTTCAAAATTGTGTTTTATATGTTTTAGATGCAAAAAGAGTAAAAACAGATGAAAAACGTACAAAGATATCAAAATTGGCAGTTTCAGTCCCCCAACTTTCATAAAATGTCAAAACTAGTCCCTGATCATTCAAAATATGGAAAATTATCACCAAAGGTCCTTTTAAAATCATAAATTGTCATATTTAGTCCTTTGGTGAAAAATCTCAAAAGTTTTGGAAATTTACAAGTTTGGTCCCTGAAGTTTTAAAATTTGGCAGAATTGGTCCCTGGTGGGATATTTTTGAAAGAAAAATCAATTTTGGTCCTTGGGAAATCACAAATGGGTAACATTGGTCCTTGGATAAAAAAGTTTTAGAAAATTACATTTTGGTCCTTCAAGTTTCAATATTTGCCAGTTTTAGTCCCTGAAGGACCAAAAGTGAAAAATGGCATTTACAACCCTTGGACTATTCATAAATGGTAGGAAATGACCCTTGAATCAACTTTGGAAAAAATGACATTTTCAACCCTTATAATTTTTAGTTTTACAAATATGGTCCTTGTGTTTTGCTACTATAACCAAACTAAACCCTTTAATAAATAAACCCAATCCACCCAAATCTCAAACCTGATCCACAAATAAACCCAAGCCCATTCCCTAAGGCCCAAAACCCCAACCCCCGTTTTTGATATCAACAGGTCAAATGGTCAACAGGGTCAAACACCCAGGTTTGACCACCTTCATCCCTTTCACTGGTTTCCAGCTTCAGTCCCCTATCCTCTCCATTTTCCCACCAAACTTCACCACTTCAATTAATTTTCACACCAACCCACACCAACTCCCCCTCCTCATTAAAGCTCCTCACTTGTTCCACTCAAACTCCCAATATCAATTTTCCCGCCAAATTTAAGTAAACGGCTCAGATGAAAGATAGCCATCCAATGGCTTAAAAGCTAAGTGGGAAAGACAGAGGCATACTCCAGGGCCTATAAAAGTCAAAAAAGAAGGACAGAGAAGCAGTAGTTAATATAGTTTTAGTTGTAGATTAGTTTTGAATGTCGTTTAAGTAATTTTGGAATTTCTAGTTGTAATCAGTAGTTTACAAAGACTCTACTAAGTGATTTTGATTGTAATTCAACTCTCCTCAGTGATAATTTTCAAGTTCCTTGTTTGTTTAAGCCTTTGTCTTATTTTCAGTTCAAAATCTCATTTTGAAATCAATATTGTTAAAATCTGTTGTATGTTGATCATTAAGTTTAGATAAGGAATCAAAAAGCTTTTAGAAGCTTTCTTTAACTGTTCAATCAGTTCTAGGTATATATTCATAACAATTCTCAAAATTCCAAATAAATAAATAGAAAAATAAATAAAAAAAACAGTAGAAGAAGAGAAGAAGGAATTGGAAGCTAGTTTAAACGCTCAGGGAGACAATAGGGCAAGTGTGAGTGGTTCAGTCTTTGTTTTGAGCACAAGGCTCATTGTAAGTCTCTTTTCAATTTTTTTTTTTTTTTTTTTTTTTTATTATTGATCTTACTTTGTTTTCAGTAGTATAAGCTCTTATTAGTTATTGAAATATGCTTATTTAGGCTCAACTTAAGTGAGTGTAAGTTCAACATTCAGTTTCATGGTTTAAGTAGTCGATTTACTTCATAAATCATCAAATCAGTCATTAATAGGGGTGTTTGGCTTAAGCTTGTTCACTGATCATATAGGTGGTTCAGTTGTTGTTTGAGCTTGAAACATGTTCACATAGGTTATATTAGGTCAATGAAACCAAGAAACCAAGTCTCTATTCATTAAAAAGTCAAATTTTCCTTTTAATTTCATTATCTGGTTAACAGTCAAGAATTTAGGATCTTGGACCTTGCATTTTAGCTCTTTAATGGTTAACACTGCTTAATGTAGTCTCATACAAGCTTGTTATAACTTATTAAGTAGATAGGAGGTGATCAAATCTTATTTTAGTCAACTTAGGTATAATTTGCAAAAAGTCAAAATTTACCTTTGTTAAGAAATCTCAGTTTTTGCAAGAATTTTTTAGATTTTTGTGCTTAGATTTAGGATTTGAGCTTTTCACACATGGTAGTCCCTCACCTCATCTATTGAATCCCATCTTCCTCTTATTTTTTTGAATTTTTCTGTAGGGTCCACACCTGCTCAAAGACACCTGCAGGGCAAGGTAATGCCCTGCTACACAGAACTCAGTCCAACACCCCAACTTTCAATGCACCCCCTGGCTTACATAGTGGGCCCCACAGGTTTCTTATTGGTTTTTTGAAAAGCCAATAAGCCCCTCTTCAGGTTCCATGGCTTATTTTGAGGTTTGTACCTCATTTGCTAGGGCTGCTAGGTCATTCAATCTTGTCCCTTTTCTGAGTGAACTATGGTGTATTTGGGATTGCTTATGGCTTAATCTCAGCTTATTGCTTGTACTTTCCATTCCACTTAGCTTATTTCATGTCACTTTGTATCTGTTTTAGCTTATTTGCTTCTATGGTAGCTTGTGGTAGTTTATGCAAGCTTTTCCCTTTTCTGAGTGAAAAGTGCTTATCTGTGAGTTCTACACCTTTTGTTTTTATAAAAGTTTTCCATTTTTAGTTATAAAATAGTATTGTAAAAGAAAAATCAAGAAAAACCAATTTAAAAATAAGTGATAGTTTCTATTTAATGTAATTTAACTTTTTAATTTTCATTTTTAGATTTTTATTAAGCACCTTGCAATTTTATATTTTTCTTGAATTCCTTTTATCTTTAAGTACTTTCAGTAATTTTTTCAGATTTTTATATGGTCATTTAGTATTAATTAGATTTAATATTAGTTTTATTAATAATTAATTAATAATTAAGCATTAAATAGCAAAATTAGTTTTTATAAAGTAAACCCTACTTTTTATATTTTTCCTAGCTTTTATAAGTTATAAAATAATTTTAGGAATTTTCTTAATTAATTTAGTTAAATTAGATATTAATTAATAAATAAGTAAATAATTAATAAAATAGTCTAAATATAATTTTTAGGAACTTTTTATAATTTTTTAGGATTCCTGTAATGGTTAACTAGTTTTATAAATTTTTCTATAATTTTCTAGTCACTTTTAGTATTTTTAATAATTTTATTTAGCTTAATTAGGTAATTAATATTTAATTAGTAATTAATTAATATAAAAATCACAAAAAGACAAAAAGACATATTTTTAGTTTTAAAATTTGTTTTTAGTTATTTTATAATTTTAGAAATTTTATTTTCATTTTTCTAATATTAAATAATTAATTGGTGTGAAAATTCATTTTCTTTTTCTAAAATTTTTCTTTCATCCTTAGGTTTGTAAAAAAGTCATTTTCACCCCCTGGGGGTTTTCAGATTTCAGTTTTCACTTTTTATTCTGTACGTTTGCGTAAATTTAAACTTAACGTACACGTTTTTAGGTTTAAAACGTTTCTGGTTTTTCTAGTTTTACAATCATGTTCATATAGCTTATTTAAGCTATTTCCTTGTATAAATCAGTAGTGTAATCACACAAACCCGTTTTCTGTCCTAATTCACCCGATCACAAACCCGTTTTTATACCATCACACCTCGTCGGGACATAACGACCCGGGGAAACACTATATTCCGCGGAGCATTGATTCTAGGCAGTCTGACCTAGTTGACCACTACCTGGTCAGTTTAGGTTGACCATTTTGTAGCCAATCAAAAGACATGGGGGAGGCTGATGTTAACCTTGGTATAAGGATTAAACATGAAAGCAATGGTATATCAATTTCTCAGTCTCATTATATTGAGAAGGTACTGAAGAAATTTAATTGCTTTGAGTGTACTCCAGTGAGTACTCCCATGGATACCACTGAGAAGCTTATGCTTAATACTGGAAAAGCTGTATCTCAACTTGAGTATTCCAGGGTGATTGGCTGCCTGATGTATGCCATGACTTGTACAAGGCTTGATATTGCTTTTGCAGTGGGTAAACTGAGCAGGTATACTAGTAATCCTAGTTCTCAGCACTGGCAAGCAAATCAGAGGGTACTGAAGTATTTGAAGAGAACTATGGACTATAGTCTCTCATATACTGGTTATCCTTCAGTGTTAGAAGGATACACTGATGCAACTTGGATCAGTAACACTGAAGACAATTCGTCTACCAGTGGCTGGGTATTCCTACTTGGTGGAGGTGCAATTTCTTGGGCATCCAAGAAGCAAACTTGCATCACCAGTTCAACAATGGAATCAGAATTTGTGGCCTTAGCAACTGTGGGTAAAGAAGCTGAATGGTTGAAAAACTTGCTTCTTGAGATTCCATTGTGGCCTAAACCTATAGCACCTATTTCTATTCGGTGTGATAGTGCTGCTACATTGGCAAAGGCTTATAGCCAGACGTACAACGGGAAGTCTAGACACTTAGGTGTCAGGCATAGCATGATTCGTGAATTTATCATGAATGGGGTGATTTCTATAGAATTTGTTAGATCTCAACAGAATTTAGCTGGTCACTTGACGAAGGGTCTGCTAAAGGGATGGGTTTAAAGTCCAACTTAGTCACTGAATGCTAAGACACCCAACTCCCTCCTGAGGAAACTTGGGAGGTATGTTGGGAATAACAAGTATTTTAATATTTCATCATTTTTAGCTTATTTTCTTCACTTCACTTCTCGTTTTCCTTCTTTTGCTTTATTCTTGAGTATTTGGAGTGACAACTTCATGACTTTATCTTCTTGAATATGCTCCAAGAGACTTGCTTTTGTCGGGAATTCTTCGTACTGTTGGAAAATTTAGTGCACTTGTGGGAATTGTTCACACCTGGTAATGGGCTTGGAGGTACGGAGTGTACACCATCAGGTCCCTGAACACCCTGACTCATATAGTGGTTGTGCAATACTGCTGATAAGTAGAATTTCTGCTGATTGAGTGTTGTATGATTATGTAACTGATTTGACCTATTCAAATGGCAGTTACATCTGCACTCATGACCTCGTTTAACTGGTCATGTGACCACTATTTTAGGCTATAATGGGGATAATTATGTGGAGATTAATGGGCCGATTAATTCTCATAATTCCATTTGACTAGCCATGAGTATCTTCCTATAAATAGGAAATCAAATAAAGCATGAAACATAGACTGAAAACATATAACACTTATACACGAAGGGTTATTGATTTGTGCCTAAATCACTAACAACATTTGGTCTTATCCCAAGTAGATATTCGTGATACCCAGGCATTAGGGTCGAATAGTTTACTTTGGAAAATGATAACACGATTCCAAGTGATATCCGGTAACCTTAATTGGTACGTAGTTAGGCTATTGATTATCTCCACCCTGTTCTGGGCTCATAACCACCAACACGTACATGGATAAATCTTCGTTTCTTGATCATTTATTTGTCTTTGTGTTTGGCTGCAAATTAACTAGCATACACACTTTTATATGATTAAGCCACAAATGCATATGATTATAACCAAATAACATGCACGAAAGCCATGATAATGGTCCTAAAAACATATTCAATTAGCGTTATCAAATACCCCCATACTTAAACTTTGCTTGCCCTCAAGCAAATCTAGAATTAAGAAAAATTAATCAACATGGTGCACAAGAAGGATTAGAAAAATGTGATGCAAATCTACCAAGTACAAGTACAAGATAAGATTCATCATTTTTAAGCTTTTTGTGAAAAACCGAGATGTTTGACAATGCCAATGATTTTCTTGCTTGATTAACAATTTTAAACACCTCGCGAAAAGAAACAAATTTTATTCACTCAACACTCAATTTATTTAGCTATTTGTTGGAGTATATAAGAGAAATCACACTCATTGCTCAGTCATGATCTCATTATTACCATAGGCTTGTACAAGAAACAAAACTCCACTGACGTAGCATAAGCGCCAAGTGTAAACATCTAAAGAGGTCTTTTATTCGGGTTGTAATGTTTGGCTTATAGGTTTTACCAGGCTTATTGATGCGAGGATTGCGGCCTCACAAAAGTTTTTCTTCTCAAGGGATCTTGAGAAGCTTTGCAATCCTCTAGGCAGTGTACCTGGTCATTGTAGCGTAGTATAGGTATGTCCGGAGGATTGATCATTCTCTAGGGGAATAGTGTCGTTAGGTTAAAGTGTATGTCAATTTAAGCCTAAAGGTGAGGGATGATTCTTTTTGTAATTTTAAATTTTATGAAAACAATTAAAATATCGGTTTTGAAGGAGTGGACGGAATTAGTTGCTAGTCAACTAACCCAAAACTAATAACAAAATTAAATAACAAGAAAATAAAAGTGGTGGACTTCTTATAATGAGACAAACGTGTTTACTTAGATATAATTACTCTATAGTTATCTCTTGTTGATTCGTTGAATTTCACAGTGCAATTGTTTTAATTGGAGCGTTGTATTCCTTAATACCAGTCGTGGGGGTATGCAACTGATGCGTGTAGTGTCACATTGTAGTATAGGGCAATTATGCCTTTTCAAGTTTTACATTTATATTTAGCCGACTTATCCTATAACGCACACACTAATGAGCAATGTACCCGATCAATATGTAAATAGTGGTAAGTAGAGTGTCGATCACTAAGAGTGAAACATAATATCTAGTATTCCTATCAGTATTTTAAATCCTAAGTTAGTTTTACAATCTAATCTAACGCAAGAGGGGTTTAATCTGAGAGACTATCACGATTTGGTTTGATTAATTAAAACTATTAAAACTAATGAGAACAAATACAACGAATGGTGAACATGTACACAGATAGATAATAGACACAGATAGAAGGTCTGACTAATGATTAAGTAGCTTGTTACTTGTATTATTGCTAGTTTTATATAATGAGTATCATAATCTTATCTGTCTCATTGGATCTTAAGTATAGGCAAGTAAACCCTTAATGATTACTTATGTCTATTTTACTTAACCAATTTGCACTAGAAAAGTAAACGTGGAGGGGGTATGGCAGCCCAAGCAAAACACAGCTAGACACAAGGTTATCAATGCAGATATAAGAAGAACCAAAAAAACATTATATAAACTTTTAATCGATGGGAAAGAAATTTTAAGGGGAGCAGTATGGCAGCCACAAGCCCATCAATCCTGATGGATTAAAGTTTACTATTATAATAAAACAAAACTACTTAATTGAATTAAACATAATCAGAACCTTCTTATTGCTCTAAGATCTTTGATTTGGGTGTGTCTTGTGTTGCCTTGTTGTCTGAATTCGTCTCCTTAGGATTTTGTTGCACTCAATATGTCTTGGGGTATTTATAGTTTCTGTCTGAGGGTACGATGCGGCGCATCGACTAAATAGATGCGGCGCATCTACTTAACTTCACATGGGGTCCAAGATTAATATATTCTGGAATATTCGTACATCGTCTTCAGATGCGGCGTAACTTGAATCTCAATGCGGCGCATGTCCTTCATTATCTTGAATCGTATTCGGTGAAGTCTGGATAGTGATACGACACATGTTGATAATGAGATGCGACGTATCTGGGGTAGAACAAGTTAATTCTTCTTCGTTGACCAAGGTTTCATATGCGACGCATGATATAATCAGATGCGGCGCATCCTTCAAAGTCAGGCAATGGTCTTCGAATTCATCTAAGTATGATGATGCAGCATATCTGTCTAGAATGATACGGCATATCTCCTTCAGTTCAGTAGACTTTTTCCATCTTGATCGTTTAACTCCATATTTCGTCCAAAATCTCCAAGTTTCACCAATTGCTTGTTTTTACCTGAGAATTACTAAAGTAGTTAACTAAGTATCGATTCTCATATATAATATAATAAAACAAGTCAATTAAATAGGACAAATGACGACAATATAATGTACTTATTTGAGGTCATCAAATATCCCCCCATTTGAACTTTACTTGTCCCCAAGTAAACCTTAAATTATAATTTACGAAAATGTATCCTAAAAGATATTAGGATGTATTTTTATAATTAAGCACTTATTTGTCTCATCATAATTACACAACCAAACACTTAATGAGTTAGAAACAAAATCAAAATTTTCAATATAAACCGATCTAAGTGGTTTAATTTCTTAGTTGTGACGAATATTCTATCATATGCTTGGCAAGGATACACATCTCCACCACTAAATCTAAGGAGTGACAAGTGTAAAGCGGTAAAAAGAGTTTTGAGGCTTAGGGGTTAAACCTAGCTTTGTTCAAACATTTTCTGCGTAAACTTAGTAGATCGCTGGTGCGAGTCTTCGACGCTTTAACTAACGGATGGTCACTAGTGCACTTCTTGGATCGCTAGCGCGTTATTTGCATAATGGATGGTCACCAAGTCACGCACTAGATCGCTAGTGTGCTAGTCAATTAATCTAATACTCGAATGGTCACTACCTTATTCACACATTTAACATTCTTACTTAGCCATGACTATATTCGGATGCTCGAAAGCTAACAATGAATATAATAATATGGTAGGGTATGGATAACATTTAGGATAGAAATTGATGTAAAATAAAAAATAAACCAACAAATAGATTAAGTCCTATTGTGTGGTTAATCAATTTCCCAACCATCCCATGAATAAGACTCATATCATTGAATAACTCACGCTTTCAACACTTTTAACTCACACTTGAGGTAGACACGAATTATACTCAATAAAATCTCAATCAAAGAATAAACCTTAGTTGGCGTTCCCATCATTGCCGACTCCCATTCACTCCATAAATATAGTACAACGACAGTAAAAGTGGTGATATCATCCACTTAATACAAAACTTTACAATAGTTGGTTTAACAAACCTTTCAACTTTCTTCTTTCTTCTTCTTTTCTTCTTTTTCGATTTTTTTTAGAACCAAAAAATAAATGGTGTAAAATTTCACCACATCACTATAACGATCTCTGGATAATTTTTCTATACTTTTCATGACTTCAGAAATAACGATAATAGTGAAAGTAGTAAACACACGAAAAACCAGACTCAAAATATACAATATCTACTTTCACTTCCAATTGCATTGTGCAATTTCCCGACCTAACCAAATATAATGAATTTACGCACACGAACTAAGGTAATGCAAGGAAACAAACTTTGCCTAAAGCAACTAACCATGGACATTAATCTACAGTGTAGGCTAAGGTGTTAAGGTGTAACGAAACATTTAACAAAGGTGTATGAAACGAAAGCAATGGCTCTAAGGGGGTTTTTAGGGGTATCTTACTCTAAAAATGAGAGTAACATAAGGGTTTTAAACGAAGGTTAACTAAGCAGTGTAGTTAGTTAATAAACATAACATATATTAGGCTTTTTGGGTGTAATTCTAGAAATTTACCAAGTTAGAAAAGTCACTCCAATTATATCAATAATACTCATTATGGTGGTCTCGAATAGTATACAAGCCAAGTTCTAAAGTTTATTAGTCATAGGCACAAAAATATTTGGAAAATAAAGTTATGTATGCGGCTATGAAACTTAGATTAAAGAAAAACACGCTAGAAAAAGTTTAAATTTAACATATTAAACATAGATTAAAGCATATTTTTGAAAAATTTAGGACAAGTAACGTTCTAATTCTCCATTCCCCCACTTAAGTTAAACAAAGTCCTCGTTGTTTGTATTTGAAATTAAAAACAGGAAATTAAAAGAATTAGAATGGAGAACTCAGTATTATCCTCCATTATGCGTTTGTGAGCAAGATCATCTTTTCTGTGGATGCGAGACGTACAACCCTCCATGAATGACGTCTCCACAGAAAGTACAGAAACTTATAGATATACAACCATTCTTTAAACAACACACCTGAGTTAAGAAAATCAAAACTTGTGCATAATTCATTAGTAGTTAGTAAAAATAAAACCTAAAAATTAAAAATTAAAAATATGGAAATCATCAGGTCAGTCGATACGCTGCATCCATGGAAAGGGATGCACCGTATTGAGCCTGGAATTAGTATGAATCAGAAAATAAGATGTGTCACATCCTTAACCAGGGATGTGCCGCATTTAATAGACTGACAGAAAGTTTTAAGTGCAGAAAAATAAAAATTGTAGAAAATAAAAGATATGATCTGTACAGTTGATAAGCCGCATCCTGTGATGGAGATGCGCCACATCTACTGCAGATCTGACTGACTCAACACAAAAAATAGTAAATATAAATCCGAGATGTCTCCCGGTGATCACTTTTCTTTATTTCAAATTCTTCAAGTTAGACTCATCTTCAGCTCCTATTTTGCATCATTATAAAAGTCGGAAGCGTCGCACACCGTCATCCTCAATCCAGCAATATCAAGCACATCCTACCTATTTTTGATTTCCATGCCATTTCTTTTCAAGATCTGCAAAATCAAAGTTCTGTCCCTCGCGGGTAGTGATGACAAAACAATAGACGGGAAACGTACGTTATTATGTAAGCATAAATATTGTAGATGAGGTGGTAACTCAACAAATGTCACATCACATTTATCAGTTTTCTCAACAACTTTCCTACGTTTGTGAATAACCTCACAATCATACCATTCATCGTCAGAATCATTGATCACATCACGTCTTAGTTCAATTGGCACATTAAGATAAATAAATTCTTCAAAATCCTCATGATTAGGGTTAGTCGAGTTGTTTTGGATGAGTGTCTCTCCCATTAACCTAGCTTCTAGGTCGAGGTCCATACGTTCTCTTAATCCTAGCACATAAACTCCTTTAATTATGCTCTTAACAGGATTTTCACATTTATATACTAGTTTATCCATTCCCTACCCTCAATGAAAATTTTCTTTTAAAAACATCTATCTTAGCATGAGCAGTAGACAAGAAAGGTCGTCCAAGGATTAAGAGAATCTTAATATCCTCAGGCATATCTAGTATAACTAAGTTTACGGGGAATACAAACTTCTCGATCCTAACAAGTACATTTTCAGCAATCCCCTCAGGTCGTTTTACAGTTTTATCTACCAATTCAATAAGTAGCTTAGTTGGTGCTAATTTTCCTAAGCCTAGGGCAACAAATGTCTTAAAGGGCATTACACTAACACTAGCTCCTAAGTAAGCTAAATCATTATAGAAAGACATGTCATTAATTGAACAAGGTAAGGTAAAACTTCTTGGACCTTTTACTTTATTAGGTAAGGCGCTGTGATCGGTTGCAGAGCACTCTTCTTTCATTGCAGCCTTGATCTCCTCTTCAATCCTTGACTTTTCCTTGAGTAATCTCCTTACACTGATTGAAGAGTTTCATACCATCACCATTCATCAGTCTCCCAGGAAAAGTTACATTAGGCATGACTTCTTCAGTTGTGGTGATTGCTTTGAAATGATCTCTTGGATTTGTTTCAGTTGAGCTAGGTAGACCTCCAATTTCCTTTTCTTGAAGTGCCTTGCTTATTTGACCAATTTGTTGCTCCAATGCTTTGATCAAAGCTCCTTGATTTCTTGTAGTAGTATCTGTTGAAGCGCGGATTTCTTTGATCATAGCAGTGTTCTCTTCATGTCTTTTAGCAGCATCAGCCATAATCTGCTTTAAAGTATCATCTAAAGTCTGCATCTTCTCTTGATATGAAGGATTAGCGTTGTTCCTTTAATAGTAACCTATAGCAGCTTCCCTAAATCTTCCTGAAGGTTGGAATGGTTGACCAAATTGTGTGTAATATGCCTCTTCAAATGTTTCACCTTCCTTCTTAGAAGGGCAATCTTTGGCGTAGTGAGGTCCTTGGCACATTTCACAACCAACTTGGATAACATAAACTTTTTCATCTCTTTTCTTCATATCTCTACTAAGTTTGTCTAATTGAGCTTGAATAGTAGTGAATCCATCAAAATTAGTACTGCTCTTGGACCTAGTAGAGGTTCCATCGTGCCACTTTTGAGAATGATCAGTAGCCTCTTAGATGGCTTTCCTAGCATTTACTGCTCTCATCTGAGGTACAACTCCCTTAGAATCCAAGATCTGACTGCTAGGCACGTCCAATCCCTAATAAAACAATATTATCTCCTGCATAGCTGTTAGGTAATGTTGAGGACATTTCAATAATAATTATTTGAAACGCTCCCACACCTGATAAAGTGTTTCATCGGGCTCTTGCGTAAAGTTATTAATAGCCTCCATCTTCTTAGCGGTTTTAGCAGGTGGACAATATCTCTTGAGAAACTGGCCCTTCAAATCTCCCCATTCTTTTATTGAACCAGCTAGTTCATTCTTTAGCCACCTGTTAGCAGCTCCTGTTAGGGAAATAGGGAAAACACGAAGCATGAGTTGGTCAATAGTAAGTTTCTCCGTAGTGAATAAATCAGCAATTTCAAGGATCTTTTCCACGTGTTCATTAGCATCTTCATTTTCAGATCCACTGAAAGCATTATCTCATAGCTCCTTGAGAAATTGACCCTTCAGCTCGAACTTTGAATCTTTTTCAAACTTCGGCCTTTCAATTCCCGAAGCATAGTCCGCTAGGGTTTTGTTCATGTATTCCTCCATGGTTGGATCCGTCATTGTTTCTGTTACTTCTTCTTCTTCCTGTTTAGAAAAATAATCAAGTTCTAAAGAACTTGAAAGATCAAAGCTTTTTGTGTTGAAAAGCCTTTTAAGCAAATGAAAAGCTCGTTCAGGATCTTCAAAAGGTTCGGTTAATTTCTTAGTTGAACTCCTGGTCATGTACTTCCTGAAAGCATCACAAAAGCATCAGTAGGATATGTTTTATAAAGTAGAATATTAGAAAACTAATAACGAAATCGGAATACAAAAATAAAAGTTGCTGATTTCTGCAGATGATGCACCGTATCCTATAAATGGAATGCGCCGTATCTTATTACGTCAAAAATTAATTAGACTTTTATTTCAGAAAATCGTTACGCTGCATAAATAAATTAAATGCGTCGTATCTTTTAATTTATCAAAAATTACTTATATTTACAAAAATTAAATGCGCCGTATAAGCAAAAGCTGATATGCCATATTTTCGTTATGTTTCAAAAATACAAGATTTTTAATTTTAATATAAATGCGCCGTATCGTTAAAAATCGATGCGCCGCTTCTCTTTAATTAATAAACTCGAAAGCTGTTTTTAATAAATAATTAATGCGTCGTATCTGCAAAACAGATGCGCCGTATGTCTATTTAAAGTTCTAAAAATTTTCCGATTACAAAGCAAATACGTCGTATCTAGGGGATAGATGCGCCATACTCGATTTATTAAATTAGATGTGCTGTATAAAAAATTAAAACGCCATACGCCGCATCTATGAAACAGATGTGCCCTATCGTTTGTGTCAGCAAACTACAGCAGACAGGTATATGCAGAAAAACAAAGAAAAACAAAAATTATAGAAAATAAACAAACAAGAAAATAATAAATATGCAAAAATATACAATGAATGCAATTAAACTAATACACAACAAAGTTAGCAGTTAAAAATCTAAAAAATCTAAAACTTAAAAAGAAGTTAGAAAACCTAATTAAAATACTAACATATAAATAGATATTAACAATTCACTCCCCGGCAGCGGCACCAAAAACTTGATGCATGTAGTATCACGTTGTAGTATAGGGTGATTATGCCTTTTCAAGTTTTACATTTATATTTAGCCGACTTATCCTATAACACACACACTAACGAACAGTGTACCCGATCAATATGTAGATATTGGTAAGTAGAGTGTCGATCACTAAGAGTGGAACGTAATATCTAGTATTCCTATCAGTATTTTAAATCCTAAGTTAGTTTTATCTAACGCAAGGGGGTTTAATCTAAGAGACTAGCACGATTTGGTTTGGCTAATTAAAACTATTAAAACTAATGAGAACAAATACAACGAATGGCGAACACGTACACAAATAGATAATAGACACAGATAGAAGGTCTGACTAATGATTAAGTAGCTTGTTACTTGTATTATTGCTAGTTTTATATAATGAGTATCATAATCTTATCTGTCTCATTGGATCTTAAGTATAGGCAAGTAAACCCTTAATGATTATTTATGTCTATTTTACTTAACCAATTTGCACTAGAAAAGTAAACGTGGAGGGGGTATGGCAGCCCAAGCAAAACACAGCTAGACACAAGGTTATCAATGCAGATATAAGAAGAACCAAAAAAACATTATATAAACTTTTAATCGATGGGAAAGAAATTTTAAGGGGAGCAGTATGGCAGCCACAAGCCCATCAATCCTGATGGATTAAAGTTTTATATGATGAGTATCGTATTCTTATCTGAATCGTTGGATCTTAAGTATATGATGTGTTATTTCATCCTGTTTTAAATTTATAAACTTGGAAATAGTAGGACTAACACATACTCACGGGCAGTGTACCCGGTCATGTGAAGTATACCTTTAGATAAATCTGAGTATCATCCCAAGAGCTGTTGTTCTGGCTAAATAAGGTAAAGAATAAAAAGGGTATGATATATGGTAGAAGTAATAAAATAAGAACAGAACATAATTAAATAGATTTTAGAACTAAAGTCAAGAGAACTAAATGGATAACATATTAAGATGTAAGAGTTTACTAAAGTCCATGTTTCTTGGTTCTATATAGTCTGTAAAGATTGACTAGACTCGGCTTATCACATCGTCAGCCCTATCTTCCATCTTGCCCTATTCCTGTAACTTTTACCTAACAAGAGTTCATCGGTTGGTCGCTTTGCCTACGAGATGGAAAAGTCAATAAGTGCCATGTTTAATAGATTTGTTTAAGTGAAACCCGACCTTTCAGATCTTAGGTTTTCTATAATTTATTAAGCTTCTCTACAGGATAAGTGCTCGTTACTTAAAATTCGCACATGAGGGTGAAAGTACTATGGCTAATATCCATCATCCCTCACAGCCCATTCATCCGAGGTCCTCTGGTCAATTCTCACGACTTCCTAGAAACTATCAGGCTTTAAAACTACCGAAACGAAGGTTTACAAACAAGCAATGAAAACTTCTATATAGAGAAACATAAATGATAAACTAAACCAAATCTTAATTAACAAAGTGAATTCATCGAATGATTAAAGAAAACATAATAGAATTCAAACTTGGATTAAACTAGGATTGCTCCTAGCTAATGATATGCTATTCCTTCGGTCTTCTTGAGCTTCATTCTTCTTCTAGGTCGTTCTCCCCGAACCCTAGTGAAGGTTTGGGAAAGGGGAGATATATTTCTTAATTAAATTTGTCTGGTATTTATAATACCCGTCTGGACTACGACGTAGTTATTAGGTCATACTACGTCGTAGTCTTTGTTCTTTACCACTATGTCGTAGCTTTTTGAGTTGCTACGTTGTAGATCTCACAAAAAAATATCTACGCCGTAATTTGATGACTCATTATGGCCGTAGAACTCTAGCTGACACCTCTACCTCGTAGCTTATTGCCTGCTACGGCGTAGCTTTCTTCAAATAGAAGTTTCTTCGAAATAATAGTAATCTACGGCGAAGCTCCATTATCCAGCTAAGCCGTAGTCTTTGCATCTTCAGAATGATCTTGTGGGTAGACTTCAATCTTCAGTAGAACAAATCCATATAATCATAAAAAAATGTCCATTTGCCCCTTTCTTGTCCTGCAATGAAATATAAAGAAGTAAGAGCATAAATGAAGATACTTAAACATAAAATGATTTCATAACGGGGTAAATTGACACTAAGAATATTAGGACTATTTGATGTTATCGAATATCCCCCTGATGACATCAAATAAGTACATTTTATTAGCATCATTTATCCTATTTAATTGACTTGTTTTATATTATTTTGTATGAGAATTGGTGCCCTTATGTTTACTTTAGTGATTCTCAAGTAAAAACAAGCAATAGGTGAAAGTTGATGATGTTGGACAAATTATGGAGCTAAATGATTAAGATTTGAAAAGTCTACTGAAATCCAAGAGATGCACCGTATCTCTCTCAACAGATACGTCGCAACATCATACTCAGATGAATTCGAAGAGCATTGCCTGACTTTAAAGAATGCACTGCATCCAATTACAACATGCGCCGCATCTCATTTACAACATGCGGCGTATCAGCTAAAAGACTTCGCCAGATACTATCCAAGACATTAAAGAACATGCACCGCATAAAGAAAGAAGTTACACCGCATCTAAAGGCGGTGTACGAATATTCCAGAATTTAATAATCTTGGACCCCACACAAAGTTAAGTAGGTGCGCCGCATCTGTCACCTGCATGCGCCGCATCGACCCCTCTGACAGAACCTATAAATACCCCAAGATAGATACGAGTTTGGTGTACAGAAAACCCTAAGGAGACGAATTCAGTCAAAGAAGCTTCACAAGATACGCCCCAAACGAAGATCTTAGAGCCGTAAGTAGGTCATGCATGTGTATAATTCATTAAGTTGTTTTGTTTATTGTATTAGTAAGCTTTAATCCATCAGGATTAATGAGCTTGTGGCACCATATTGCTCATCTTAAAATTGCTTTCCCATCGGTTAAATTTTATATAATTGATGTTTTTGGTGAATTATATTTGTGTTTTGATAACCTCTGTGTTTAGTTGAGTCTTCCGGGCTACCATACCTGTTCCTCGCCTGCTTATCTAGTGTCTAGAAGGTAGGATAAACATAAGTAATCATTAAGGGTTTACTCGCTGATATATAGGATCCAACGAGACAGATTAGATTACGATACTCATCATATAAAACTAGCAATATAACAAGTGACAAGCTACTTAATTATAAGGACAGGTCTTCTGACGTGTTTCTATTATCTATCTGTGTACGTGATTGCTATTCGCTGATTCGTTCTCATTAGTTTTACATTTTATTATTTACTAAATTCGTGCCAGCCTCTCAGGCTGAAACCTCTTTTTACTAGATTAGGATTGTAAAACTAACTTAGATATTAAAATACTGATTATATCAACTAGATATTACATTCCATTCTTAGTGTTCGATACTCTACTTACAACTATGTTAGGTCACCATTTTGTAAACACAAGTATGAGAAATGAGATGAGAATGAGAGATGGTTGATTATGAGAACTATGAAGTTTGAAAGAACAAGAGTTTCCTTAATGTATTCAAATAACCAACAAAATGAAATGTTTACATAAGCTTAGTATTTATAAGGGAGGAGTAGGGCAACATTCCCTTCCTCCCTCATTCTACTTAAACGTGGGCTTTCAAGGCCCATGGACTTACATACTTAAGCCTAGTAACATTAACATAGTGAAATAAATAACTAAGCAACCTATTACAAAAGGTAATGACCGAGACTTGACTAAAATACAAAAGTATGATCCCAACAATCTCCCCCTAAGGGTCGGTCATCACGGTTGCTTGACATCTTCATCTTTGTCATTGACTTGTGACATGTAAAGCTTTAGACGTCTTCAAAATGGTTGAATGATAATGAATGTACTTTGCTCTATGTCTTTGTTCTTTGGTGATGATGTAGTGATTGTGTTATGAAGTAGTCTGCCATTCGTCACTCCTGCGTCTGTGGTGGTTGTCCGCCATTCCAACATACTCATACATCTTTGGACTTTGATTTTCACGTACATGAAGTTCCTTTTCATATTCTGAGATCTTTTAGTCTTTATACTTTGTAGATTCTTCTTTATTGACGTAGAATCTTTCTTTGAACTTTGTAGTGCTATGATCTTTGGGGGAGCTATCATTTGCTTCAAGATGTATGTATGAGCATGTTGGAATCTACTATCATGGAAGTGAGGTACCTGCAAGTAAACAGTTAGCAATAAATACCCGGTACTTATAGATAAGGAATTAGAGTTCATCAACAGCATAATGAAAAGACTCCCTCTAATCCTTATCCAGGCCGTTCCTATATCAGATACTCCCGAAGGAGCTTACAAGACCTACTAAGTAGCTCAATGACTGGGTGAGTCGCTGGGGATCACTCCACGACTGTAGACCGCAATGGAACCACCTCAAACACTAAGCGTAACCCTTGTGGGGTTACCGAAGTGACCTGCTGTCAGGGCTGCTTGATGTTGACCCTGGCAGGAGTTTCTGTTCAATCATTGAGAAATACATATGTAATCCTCTCATAAACGTTCTCGACAGATTGCTAAGATCTGCGAAGGACTCGATAATTTACAACTGGTGTCCATTGATGTAGAACACCAGTTGCAGAAGTACTAAGTGTTCCTAAGAGATCTTTGATGTATTTCAAGGCTCTAGACTCTATAAGTGCACACTTAGGTTTCCTATGCGGAGACTAGGGAGGGGTCTCCTGCTTCAATATCACCCATCTCTAAGAGATAGGTCGATAGATTACACTGGTTCCCCGTGAGAATGAAACAAGCTCTTTTAAGAGAACTTGAGTGGTTAAGAAGGTTTAGTGCATTGCGTCACTGGGTCCATGACGACTTTATCTTCAATACTGGTGTTGTCTTTTGCAACAACTAGTAGCATACGTATTGAACCCGGTGTCTGCCCTAAGGTTGAACATATGGAGGGCTATTTCTTTTCACCCTTTTCTTTACATTTCTTTTTAATTCTTCAACTCCTTCTTTCCCTTTCATTCTTTTCTCCTTTTTTCGTATCATACCTAAGGACTTCTAATTCTAACTATGGGAGATGTCCTTGGGTAGATCCCTCCGGCTCTGGCGGATCATAGGACGGTTTTTTCCTATCTTAATCACCTTATAACTCCGACAGTAGCCAAGAAACCTTTGATTGAAAATCTCTCAAAGTGTTTGTGATAATCAAATATTTTGGTTAACACTTTGAGAGTTTTGTGTACACTTTTGAAGGGCTCCCCCTTCACATGTGCTCATAAGTATTTAATAAATTTGCACATGCGGGAGGAGCAAGCATTTTGAATTGATCCACTTTCCGCGAACAAGACCGATTCGAGACACGCTTACATCACTAGTTAAACTAGCTTGAAGTTATTACCCCGGCCTGGTCAAGTCCACAGAAAGTTTCTCGAGATGGTACATTTTTACTAAGACAAATCCTTTTCGAGACACGCTTACGTGGTTAGTTAAAGAGATACATTGTCAGCTTTTAGGTGACAACTAGCTCTAGTAACTAACTTGATGTTATTACCCGTCGAGGATAAGTCTTTTCGATATTACTAACTTTTATTGTCTCGTCAATTCCTGGGTCATTTCTGAGTCTAGCTCGGACATGATACAACTTTTAGCCTTTTGGCTACTTATATTTTAATCACCTTTTCATTTTCTCCCCCTCAAAAATAGCATATGACATGATGTTTTTGACAATCTTTTAGATTAAAATATGTCTTTTTGAGTCTTATGGGGAGATTCACCAAGAACTTTTGATTTAGAACAAAGTATTTTGTTTTGACAATTGCTCCCCCTCAACAAGTGATTAGGTCTTATTGAGGTGAAATACTTGTCCTTTTGAGCAGAATTATGAAAATTCATAAATATTTGATTAATTCTACTCAAAAGTAAGAAGCCTTCGCTCCTTATATTAGGATTGAGGCACTGATGCGTACCTCAGGGTCCTTTCTTTACAAGTTCAGGTTGTGCACTGTAATGTGTGCACAAGCCAATATGAAGTATATTATTGACAAATCAAATCAAATTCTTACAACTTTCTACCATTCTGGTCTCTGAAATGTCAACATCGGAAATCCTGGTCTGCCTCCAATATAGCTTTCCAATATCCGAAACTGATCCCTGCGCTTCAACCGGTTCTCAATCCTTGAAATGAATCTGCGAGCTTCCCTGGCCTCATCGGTGTTCCACCTTTTGGATTTACCCAGTGCTATGTCATCTAATCTACTTTTGATTCCATCTCTGACGAACTTCAAGGTTTCATCACAGAACTTATGTATTTCTTCATAGGCCATGAAGCAGTTACGACCATTGACACTGCGGTATGTGAACCCAAATGCCGGATGCCTGATCAAGGAGTATTGAGATAGGTGTTGAAGGTTGGGGATGTTGAACAGGTTTGGTTTGGTAAGATTCAGCTTCTTCTGATAACTTTCCACTCCTAGTTGAAGATCTTCTACTCTTTCTCTGATGACTATTTGTCTGATGAAGATTAGGAGAGCTGTGATAAAGGCAAGCTGCATAGGTTTGGGTAAGTTGCAAAGCTTTCCTTGAACTTTGAGTAGGTACATATCTTCTATGTCGTTCAGGAGTAGTCGTGGAAAGTCTGTCTCGGAAATCTCGTACTCTTTTTCATCAAGTCTTTTGAGTATGAGTTTGCTGAGGAAGGGGTACCCAAAGTGAGTGACTGTCGAAATGAACTGAATGGAGACTATCTTCAACTCACTTGTCACATTACCCATCGTCTGATTGAGTCTGCTGCTTCGATAATATTGTGCCCGGTTATCTGGCCAATGATGTATACCGTAGAGTGCGTTCCGGTCATAGTCAACAACTTTATCGATGAACAAGGTAGAGGCTTCTTCTTCGATGGCATTGTTGAGGTATCTAGCTGCAGGGAGGAAGGTAAGTGATGTGGCGTACTTCTTCTCAATCTTGCTGCCGTGTTGCAGAAATTCCAAGTCGTTGTTGAAGAAGAACTTGTAAGGGATCTTTGGTTCCTTTGGCTTCCCAATCATCGGCAGTGGTTTGGACCAGTCAGTTATGTATGGTGCGGTTTTCCTTGTGACCGGATTGACATGAGATTCAGGATTGATCCAGTCGATATTGCTTGACATAGCTCGAGCAATATTTTCTAGATGATACTCGAGTTCGATGGAGTTAGCAGACCGATCTTTCAGAAGATTAAACGCATCATTCTTGATTCTTCGTAACTCTTTCTTGTTCATCTTTTTCATATGAAACTTATGCTGAATCGGCTGAGCGTATTCCACCATTCGACCATCGAGAGGTTCTTGATCGTCTGCAAGTGGTGGTTGCGAATTAATCATCTTATCAAACCAGGAGTAATCGGCAGTTTCATCTTCGTCTAGCCATTTGAGAACGGTTTTAGATTTCTTAGGTTCTGTGCCTTTTGATGAGGTGTCCGATTTGTGCTGATGATGTTTTCGTTTCTTTTCTTTCTTCTTCTTAGATGACGGTTCTGGTACTTCATCGGTCTGAGGAATCTCGTCACCACCTGTGTACTCAAAGTGGTCATTGGCTTTAGGAGCGGAACCAGATGCCTTGGGTTGTTGTGAAGATGTTGTTGTAGTTGGAGGGATGACCGGTGCTTTTGGTTGAGATGAGGGTCCTTCGGCTTGCTTTTGTTTCTTTGCCTGAGAGTTAGGATCCTGATCTTCATCATCTCTTGGACGTTTCAGTTTTCGGCCTCAGTGCTGCAGGTCTCTTTAGACATCTTGGCTTTCAAAGCTTCCAGGACTTTGGCTTCTTCAGGTGACAATGTGAACTTACTAACCAATTTGTCTAAGAGTTGGGTTTCTAATTCGTCCATTGACAACCCCAGTTGTGGTAAACTTGATTTGTCAGCTCGAAGAGTAAACGAGGTAGATCGGATCACTTTCTTGACTGCTTGTTCTGCAAACTTGGTGAGTTCATCTCTCATAGGTGCCAGCAGCTCTTTCAACTCAGCAACTAAGTGTTGTTCCATATACTGATGTGCTTGAGCTGCTAATGTGGCTTCCAAGTTTTCTTGCACATCCTTAGCTAAGAAGGTGTCAACCTTTACTTGCAGCTCCTGGACATTCGTATTAAGCTTCGTCAATTCAGCAACTTGGCTTGCTAGTGATGCAACCTGATCTTCAAATTTGCTTTTCTTCTTATCATGAACTCTTTTAAAAGCTTTCTTTATCAACTTGGATGCAGCAGAGGCTTTAGTACTTGCGGGTTTCTTGATTGATTTGTCATGGGTAGATTCGGATGCTGGAGGTGATGATTGTGAAGATTCAATATTGGTGGTTACATCCTTGTCATCTCCTCTTTGTGGTTCGGGTTGATCAACATTCTTCACTTTGGCTGCTTCCTCTTCCAATCTTTGTTCTTCAGCCAGTCTGTCAGCCTCAGCCTTAAGCTTTTGTTCTTCGGCTAATTTGGCTGCTTCTGCCTTAAGCCTCAGATCTTCAGCAAGCTTGGCTTCTTCTTCTTTTCGTAACTTATCTTCTGCCAGCTTAGCTGCCACTTCAGCCTTTCTGCTTTTCTCCATACGAATTGTTTCTTCCAATTTGGCTTGTGCTAGCTCCTCAAGCCTAGCCTCTTCAGCTTCTTGATTTTTCTTTAATTCTTCTTCTTGAGCCCTTTCTATGAGCTGCATTTCTTCCATAGTCAACAGATGTGGAGCCTCAGTATCCATGTGATCCTCCTCTTCCTCTTCTTCTGCTGCAGAAGCATTGAGCATTTCTACGTCTGTGGGTGATACTGTGGGGGTGTCGTAGACGACCAATTCAGCATTGGTTCCTGTAGTTGGTTCAGGAATACTGCTAGACCCGCCAGCTTCATTAGTTTAAGAGAACACAGGAGGTGGAGGTTGATCAGCTTGGAATGCATCTATCTTGCTGTGGAGGAGACCCAGCTTGAGAGCTCTTTCATTTTCTTCTTTTACTGAAAGGGCTATGTTTGAGTGAGCATACTCTTGTTCAGCAGTCATTGGTTCCTTCAGCTTCTCTTTCCTGATCCTTTCTTCTTCCAATTTTGTCTCTGCTTCAGTGAACGGTCTTTGATTGAGATCTGCTGGGTATTCAGCATTATCAACAAACTCATCAATGTTTTTCTCCCAATCTTCGAAAGTCAAGTCTTTATCATCAATGTCTTCAAGATTAACCTCCTTGTCAATGTTAGCATAAGCTTCTCTATACACTGGACCTTCGTCGGATTCGGTTTCAGAGTCAGATGGTTTTGGAGAAGTCAGTTGTGTGGGTTCAGGAATGGATGCAGGTTTCTTGACGGGAATTTGTAGCTTGAGTGTACCCTTCTTCTTTTGTCTAGACTTGGTTGAACTGCCGGAGCTCCCAGACTTGCTTCCTTTCTTTCCTTTCTTCTGCATGAACGATGGTAAAACAACTTCATCCAGGAAGCCAACTTTGTCTTCATCGAGAGCTTGAAGGTAGTACTTGTAATTCTTGCAAAGCTTCACTTTATCGTTCAAGAGACAATCGGGAAATTTCTTTCCTTGCTTGCGTGTGCTGGTGTCGAGTCTCTTGATTTGTTTGAGAGTGTCTTCATTTCTGAAAGTATGCTTAGCTTCCTCATCAAGTCTCTGTGGAATATCGTCATACTCACGAAGGAAGCTTTCGATGAGTAGTTTGGTGAAACGAACAAATGGAATGTTGGTGGTCTTGTGTTGTATGTGCCACACAAGATCTTCCCAGATAATGCTGGCATAATCCACCTTCTTGACGTTTGCCACGGCCCAGAAAAGTTTGAGGTGTTGGAGCTTGAGGTGTTCATGACCAGTGTCTCTCCCAGATAAGGACTTGGCAATCAGAATGTACAAGGTTCTCCATGGTTGTGGAAGAAATCTGATGTTGACCCTAGAGTGTCTTGTCACTACTTCTTCTGATTTATCGTAGCCAATATCCCGTAACCACTCTATCAGCTCTTCCTCGTTAGGTACTTGATCATATTCTTCATCTGGGCCAAGTTCGGGTAACCCAAGAACATTCCTAAGTGTATCTATGTCCACAGTAACCTGTCTATTATGAAGCATGCAAGTGAAGGACTCTTCTCCAAGGTCTAGCTGAAGTGTGTGCCAGAATTGGTGTATGTAGAAGCAGGCTACCGATGCTGACTTAGTGAACAGGATCTTGTTGGGGTGATAGAGGAGAGCATCCACAGCCACAATGCATGAAGATTCATTGCATGTGATTTTGTTGAAGTTGATTCTTAGGTTGTTCTTGCCTATCTTTCTGGTGTAATCTTCGGGAAAGGTTTCTTCCCATGAGAGTTTTGGTTCAGGTTCTGGTCCATATGGAATGTCATTGTCTTCTGCCATCTGATTTGATCATAAACAAACACAAACATAGCAATGATTTACTTTGTTAGCTCAGACATTCAATTACATGATGGTGCACATTTTTCAATTGATCAGTGGGTGTTTGTGTGTAAAAACTTTTGTTATATGACAAACTTGTGTTTTTAGAAGTTAACACTTGGTAGAAACTTATAACAATCTAGTTACAACATGAGTTTATCATTACAAGAGATTACACATTTGAAAAATTACAACACTTAGACAATTTCATGAATTTTGACAATGTTACGCGTAAGTTGGAAAAACCTACGCATAACATGACTTATGCGTAAGAAATGATATAAGGCATAGGTGCAAAGTCTACGCATAACTTTATATGTTACGCGTAAGTTCAATCTTTTGCGAAGGCTTAATTTTACGCGTAGGATTATATCTTATGCGTAAGATTAGAGCTTATGCAAAGGATTGAACCTTATGCGTAAGATATAACTTGTGCATAGGTTTTGACCTATGCGTAAGATCAAGGCTTATGCGTAAGATCAAGACTTATGCGTAAGTTTATCTTTTGCGTAAAACACTGTCTTATCCAAGACAGGTTTTTTTCAACTGAGTCGAATCTTACGCGTAAGATTCAATCTTACGCATAGGATGAACATCTTATGCGTAGAAATGTTCTTAGACGTAAATCACCTTTTGAAAAATCGAGTCTATTGATTCCTGAAAGTGTAAAACACAACCACTGATCAATATTCATACCAACACACTTAACACACTCAATTTTACGCGTAATCATGCATTAATCCTATCTTACGCGTAGGATAGTATGAACACATAATCACAATCATAATCAAACATGATACTGGGTTAAAATTGGATTAGGGCAAGTGTAACATATACCCTAAGGATCAAGTGGACCAAATCATAACAACTATTATCCATGGAATCAAAAGATCAAAGCTGCTAGTGTGTTCGAACCCTAAATCCACGATTCATGAACAATACTTGTTTCTGAAACAATTGAATCACAATAACATCTTCCTAGGCATATATACACACAATCCCCATCAATAATTTCAATCATAACATTCAAACAAAGAAACCCCTAAAAACTCGTATGAACCCTAATTAATCAAACTAATCAATTGTAGTTTCTGGGCACGATTAGAGTATAAAAACATGTTTATTATCATCCTACAATCATTTCCCACTAACAAATTTCATCGTATCACAACAAGTTTCTGGGTTCAATCTTAACGCAAAACCCTAGATCAATGTTACTGATTAAGACAAATTAAGCCGTTGGATTAAGATAAAATTTAAAACCCTTGTTTAGAATCATGATCAAAACGTTGTGGTACTTACAGATTTGAAGATTGATGGCCGGATTAATAGAATGATTATGGATCGTTGATGATGGTTGGTGTGATATTAAATGTGTGTAAGTAATTTTGTAGGTGAGTAAATGTTCGGTCAATGTAAGTTTTGACCAGTGGTTAAAATGAGTTTCATATTTTGACAATTTAGGCCCTTTAACCTTAGTTAACATTCACTCCTAATGCCCAAGTTAACTCTCATTTTAACTTATGTTAACTACACCATGTCTATAACAAGAACAACTTGTGGAATTTTACTCCCCCTCGACCTTAGACCGTAGTCTAAAAAAAACTTAAAATTTATTATAATGGTCAAGGTGAGTATCCCGAAACACATTTGAAGCATCACTTTTGATAAAAAGAAAACGTAATATTTTTTTTGGTAAAATGCAAGTATAAAGTAAATATTTTGAGAAATTTTAAAATTACTTTTCCTCCCCCTCAACACTTGTTTTTAATAATTAAAGACGTTTTACAAAAATTAGTGTTGAAAAGAGTGGTATATACTTGCATTTTTTTTTCTTTTCTTTTTTTTTTTTAAACAAAAATCTTTTTGTGTTTTTGATCGGTTTTATATTTTTGTATTTTGTTTTTGAAAAAATATATACAAAGATAGGTTTGATGTTTTGACGATCAATTGTGTTTTAAAAACTTTTCTAGATCATCTGGAGTCAAACATCGCATACCAATTTGGTGAACTAGACTAGCAAACCTTGATGGTGCTAAGGATTTGGTAAGTAAGTCCGCCAATTGGTACTCAGTCCTAACAAAATACAGTTCAACGGTACCCTTTTCAGCATGCTCTTTGATGAAGTGATATCAGAGATAAATGTGTTTGGATTTGCAGTGATGAACTGTGTTGCAGGAGATAGCAATGGCACTTTTGGAATCACAGTAGATTGGAATCTTGTTGAACAGGTAGCCATAATCCTTAGGTTGTGATCTCATCCAGATGACTTGAGCACAACAAGCAGACATAGCTACATATTCAGATTCTGTTGACGACAGTGATGTGCAGTCCTGCTTCTTTGATTGCCATGACACAAGTTTATCTCCGAGAAACTGTAATCCACCAGATGTACTTTTGCGTATGTCTAAACATCCGGCATGGTCAGCATTTGAAAAAGCAATTAGTTCAAAACCAGAATCCTTCGGATACCAGATTCCCAAGTTAATGGTTCCCTTTATGTATCGAAGGAATCTTTTGACCTCACTGAGGTGTTTTTCAGTTGGTTTGGACTGATAGCGAGAGCACATGTAGACAGCAAATACTATATCAGGTCTACTAGCTGTGAGATACATGAGTGACCCAATCATACTGCGGTATTTGGTAGGGTCAACAGGTGTCCCATGTAAGTCAGCGTCTAGTTTTGTGGTATAGCCCATTGGTGTATTATAAGTATCACAAGTCATCATTCCATGTTTCTTTAAAATTTCAAGAGCATATTTGGACTGATTTATAAAAATTCCACGGGGTGATTGATGAACTTGTAGTCCTAGAAAGAACGAAAGTTCACCCATCATGGACATTTCAAAATTATCTTTCATTAATTTTGCAAAATCATTAGAGTAACTTCTTTTTGTTGAGGCAAAAATGATGTCATCGACATAGATTTGAACAACAAGTAAGTCTTCCCCGTAGGTTTTTGTAAATAGTGTTGGATCCACCGAACCTTTAGAAAATTTATTGGCCAGCAAGAAAGTGGACAGTTTGTCATACCACGCCCGTGGGGCTTGCTTAAGTCCGTAGAGTGCCTTTTTGAGTCGGTAAACGTGATTAGGACGCTCAGGATCAACGAAGCCGTCTGGTTGGCTTACATACACTTCTTCACGGAGTTCTCCATTAAGAAATGCTGTTTTCACATCCATTTGGTAAACAACCATGTTCCTATGTTCAGCATAGGCCAAAAAGATCCGAACAGCTTCATGTCTAGCCACTGGAGCAAAGGATTCTGCAAAATCAAGTCCTTCTAGTTGAGAGTATCCTTTCGCTACCAGGCGTGATTTGTTACGTATGACAGTGCCTTCTGCATCTAGCTTATTTTTCCAAATCCATTTTAACCCGATGAGAAAGACTTCGTCAGGTCTTTCAACTAATTCCCAGACTTCTAATCGTATGAACTGCTGAAATTCCTCTTGCATAGATTTTATCCAGTTGTCATAAGTCATTGCTTCTTTGATGTTCTTAGGTTCTTCATGACAAACTGTGAGTGCATAGATACAAGTTTCTCCATCAGTGTGAAGTCGTTGTCTTGTCATTACAGGTGCATCTGGATGGCCAATAATATGAACTAGTGGATGGTCTCGAGTCCATTTGTGTGTCGAAGGGTGTAGTTGATAAGTATCTCGCATGTTAGCAGGATCCAAATTGCGTGTAGACGACTCAGCTATATCAGGAAAGGTAGGAGCCAGTGCAAACGGGTTAAAGAACGCATCAGGATCATGCTCTGCGGGTTGTGGAACTGATTGTGGTGTAGGATCTTCAGCTGATTGTCGGGAGTTAGAAACAGTTTGTTCTGCTGTAAATGGTGATGCAATTGGAGGACCGTCTTTCTAAACAGTTGTTGTTTGTTGAGGTGAGTCAGGTACTGGAATATTATCAGGTTGAGCAGCGGAATTAGGTAAGACCTCAGTAGGACGGTATTCAATTGTATCATCAAACAGTGGAGCAAACAAGGTTTCCAATTCTTTGCGGTTGAGTGGCAATGGTTCAGCCAAAGAGTCCGGAGAGTTAAGACGGTTGAATTCGGGTCCTAAGCTGTGTTGCTCAGAAGCCATTTGTGTGAGTTCATCAAAATTAGCGTGAATAGTTTCTTGAATTTCTCTTGTTCGACGATTCCATATTCGAAAACCTTTAGAATTTTCACAGTATCCAACGAACACTCCGATGTCAGCCTTTGCTTTAAGTTTACCTAAATCATCGCGATCATTTTTCGGATAACAAAGTGCTCCAAATACATGAAAGTAATCGATGTTCGGTTTTATTTTGTGAACAATTTGATAAGGTGTTTTGCGATGGCGTTTTGTGATCATGCAACGGTTTTGAGTATAACATGCGGTTGAAACAGCTTCCGCCCATAAGTAATCTGGTAATTGAGCATTAATCAACATAGTTCTAGCAGCTTCCACTAACGTCCTGTTGCGTCTTTCAACAACTCCATTCTGTTCTGGGCTTCTAGGAATAGATGTTTGATGTTCAATTCCCACTTTCTCAAAATATGACCGAAGTGTCTGATTCTTAAATTCACTTCCATTGTCAGTTCTGACTATTCGTACCATGTTGCGTAACTGAACTTGAATTTTAGTGAGAAAGGTGATGATCATTGAAGGAGCCTGATCTTTACTTCGTAAAAAATAAACCTAAGTCCATCTGGAGTAATCATCCACAATTACCAATATGTAGCATTTACCGTTGATACTTTGAACACGCATCGGTCCACACAAATCCATATGAAGCAATTGTAAAACATGATTCGTACTGTTCTCAGGTTTCGAAGGAAAATGAGCCCGAGTACTTTTTCCTTGTTCACAGGCTGAACATAAGTGATCTTTGGTGAAACGGAATCTTGGAAATCCATCAACAAGTTTGTGACGAGCAAGTTCAGTCATAGTTTTGAAATTCAAGTGCGAAAGACGTTTGTGCCATAACCAAGATTTAGTCGATTCCGCTTTGGAGAGAAGACATATCGGAGATGTAGCAATCATATCTGACATTGATATTGTATAAAGATTAGAACCACGTGAGCCAGACATAAGATCGTTTCCTTGTAAGTCATGAACGAAACAAGTTTTCTCACGAAATGCAACTTCTAGATCCCCATCACAAAATTGACCAACAGAGAAAAGGTTGTGTCCAAGCCTTCCACATAATAAACACGACTGATTTCAATGTTCCCACTGACATAGTCACCATATCCCATGATTAAAGCATAATGATCATTCCCGAATCTGACAGTACCAATGAACTTTGAGACAAAGTTGTGTAACAATTTGAGATTGCATGTCATATGTCGGGTGCATCCGCTATCAACAATCCAGAGAACAATCTGTACCACCTGCATCGCAAGAAGAAGACACAGATGGAACAGAAGTAAGGGTGGAACCCAAAGAAAGTGCGGGTTCCTGTTAGTTAGAAGCACAGGTATTCAACAATTTAGGAATCCATTTAAAGTCTGGTTTATGTTGTAACCAACGTTTCCAATTCCAACTAGTTCTTGCTTTCTTAATGGTGAATTCACTAGTAGTTGGCTTATTCCTAGATTTGTTCTCGGCACTTATGGGGGTAACTTCAACTTCATTAGAAACCGTAGAAGGCGGCTTTCCTAATATAGACTTAGAGGCAGTAGTGGGCCTAGAAGGAATGCGTGTCCTACGTTTCTTATGACGAGTAAGAAGAGAATTAGCTATACATTTTGTATGATCACCAGATGATACACTTTTACGACAAAACACACAAGATGCATTAATATTCAAAACATTCAAAGGTTCATCATTCGTTACATTTAGATTTTGATTACAATTTGCCAGATTAGAATCTAAATCTGATGCAACATGAGTTTTATTCAAATTCCTAAGTTGATCTTCCAGTTCTTGAGCTTCTAGTGGTCCTCTTTTACGTTGCCAGAGCCTATTCTTCTTTTTTCTTTTTCGCTTGGGTCTGCTAACACTATTAGTGGAGACTAGTCCTGTAGAAGTGGAGTTATCAAAATTAGTATTTTGAACAACATGTCCTTTAGCAGTTTTGTCTAATTGATACATTCCTGGTGCTATCACTGTGGTGTCAACCATCTTTCCTTTTTGAAGTAGCTTAATTTTCTCTTTCAAATCAATGATGATGTGATTTTTATCGTGAATTTCAGACTCAAGTAAACCATTGCAATATTTGATGTCATCGCGGTTTTGTTGCCATTCGGCGTTTTCATTTTTTAAACCCGCAATTTCTTTCTCGTATTTGAGACACAAACTTTTTAAAGACTCAGTGTTTTTGCAAAGCTGACAAGAGTTTGAATTATTTTGACTTTGAAATTTCAATTCCATATCAATACTTTGAGCTTGACACCATTCAAGCCTTTGTTTGAGAAGACAAATTTCATTTGAGAATTGTTTTGTCACATCATCATTTTGTACTCTCAGCTTGTCATTTTCATGTTTAAGTGTCTCGATTTCCACTTTCAACAAGTTATTATCAACGCAAAGATCATCCACAAGCATAGAAGTACCAGATTTATAGAGATCATTCATGATAACAGAATAAATATCAGCATTGAGAATTTGTTCCAAGAGTCGATCATCATCATTTTTTAAAACTTTATTTCTTTGCTTTTGAACCAAAATCTCATTTTCAGTTGAGTTGAAAACGTTTATCATAGTTTTGACCTCGTTTTGAAGTTCCTGTTCCCAACGTGTAGCACAGAGACGGAGGTGTTTGACAATTGGCAACATTTGTTTTTGAAAAATGTCTCTCTTTTCTCGCCCATAAGCAGATTGAAAAGTTTCAATTTTTATTTCAGAATTACGTTCAATTGTTTCCTCCAAAATTTCGATGGCTTCCATAAAAGTTTTGTAATAATTTAAGACACGACAATTTTTCGGTAAAGGTGTAAGTTCACCAGATGATGGTAAAGGACCATTTATTTGTGCTACAGTTTGGACAGGGGCCGCATTAGAGGATGAAACATATGACTCAGTGACATACCATGATATCTCAGGTAATTCCTTTTAAGGAACAAAAGATTTAGAAATGTGAGGAGCTTTTGAATAATCATATGGTGTCCAATATTGAACATAACTCATTTTTTATCGACTCTCGTCTTCAAGTTCTTCTTCTTCCTCAGTATCAAAAACAACAGCACGCACAATCGTATTATCAAGCAAATGGTCCATACTGTAAATTTTAGGAATTTCTTTGAATGTCGTGTGAAGAAACATTGAATTGTAATCGCCAAGTGCAAATCCTTTATAGGGTCTCGGTTTTAAAGTAAATTTTTGAATTGTTGTGACAGAGTTCCGGTGTTTGTAAACAATGTTACGAAATTCTTTGAGTTGTTTTTCAAGATCAACAATCTCACCGAGTAAGTTATCTATATACTTCCTTTTTCGTATTTTATGTTCACAAAAATCCTTTTTACAACTTGACAATTCTGTTTCTGTTTTTGAAAGTACTGTTTGAAGACGTTCAACTTGCATTTTCAATTCACACTTCTCACTTTCGAGTTTAGAAATCAACTTCCCGTTTGACTCAATTAAATCTTGCATTTTGTGTTGAAGATCTTGCTCTTTGTTGTAAGAATCTTGAAAAGCTTTTTCAAAACTTTTTGCATGTTTAATCTTGTCTTCCTGATTTAAAAGTTGAATTTTATAACACTCAATATCTCTTGCAAGTGACGCATTTGTTTCTTTTAAAACTTTGTTTTTCTCATTGCATTTTATGATTTGCAATTGTTGTGCATTCAGTTGTTTAGATAACAATATGAGGTCAGGGTCTGGATCAAATGATGGTTCATGTTGTTCTATATGATCATGTTTATCATTCTCAATAGGATCATCAAATGAAACAACTATGTCATCATCAAATATGACAACTGTGCTTATTTGTTCATCTGTTTGAGAAGATGAAGATGAGTTAGATGGAACAACTTGCGCCATATCTGATTCAGAAGCAGAAGGTGAGGCTATTTCATGTATTAGGCATGCTTTTTGGTCATGTACCTGAGACAAGCCGTCAGTGTCATACACTGGACCTGAATCATTAAACTGAAGTTCCTGCATGTTGGCCATAAGCATCACAGCTGCATTGGCTTCCAGATCTTCCATGTCATCGTCATTGTTCACATTTGCCATGAAGTTGTTATCCTGTTCAGGGAAATGTCCATCTTTTTCATCTTGAAGAGTCATGAGTAATGCTTGCTTGTGAAACTTACTTCCCCGAGTTCTCGGTTTAGGACATGCTGTCGCTATATGACCTTGTTCATTACAATTATAGCACCACACTGCATTCCCTGAGTTGGAGTTCCTAGTTGCAACTGGTTCAGACCTTTGCTGAGAAGATCCTGAGTTGTTCCTGAACCCTCCATTGTTATTAAACCTCTGACCATTCCCAAAATTTCCTGAAGAACTTCCTGAACCAGATCGACCATAGTTACGATTCTGAATTTCCACTCTTCCATCATTGACAACAGCTTGATTCCTTGTGTTAGAAGATGAACGTTGACGGTTGTTTGTTTTGTTGGAGAATTTGCTAAAAGCACGAGCAATAAGAGCAAGTCCCCGATTCAACGTATTAAAGTCATCATCGTCATCTTCATTGGAGTTGGAGTAATACACTGCATCATTGTTGTTTAATGGAACAAGTTGAGTAGAAGTATTCTGTGGAGATGAATCATAAGGGACCATTTGGTTCGAGGTAGAAGATTGTGGATAACTGAAGTAGTTTTGCTCTTGAACATATGCATGATTTGACATTGGTGGTGGAGCATAGGGAGATTGAGCTACGAGTGCCAAAGAATTTGGTGTTGGTGATGGTGAGTATCCTCCTCGAAGAGCTCTATCTTTTTCCACTTCAGGTTCATGGTGTTTCAGAAAATCATACAACAAACCATATGGTGCATCATGAAGGTTTTTGGTTTGTCGAACAAATGTCACATATTTATGCCAATCTGGACCAAGACTACCAACGAATTTGGAGTTCACTGCGATTCTCGGTACTGTGATTTTGTGACGTTCCAGATCATTAACCACATTTGTGAAACGATGATAGTAGGATTCAAGTGACTCTCCTGGTTCAATTGTGATGTCAGTGTATTCCATGTAGAGTTTGGATTCCATATCATCTTTGTTCAATTGAGTGCCTTCCATAAGGAGATGAACATGTTCCCACATAGCTTTGGCTATTTTCTAAGCATCGACACTTCGATAAATTAGATTAGGTATACCTTGAAGTATATAAGCCATAGCATACTCATCAGCTTCACGATGTAATTTCTGTTCTTCTGTGAGTTGAGATTCTGGAAGAGGTCTATCACCAGGAGGACGTGGAGGATCAGCAGTTGGATCACCAATTTCAAATCTTGTTGGCCACTCAAATGGTCCTTCAAGTATCACTTGTTTCAAGAATTTCCCATGAGGTTTCTTTAGTTCAAGAAATCGTAAGAATCGACTTGACCATTGAACATAGTTCCCAGGTGTTAGCGTTGGAGGTGTTTCAAGTGATCCCGCCTCATGTCTGGATTGTTGAGTTGTAATAACTTCGCACATTCTATCAAACCAGTGAGGTTGTTTGGAGGAAAACTGAGTGTTTTGCTGTGACATTTGATATGGTTGTTGTTGAGGAATGATTTGATGTTGTTGCATCATGAGATATTGTGGTTGTGGATTAAACGGTTGTTGATGAAAGTGTGATTGTGAAGGTTGTTGATATGATTGTTGCTGATGGTATTGTTGTTGCTGATACTGCTGATGTTGTTGCTGAGGATTAGAGAAGTAGAAATGTGGTGGTTGAGACATCTTAGAACACTTGTGTAGTAATTGATCTTTGTAGAAGATTGAAATGCACGTTCCTTTGGTTAAGTTCAAAATCCCTGGGGTAAGTTGAAATCTTACGCGTAACAATAATCTTACGCGTAAACTTTAGGTTATGCGTAAAGAGTAGTTTATGCGTAAACAATGAGTTTATGCGTAAGTTTCCTCTTTACGCGTAAGCTTTGGCTTATGCGTAAGTTTAGACTTATGCGTAAGGTTAAACAACCAAACTGATCTCTCAAACTTATCCAAGCTTGAAAGATATCCGAAGTCGAAGTATTCCACTAACTTATCCAAGCTAGGGAAGTACTGAGTCACCGTAACACAAGGAGAAGACCTTTGATGAAACTTAAGCGTAGATTCTGGCAACTTACGCGTAAGATTAACTCTTATGCGTAAGACTGAACTTCTGCGTAGAAAAGGCAACTTCTGCATAGGATGTAACTTCAGCGTAGGAACTTTGGCATAGGAAATAGACTTACGTATAGGATTAAGGCGTAGAAGGCAAAGTTACGCATAGAAACAGGGTTTTGACCAGTTTTACGCGTAAGAAAGGGGTTTTGACACAAACTTATGCGTAGAAAGGACAAAAGATTCTGTAGACAGCTTTTGAGTCGTACTGTTCACGATAGTTACGCGTAAGAAGGTCAGAAACTTGAAAAATCTCAAATTTTTGAAGAAAAATGCTTAGAAACAAGGTACTTTTGATCAAATAACTTCACCAATACTTAGAAAACACTAACTATTGAAGATTTTGAGTAGAAAAACCTTAAAAAAATCAAAACTTTATGCAAAATCTAAGCTTCAAAACACTATATTAACCTTAAAACTTATCCAAGCTTCAAGATTTGAGTGTAAGAAACAAAGAAAGAAGCAAAAAGAAGCAAAATAACACCCTTAATCCCACGTAAAATCCAAGAAACACACTTCAATCTCTATTAGGCGAATGATACCACTTGTTAGGTCACCATTTTGTAAACACAAGTATGAGAAATGAGATGAGAATGAGAGATGGTTGATTATGAGAACTATGAAGATTGAAAGAACAAGAGTTTCCTTAATGTATTCAAATAACCAACAAAATGAAATGTTTACATAAGCTTAGTATTTATAAGGGAGGAGTAGGGTAACATTCCCTTCCTCCCTCATTCTACTTAAACGTGGGCTTTCAAGGCCCATGGACTTACATACTTAAGCCTAGTAACATTAACATAGTGAAATAAATAACTAAGCAACCTATTACAAAAGGTAATGACCGAGACTTGACTAAAATACAAAAGTATGATCCCAACAAACTATATGCATATTGATCGGGTACACTGCTCGTTAAGTGTGTGTGTGTTAGTAATAAGTCGGCTAAATATAAATGTAAAACTTGAAAAGGCTTAAACACCCTATGTTACACTGACATATCACATGCATCAAGTTTTTGGCGCCGTTGCCGGGGAATGAATTGTTAATATCTGTTTATTTTATTAGTATTTTAATTAGATACTAACCACTAACTTTGTTCTATATTAGTTTAGATTGCATTCATTGTAAATTTTGCATATTGTATTTTTCTTATTTGTTTGTTTGCTTGTTTGTTTGGTTGTTTGTTTTCTTATTGTCCTTATTTTCTGTTTTGTGTGTTTGTTTTTGTTTATTTTTGCATATTTTTGTTTTCTGCATTGTATCATTTACATTCTGCATATACTTTGATCGTTTCTAAAAAGGAAAATTTTGATATACTAAAAATTGATTCAACCCTATTTTCTTACGAATTACTTAAAATTGAAAACACTGAAATCAACAACGAAAGTTGTGACTTCAGTAAAAATTTCTCATACATAGTTCTATGTAATATATCATCTCCAAATCATGATCTTGATTTTGATAAGCTTAAAACGTCGTTTATTTCTAACCATGAAATGAACTATTATTTAGTAAACAATGAGATTATGATTGACAATAAAATGGTTATACCTACTGTTCTTATATTGAATTTATTTATACCATATGGTATACCACTTGATCTGAAATTATCGTATAAGGACAAGTGTTGCGGAGGACAAGGTACGTTCCCTATTTAAATTGTGTTCACTGGCATAACAATACGGCGTATCTATTTAGACGATGCGCCGGATCTCAGACCTATCTTTACATATTATCTGATACGGCGTATAATAATTCTTTCATACGCGACATCAACTACACTTCATATGAGGAAGATATTATTTTAAGATACGGCGCATGACCTAGAATGATGCGCAGCATCTCTAACAATCTATATATACTACCGCTGACCAGCAACCATAACCATTTAAACTCTACAATCCTCTAAAAAAAAGTTCTTGATGGGGTAGACTATTTTCTTATTTATCTGGTCGATTACACATCTAAGGTATTGCTTACTATCTATTATTGTTCAATACTTTGATTTTGTTTCTTATATATTGAGAAACTCAAGTCATAGAATAATTGTAGGTAATGCATTGATCTAAATTTTTAATTAGATATAAGACTAATCGGATCAGATGGATTGATTGTAGAATAGTGATAATTGATATGGTTTATTAAGGTGTATTGAAAATCTTTCTAAAACCCCTATCGGTGTGCAATACATTAGAAGATGCGGAGCATCTATTTACAACCACGCCGTATCTTCTGTCAAACAAAATACAACGCATATGCTTTGTATCATGCGCCGCATTGCTTTGATTGATTAAAAATACTACCATACTAAAATTTATTTTCTTTTGTAGATGATTATTCGACGCAGGGATACTTTGACAATGATTACTCTTTCAAAACAATTTCCTTTGGGAATTTTGTAATAGATCGTACTGGGGAACTCCTAACTTAACACCGAGTGGATCACCAGGAATTGTCTACACCAATGCTGGAATAATTGTGTGCATTGAAGGCGGTTTCACCCGCATTCTATGCGACTCTTGGGAAAGTTAACACGATTCTTCCAGGAACTGTTGATGTGATAATTCCTGTGATTTTATCAAATTATTAGTACAATAATATAAGTCTTGATTATATGCAGCTTATAATAAAGGGAGTATCGTGCGCTGATTAATACGAAGACCATGGAATCTAGATATTTACATTTACTTTATCCCTGTTATAACAACCCACAAACACCCATTACTATCATTCCCATTACAAATACTTATAGTAGGTATATCACAGGTAAATTTTCGCTTTTTATATACATTATTACTTGCATGATTCACTAGACCTGCTCACGTATCTACACAAGCCAAATAACTCAACACTCACATCCTATAAACCCCAGGTATGTCAAGCATAAACTCATAACAACACCATAATAATCAATTCACCAATCTAAAACACTAAACATAACACAAAACCCTAATAAACCCTAAACTAAAACTTAAGTAGGATTATGTGCTTATCTGAACCTATATGCTTAGTTAAACTAGTATAAATGTGTTCAAGGATTAAGTAAGAGTTTCTTTAGGAATATTAGGATATATTAGGACCATTAGGCTATAGAATAACCCTTAGAACTTAGATACAAACCCCCTAAGCCCTAAACCATAACAAGGTCATAGATAACTAGAATTAGGTATAAAGCCTCCCAAAACTTCCCCATAGGTCACTACCACTTAGTATAAGCATTTTAGAACTTAGGAATAGTATTAGATACCCTTAGGACACTAACTTAGGCACAAAACTATAGGATAAACCCTAGTATCATACTAAACCCACTTAGGTCATTTAGGTTACAAAACTAGGTCAAACCTTCCCAAAACTTTCCCATAGGTTACCCACACTTAGAATAAACCCTTTAGGTCTTAGGATTAGTCACTAGACACACTTAGGAACTTAATTTAGGCACTAAACCTTAGGTAGAACCTTAAACACATAGTAAGTAGAAACTAGGTCTAAACTTAACTAAAACTTAGTAAAACCTAAACATACGCACCTTAAACACCTCAACCTAGCACCCTAACACCTTAGTCATACCCAAGCATACACCCTAACACCTCTACGAACACACACAAGTAGGTGCATCACCTACTTGACTAATCCACCACTAATTACCACTAATCCACCCTAAACCTCCCCTAATCCACCACTAAACCACCCCTAATCACCCTAAACCACCCTTAAACACCCTAAGAAGCTTACAAGCACCTCCAAGCACCCAAGAAAGGAGGTGCATCACCTCCTTGTAAGCTACTACCACCCAAACCGCCTCTACGGCTCATCCACCACCACAACCGGCCTAGGCAGCCCCCTAGCTACCCTTAGCTCGTCCTCATCACCTCCTAGCCTTACCACAACATCCTCTAGCTCAGCTTGCTCACCCCTCCCCTTGCTCGACACCTAAACACTCGTTCTACCCTAAACCGCCATAGCGAGGGTATAAATACCCCTCGTATGCCCTCACTTCCAACCCACACCCTTTCTTCTCTTCACCTCACATTAGGACAGTAGTATTAAGCCTTTAGGAGACCTTGGAGTTGAGTAGCTAGGCCTTGGTCAAGTCATGTTGTGGTTTGAGTTGATACGAGCCCTAGAAAACCCTAACCCTAGTTCTAACCCACGTAAACCCCCCCTAGCCAAGTAAATCTTACATTTAGTTAATTTAGATTTAGTATAGTCTTAGGATAGATTTAGGATGTCTTAGATAGCTTAGATACCTTTGCATGAGCCTTGAACCATTTTACTTGCTAGTTTACGTATTAAAACCCTAGATCGAGTCATATACTTGCATGCATGCTATAAGTCATTAATTTAGGTCATACACTAGTTAAACATAGCTTAAATAAGTTAAAAAAAGTAAAACATAGGCTAGAAAACTTAAATACTAGATAAAATATAAGTTACATGCATATTAGGACTAGTTTTGCAAAACTTTACATGCATAAAGGTATATATCATAAATTCCTGAAATTATAAAGTCTAGGGATTGTTTTTTACATTTCCAAGAAGTTATAAGTAGTAAGGACTAGTTTTGCATAATATTAAAACCCTAGGATAGATAATAACATAAATATAAACTAAAGAGGACTAAAAACATAAATAGTATAAAGTTAAAGGTCTAAAATGGTAAATATAGAAAACTTAGGAGTCTTAGGTTAATTACATAAAATATAGAAGTCTAGGGACTAGTTGTGTCAAGTATAGATAGTTATTAATATAAGTAATATAAGTAATATAAAACTTAGGGTAGAAAACGTAAATATATAAACTATAAGGGTAAAAAGTGAAAATACCATATAAGTATAAAACCTAAATAAAGTTAGAAGTGTAACACAATACTAGGGAGCTTCATGCGAGGAGTACTATGTGGATATTTCGTTTTTGACGAGTTTGTTGGGTTTACGAATTAAAGTGCCCTGACTCCTCGAACGATTAATGCATATACTTTTGAGATATGATGGCCCGAACGGTGATATGATTATAACTAAACCCTAATAACAACATAACTCAATAATAGGGAGCTTTGTGTGAGGAGTATTAACTTCTGAATTATGATGGCCCGAACGGTATTATGTTGATAACATAATACAATAGTAGGGAGCTTCATGTGAGGAGTCATATACTTCTGAATTACAATGGCCTGAACGGTGTTATGTTATATCTAAAACATTAACAAACCTAAAAACAATAACTTAAGAAACATAAACATGATAACTAAAGCTTGACATACATACGAAACCAACAACAACACACTAGGATACGTGAGTAAGGCGGTCTAGTTCCCGAGTCACTATTTGCATCACTTAGATTGCTCTACACCCAGGTGAGTTTTTCATAGCCTTACATCTTTTTAAACTTTCACTCTAAATGCTTTTAGAAACCCTGTAAGGGTAATACATGCTAAATGCTTTACTTAAAACCGAATACAAGTCTTTTTCTTTAGTTGTTTGCACGAGTAAACTAACTACCACCACTACATAACCAAAATTCATGAATCTAATTGTTTGGGACGTTTTATCCAAACGAACGCGAATATAGTTGATAGATCTATTGGAGTTTGACAACTCCCGTTGGTATTAACACCCCACTAGGTGGTACCAATAAGTACTATATTTGAATCCACTCAAGGTATAACTTTGGCAAGTTATCCTTCTATCCCCTCATGTTGGGTCTGCAACCCACATGACCCAGATCGTTAAGGTGTGATTCATGAGCTTAGTGCAACCTACTAAACTACTGATAATTGTGCATGCATGACAATTATCACAAAAACTTGCATTTTCCCAGATGGGTGTAACAACTAAACCCAGGGAACTTGTATTCACTAACCCCTAAACCTATGATTCTCACACAACACCTAGTGTTGACTTTTTAAGCATGTATTCTAGGTATATTACTTCTATGGACCTATGACGGAAGGAGGTACTGAACTCAGAGGACTTTTCATGGTTATCATTCAAACACAACCAACCTAACTCTTAGATTTTTGGGACCTCAACAAAATAAAAGTATATCTTTGATAATTAAAACTCTGATAATTATGAATGATAACTAAATTTTCAAAACGTCTCTTTTCGAGTCGTTTACTATTACTGTATCTATGATTCTATGAAGTAATACCCCGAACACTTTATCCGCTGCGATCAGTGAAAAATGGGGGTGTTACACCTGTCTTTGTATATTTATCAATTGTTATTAACCTCCTCTGTAATGATATTTGAATTTGCAAATCAATATATTTGGAATGTTTTTTTTTTTTGATTTCTTATACAGCAAGTCTGGCATTCAGTTCAGCACCTTTTCGGGATAATCAACAAATTTGTGTAATGAAAGTTCACATTTGGTTAAAACTACGTGAACTGTAACTAATTTACACAGACTGTTAACAGTCTGATTGGTAACCACATGCGCCACATCTAGTAAAACAGATGCGACGCATCCTATCTTTTATTTTTATTTTTATTTTTATTTTTATTTTATTTTATTCCATACCAATTCCAAGCTTGATACGGCGCATCTTCCTCAATAAGCTGCGGCGCATCGACTGACCTGATGATTTACAATTTTATTCTTATTTTTATTTTCTAACCACTAATGAATTTTGTACAAGTTTTGACCTTCTTAAACTCAGGTGTATAATTAGTTGTATTTATAGTTATGGCTCACAAATGCATAATGGAGGATCAAACCGAGCAAATCTCAGGAAAGTTTTTCGATCTAATTCTTTTTAATTTCCTGTTTTTAATAAACAACAAGGACGTTGTTTAACTTAAGTAGGGGGATGGAGAATAAGAACTTTTACTTAACTCTTACTTGTCCTTATTTTTTTCAAGAATATGCTTTAATTTGCGATTAATATACAAAAATTTAATAATTTTTTAGCATGTTTTTGTTTAATCTAAGTTGCATAGCTGCACACAATACTTTATTTTTAAAATTGTGATTTATCCCTGCCTTTGTATATTTATCAATTGTTATTAACCTCCTCTGTAATGATATTTGAATTTTCAAATCAATATATTTGGAATGTTTGTTTGATTTCTTATACAGCAAGTCTGTCATTCAGTTCAACACCTTTTCGGGATAATCAACAAATTTGTGTAATGAAAGTTCACATTTGGTTAAAACTACGTGAACTGTAACTAATTTACACAGACTATTAACAGTCTGATTGGTAACCACATGTGTCGTATCTAGTAAAACAGATGTGACGCATTCTATCTTTTATTTTATTTTATTTTATTCCATACCAATTCCAGGCTCGATACGGCGCATCTTCCTCAATAAGATGTGGCGCATCGACTGACCTGATGATTTACAGTTTTATTTTTATTTTTATTTTTATTTTTATATTCTAACCACTAATGAATTTTGTACAAGTTTCGAACTTCTTAAACTCGGGTGTATAATTGGTTGTATATATAGTTATTGCTCGCAAATGCATAATGGAGGATCAAACCGAGCAAATCTCAGGAAAGTTTTTCGTTCTAATTCTTTTTAATTTCCTTTTTTTTTAATAAATAACGAGGACGTTGTTTAACTTAAGTGGGGGGATGGAGAATTAAAACTTTTACTTAACTCTTACTTGTCCTTATTTTTTCAATAATATGCTTTAATTTGCGCTTAATATACAAAAATTTAATAATTTTTAGCATGTTTTTGTTTAATCTAAGTTGCATAGCTGCACACAATACTTTATTTTTAAAATTGTGATTTCAAAATTCACAAATCTATGAGTGTGCCGGTGACTTGTAAACTTTAGAACTTGACTTGTATACTATTCGAGACCACCATAATAAGTATTATTTTTATAATTGGAGTGACTTGTATAAATTGGTAAAATTCTAGGATTACACCAAAAAGCCTTTATATGTTTTGTGATATGAATTAACTACACTAGTTAGTTAACCCCCATATAAACCCTTGTTTACTCTCACTTTTAGAGTAAGATACCCCTAGAAAAACCCTCAGAGCCATTCCTTTCATTTCTTACACCTTGTTATTATGTTTCGTTACACCTTACACCTTAGCCTACCCTGTATATTTAAGTTCGTGGTTAGTTGCTTTGGCAAAGTGTGTTTCCTTGTGTTACCTGTGTTTGTGTGTGTAAAATCATTATCTTTGATTAGGTCAGGAAATTACACAATGGAATGGAGTGAAAGTACATATTGTATATTTTTAGTCAATTTTTCGTGTGTTTACTACTTTCACTATTACATTATGTCTGAAAGTCTGAAAAGTAGAGAAAAATTATCCAGATTTATTGTGATGGAATTGTGGTGAAATTTTACACCTTTAGTGAAGAAAAAAAGCGAAAAAATTAGAAAAGAAAAAGGAAGAAGAAGTTGGTAGTTTATTTGAACTAACAATATAAAGTTTTGTATTAAGTGGTTGATATCACCACTATTTATGTACTATATTTATGGATTGAAAGGGAGTTGGACTTTATGGGAACGCCAACTAAGGATTGTTTATTCTTTGCCTAAGATGTTATTGGGTATAATTCGTGTCTACCTAAAGCGTGAGTTACAAAAGAGTCAAAGCGTGAGTTATTCAATGATATGAGTCTTTCTCATGGGATGGTAGGGAAGTATTCTAACCACACTTAGGACTTTAATCTATTTGTTTCTTGTTTTGTATTTTTTATTTTACACCAATTTATATACTAAATTATCCATACCCAACCGTATTGTTATATTCGTTGTTAGCTTTCGAGCATCCAGATATGATGATAGCTAAGTAAGAATATTAAATGTATGAATAATGTAGTGACCATCCGAGTATTAGATTAATTAGCTAACGCGCCAGCGATCTAGTCTGTGAGTTGGTGACCATCCGAGTTTAAGATTGATTAAATGATGCGCCAGCGATCTGGTGTGCATCTTGGTGACCATCTGTTATGAAAGTGACGTGCCAGCGATCCAAGGAACACATTAGTGACCACCCATCATTTAAAAGATCAAGAACTCGCGCCAGCGATCCATGAAGCATACTATTGACCATCCGTTAGTTAAAGTGTCGAGGACTCGCGCCAGCGATCTACTAAGTTTATGCAGGAAATATTCAAACAAAGCTAGGTTTAACCAATGAACCATAAACCCTTTTTACGGCTTTAGACTTTTTATTCCTTAGCTTTAGTGGGGGAGATGTGTATCCTTGTCAAGCATATGATAGAATATTCGTCACGTCCGGATAGTTAAACAATTAGATTTGCTTTTATTAATAGTATATTTTGTTTCTAATTGGTTAAGTGTTTGGCCGTGCAATTATGATAAAACGAACAAGTGCTTAATTGTAAAAATATCTTATCAAGGATACATTTTCATTATGTTTATTCTAAAGGTTTACTTGAGGACAAGTAAAGTTCAAGTGGGGGGATATTTGATGACATCAAATAAGTACATTTTATTAGCATCATTTATCCTATTTAATTGACTTGTTTTATATTATTTTGTATGAGAATTGGTGCCCTTATGTTTACTTTAGTGATTCTCAGGTTTAAACAAACAATAAGTGAAAGTTGATGATATTGGACGAATTATGGAGCTAAATGATCAAGATTTGAAAAGTCTACTGAAATCCAAGAGATGCGCCGTATCTCTCTCAACAGATACGTCGCAACATCATACTTAGATGAATTCGAAGACCATTTCCTGACTTTGAAGAATGCGCCGCATATGAAACTTTGGTCAACGAAGAATAATCAACTTGATCTACTCCAAAATACGTCACATCTCATTTACAACATGCGGCGTATCAGCTAAAAGACTTCACCAGATACTATCCAAGACATTAAAGAACATGCGCCGCATAGAGAAAGAAGTTATGCCGCATCGAAAGGCGGTACGAATATTCCAGAATTTAATAATCTTGGACCCCACGCGAAGTTAAGTAGATGCGCCGCATCTGTCACCTACATGCGCCGCATCGACCCCTCTGACAGAACCTATAAATACCCCAAGATAGATACGAGTTTGGTGTACAGAAAACCCTAAGGAGACGAATTCAGTCGAAGAAGCTTCACAAGACACGCCCCAAACGAAGATCTTAGAGCCGTAAGTAGGTCCTGCATGTGTATAATTTATTAAGTAGTTTTGTTTATTGTATTAGTAAGCTTTAATCCATCAGGATTGATGGGCTTGTGGCCACCATACTGCTCCCCTTAAAATTGCTTTCCCATCGGTTAAAGTTTATAAGATTTATATTTTTGGTGAATTATATTTGTGCTTTGATAACCTATGGGTTTAGTTAAGTCTTCTGGGCTACCATACATGTTTCTCGCCTACGTATCTAGTGTCTAGAAGGTAGGATAAACATAAGTAATCATTAAGGGTTTACTCTCCGATATATAGAATCCAACGAGACAGATTAGATTATGATACTCATCATATAAAACTAGCAATATAACAATTGACTAGCTACTTAATTATAAGGACAGGTCTTCTTACGTGTTTCTATTATCTATCTGTGTACGTGATTGCTATTCACTGATTCGTTATCATTAGTTTTACTTTTTATTATTTACTAACTTTGTGCCAGTCTCTCAGGCTAAAACCCCTTTTTATTTGATTAGGATTGTAAAACTAACTTAGATATTAAAATACTAATTAAATCAACTAGATATTACGTTCCATTCTTAGTGTTCGACACTCTACTTACCACTATATGCATATTGATCGAGTACAGTGCTCGTTAAGTGTGTGTGTGATTGATGCTAAACAGTCAACCTAAATCAACCAAGTGAATGGTCAACCAGGTCAGACTGCCTAGAGTCAATGCTCCGTGGAAGTACAGTGTTTCCCCGGGTCGTTATGTCCTGATGAGGTGTGATGGTATCAAAACGGGTTTGTGATCGGGTGAATTCGGATAGAAAAGGGTTGTGATTGATTACACTACTGAAATATGAAAGGAAATAGCTTAAATAAGCTATATTAGCAAGATTGTGAAATCAGAAAACCCAGAAACGTATTTACAATAAAAACCCGTACGTCTGATTTAAATTTACGTAGACGTACGAAATAAAACGCGAGTTTTATGAAATAAAATACCTACGGATATGAAAATTACATTTTTACAATCCTAATGATAAAAGAAATTTTTTAGAAAAAGACAATTAATTTTTACACTATTCAATATTTATATAATTATTGTTAATTAATTACTAATTTCCTATTTACTTTTAATTATTTAAATTACACTAAAATACAAATAATTAAGATTTTACCTAGAAAAATAAAATTTAAATTTGGAAAAATCTAAAATAATATAAAACTAATTTTCAAACAGAAAATATATTTTTCCTACATTTTAAATATTTATTATTAATTAAAACTAATTATTAATTAATTAAAACTAAATTAAATTAAGAAAAATAGAAAATGAACAGTCAAAATTATGAAAAATTTCCTAAAATTATTTTATGATATATAAAACCTAGGAAAAATATAAAAAAGTACTGTTGTTAAATAAAAATTAATAAAACTATTTAATATACTAATATTACTTAATAGTTATTTAAACTAATATTAATTATAGAAAATACTAAATGAAAAGATAAAAATCTAAAATTTTTTTATATAACTACTTTAATATAAAATAAATTTAAGAAAAATATAAAAATGTAGAAATACTTATTAATAAGCAGAAAGGAAAATTAAAAAAACTATATTATATTAAATAGAAACTATCACTTAATTTAAAATTTGTCTTTTCTGGATTTTCTTTTTTCAAAATTCTTTAATTATACAAATGAGCAAATTTAACAAAGGAACTATGGCTAGTACTGAAAAATAAGCAACATGGAAAACAAAATGCTTAACAGGTTGTAAAATGAGCTTATTAAGACTTTTTGGTGTTTAAATAAGCTTATAAAACGCTACACAGTGAAAGCCAAGGGTTAAATAAGCTGCAATGGTGTTAGGAAACTTGGAAATAAGCAAAAGAAAGTATAAAACCACAAGCAATAAGCTGATATAAGGAAATAAGCACTAAGCCAAAAATCCAAGTCCACACAGGCCAAATGGGAAACCTTTGTAGGCCTGTGTGGCCCACTAGGGGAGTTGGAAGCCTAAACTAAAAATGGTTCCAATAAGCTGAGCTTATGGGCTTTCTAAAAAGCCAAAGCTTAATCACTGGGACGCACAGGTGAGGTCAGGAGAGGGCATGGAAGATTGGTACAAAAGCTGAGTACTCAGCATGCATTTAGAAATGGGACAACTTAAATGGGCAATGCAGTCCTATCAAATAAGGTCTAGGCCCAAAAATAAGCTAAGGCCCTTGAAGTTTGGCTTATTGGCTTTCCAATAAGCCAAATATCAAGGTGTGGGGCCCACTAGGGAAGCTAGGGCAAGCCAAGGAAAATGGGGTAAAAATGATGGGTCTATGGTGCAGGGCATGGACCAGCCCTGCAGGTCTGTTTGCACACCCAAATAAGCCAGGAATAAAAATCTAAAAAAATAAGCAAAGGTTGATTCCTAAAGATAAGCTAGTAGACTACAACATGTAAAAATCTTAAAGTCTGAATCTAAACACAAAATTTTAAAAAAATCTTGCAACATTGGGAATTCTGCACAAAGTGAAATTTTGACCTTTTTTGATAAACTTGGAAATTTGACTTTGATGAAGTTTGGTTGCTTCTAATGATCTGAAAACATGTTTGTGAGCTATTAATTTATGAAAATTAGTTACACTAACCAGTTATGAATGGAAATGATAAGGGTACAAGTCTTAAAACCTAACAGTGGAGTCCAAAGATGAGGTTTTGGATGATTTTGACTAATGGTCACTTGAGACCAAAGTTTAATGGTAGATTACACTTACTTAGACCTAAAATAACATACTGCAATGACAATCAACCACAATAAAAACCCTGACCCCATGGGAACAGGTTATCCCAAACACCCCTATGGTTTACTGTCTTGAGGATTTTGAAATGCAAATAGTGAACATAGGTAATACAACTAATGCTAAATAATGACATAAACTATGGGGACAAAATACAAGCTATATTGAACAGGAAATAAGCACAACAATAAACACAAACAAAAATAGGTAATTGAAACTAATATATAAACCAAATGAATGATTTATGATGGAAAGTAAGATACAAAACTCAATTCAAAAGCAATAAGCTCATAAGAGCTTGTTACCAAGCTGAATGACCTTGAAAACAACCACAACCATACTTATGAATTACTTTACCACCATAATACACTCCTGTTGACTTTTGTTGACTGGTGAACTTTTTATAACAAAGTGGTGTTTTGAGCACAATAAGCTATGATTAGCTTGAATAAGCTTAGTAACTAGAAATTGAAGCTTATGAGAGCAATTTAGAACACAATTTAGTTTTTATCCGAAATCATAAAAATGAATTGCCAATGAATTTCAACAAGAGACTGAATTACTTTTATTAAAACAGATAAATTTAGTACTAAAAAGAGATTACAAGACTAAATTAGAAAGATTACAAGAATTTAAACTACATTCGACCCTAATTTACACTAAGAAATAAAAACTAATTAAATCCTCTTCTTTCCTTCTTCTCTTTCACTTTTATAGACCCTGGGGGTATCCTCTGTCTTTCCCACCTTCAATTGGAGCCATTGAATGAGTTAAGTTTGATCGTGGCCATTTATCTTGTTTTGGCGGGAAATGAAGAAAGGCCAGCTTAGGTGAGGCAGGTTGTGGGTAATTAATGGCAGGTTGGTATATTAAATGGAGGAGGTGAAGTTGGTGAGAAAATGTGGAGTTAGAGGGGAGCAGGGATCGGGTAATCAGGGGTTGAGGATGGGTGAATAGTGGAGTGGGAGGTGTTTGACTGGGGGTTGACCGTTGGACTTTCATTGACACTGGGAGGGTTTTTATTTAGAAGGGTAATGGGCTGGGGTATGGGCTTAGGGGGTTAATGGATTGGGGTAGTGTTTGGTTTGGGTGGAAATAATACAAAAGGGTCCAATTGGTTTATAGTTAATTCAAGGACCAATTTTCCAACTTATGAAAAGTGAGGGACCAAATCTGCCGACTGACCAAAGATATTACAAAGGTGGATATTGCCAAGTTTGAATTTCCAAAGGACCCTCATTGAATATTTTCCATTTTTAAATATCCAGGGACCATTTCTGCCAAATTGCCAAACTTTGAGGGTCCAAAACTGTGATTTCTTCAATCTTTCATTCCAAGGACCAATATTAACAATTTGTGATTTCCCAAGGACCAAAGTTGACTTTTCTTCAAAATATTTCTCCCAGGGACCATTTTTGCCAATTTAGAAACTTCAAGGACCAAAATTGTAAATTATCAAAACTTTTTACCCAAAGACTATTTTTGATAATATTTGACTTTTAAAGGACTTGGGTTGACTTATCTTTCAAAATAAATGCTTAGGGGCTAATTTTGACAAGTTTTGAAAGTTGAGGGACTGAAACTGCCTATTTTGCAAACTTTGTTTGTTTTTCATCTGTTTTTACTCATTTTGCATCTAAAACATATAAAACACAATCCTGTGATATTTTCAGTATTTTGATGCATTTTTTAGTGTTTTTAAATGTTTTACAGCTCAGTTTTGACCAAAAATGATGAGTGTTTAAGCACTCATCAATCCCCCACACTAAACTATTGCTAGTCCCTAGCAATATAGAATCCAAAAATAAACTGTTTTGAAAATTTAATGGATTTGATGTCTCTTTACCAAAAGCCATTACTTCTAGAGTAGCCAAATGTTTCAGTTCAAGTAAGAACTATGGTACACTTATAACCTTATGATTTTGAGCAAACCATAAGCTTTAAACGGATTTGATTTGTCTTTACAAGAAGCCGTTTGCTTATGGACTAGCCAACTCTTGATGCATTAATCATCTTGGTGATTTGATTACCAATTATGGTTTTCCACTGCCTTTACCACAAGCCATAACCTTGCGGGCTAGCTAACTCTTTTACTTTTTAGGATATGGTGAGTTGAATATCATACAATTTTGGGCAAATTGTCAGCCATAAACGGATTTGATATATATTTACCAAGAGTCGTTTGCTCCTGGATTAGCCAGTCGTTGTGTCGTTTAGACATGGTGGACTGATAACCATAAAATTTTTGAAATAAAGTGAAAAAAAAATCAATATTTGGCCAAAAACGGGGGTACTAGAAGGTAAAATGTGATCAAATTCGCTAAAATTTCCCCCCACACTTAGAATTGAATATTGTCCTCAATATTCAAAGTCCTGGCTATGATGCCGACTCTTTGAACGTAAAAAGGCAACATTACAAGCTAAATGTGATAATACCATTTTTCACTTTATTCATTTTTTTAAAACTTATATACATGGTAACAACAGCATGGGTAACTCCCCCACACTTAGGGTGAAAACCCATATGCATGCTACTGTTTTTGTTTACTGAGTCGCTAGCTTGACTCGACCCCAAATTCATTTATTCTTGGGGAAGCAAGATGTGGAAGAAACAATCTCCATCGGACTTTCATTCAAGATGTTTGGACAAACATTTGAAGCACGTGAAAGTTCCACAACGATGAGATATATGATGAGTGCTTAATCACTCATCCTTTTCAGGCCTTATTTCAGACCAAATACACCAAATACTAACCAAAAATGCCAAGAGAATGCATGTTTTTGTATTTGTGTATGTGCAGGTACGGATATGAGAAAAATGAACGAAAACAAAGCAAAACCGACAAAAACGAGCACGAGAATGGAAAAAGGTCAAAAGCCGGAGCCGGGGAAGTCAAATGGTCAAAGTCCAAGCTTAAAAAGTCAAATTCAACCTTACAGATTCGTCAAAGTTACATATTTGGTCCCTAGTCAAAGTTTGAGAGAAATGGCAAATTTAGTCCCTCATCTTTCAGAAAATGACAAAATTGGTCCTTTGAGCAAAATTTGAAGAAAAGACATATGTGGTCCTCCATTATTTAGAGTATGGCAAGAAAAATCCTTGGGAAGTACTTTGGATAAATTACAGAAATGATTCCTGGAGTTTAAATTTTTACAACATAGGTCCTTAGTTAATATTATTACTATTTAGCCTTTATACATAAATTACACATCCGGATCCATCACTTATATTAAACCCATTCCCACAATAAACCCCAAAGCCCAAACAAAGCCCACCACCTCCTAATAACTACCCAGCCCACACCCTTTTAGCCTTAACCCGGTTTACACCCTTTACCCAGTCAACCCAAAAACCAACCCGGTCAATGCTCAATAATAAATAAAACCCCCAAATATTTCCCCGCCCCCAAATTAACCAAAAACCCAGAATTGTACTGTTACCATGAACCCTAAATTCACCCCTCTCCCAAATTACCCCACTTAACAATAATTTACCCAAGGATTGAGGTTTCTAGAAGGTCAGGGCACATGTCAGAGGTGTCAGGAGGACGCGTGGACCAATGAGCTCACACTCAGAGGATCAATCACATCCTAGCATTCAATCCAACGGATGAAAAGTGAAGATTGGTGACCAAGGCTATCTAAGGGTGGATATGGACTCAAAAAAACACAAGGTGGCATGGATCAGTGACCTGGCAATCCAGAAGCATCTCCCAAGCTCTCCTCAGCTCTCCTATATATACCCCCCTCCCCCTAGTCATTTAGGTGTGCTCTTTTTATGTAATGTTATTCTGTTTAATTCACTTTGTAATGTTTTTTTTTTATTAATGAAAATTTTAATTATGTTTTAATTGTCTTATTTTAGAACTGCTTATTTACTCATTATTATTGCTTATTGCTTTAGTTTTACATCTCTTCTTTACTGCTTCCAATCTTATACTTGTTTTTGTTATCAGCTCTTATAAACTAAAAAAAATAATAATAAAAAAAAAAATTAAAAATAAATAAATAAATAAAAAAATTAAAAATAAATTTCAATTTAGTTTTTACAATTGAATTTAGTTTCATTTAACTTGTTTCTATTTTTATAAACTTAAATCAGTCACTGTTTTATAAATTTCTCTCAAAAAGCACAAAGTCAAGGGCAGTCAACACCACAACTTATTCATAATAAGCTTAAGCTTATTGGAAAAAGACAGCTAGCAAGGAGCAGTTAGCCTGTCTTAAAGACAGGCTGTGTGGGAGACCACCTCTGTTTGGCTGAGATGGTATTGTAAGCTTTCTTAAATTTTTAAATTCCTCTAAATAGTATAAGTAGTTTAGATCTCATTTTTGTTTGTTTGGATATTGTTATTTGTTGCTTATTCTGTCTGAACTCTGCTTGTTACTTATTGTTTTATCATAGTTTTTAGTTTTGAGTTTAATTATTATTAGTTTTACTGTTTCATCTATATTCATCTATCATCATCTGTGGATCTGCTTTTTTCTGAGTTTGTTTGCATCTAGTTCTGTGTTACTGATTCATTTAAGATTATTGGATCTAGTTTTGGTGGTGAATTGAGGATTGGATCAGTATTTGGTTACATCTGTGGTGGTATTTGAGTTAAGACAGTCCTATAGGGAGTGTTTGGATAAAAGTGGTTTGCTGAGTTTATTGTTGTTACAGAGGGTGTAAATAGTTTAGTTCATCTCACTTAGGGTATATTAGGCTTAGTCAAGTTATAAGTCAGTAGGTAGTTTCATCAAAAAGTCAATTTAGTTGATAATAATTCATAGCAGTTAGTAATAACGTTCATTAGTTGCATAATCATTCCTAATAGTTGCATAAGCTTGTGTTTAAGCTGATTTCACTCTCAAAATAGCTTAATATAACATTTTCATTAAGATTTTAGCATCCAAAATTGAGATCAGTCAAAGTTTAATTGCTCATAAAAAGTCAAAAAGATTTTTGGTTATCTGTTTTGGTCAATTTTTCAAAGAGGTGCACAGACCTCATTTTTGATTCAAAATACATTGAAAAAGTTGTTTTGTAATCCTTGTCAGGTTGATAATTAGTTTCAAAAAGAGAATCAAGGTTTGGAACACTTTTGCTTATTGAAAAAGCTTTTGGAACTTGCTTGTTTGAACTATAAGATCCCCTGCACCTCAGTTTTGAATCAGAATCCTAGGGTAGTTTTAGACCAATAAATTGTTTCTAGCATCTGTTTATTTGGTGTATTTTGTATCTCTGGTGGTCAGTGTGTAGTTTGGACCCATAAGTTTGCTGGTCTCAGCTTATCTACTCACTTAAAGAGCTTATTCAAGTGAGCACATAGAACATAGAATCTGTTTGGTATTTTGAGGGCTGCTAGTGCTAAAATCTGATCATATTCTGTGTTTTGTTGTTCATTTGAGTTCCTTTGTAACTCAAGTTGTTGTTTCAGTTGTTATTTAGCTTATAGCTTAATCTGCTTGAGCTTGTAGCTTATTACATATAGCTTATTTGATCTAATTGTGCCTCAACCTGTGCTACTGAGTGATTTTTGGTCTGATTATTGTTCCTACAAGCTTGTTTTAGTCTAAAAATCATTTGGGTCAAGTTTCAAGTCAATTGGTCAACTGTGCTTATTAATAAGCACTTTTCAATAAGCTGTTTTGTGTCATTAAGCACTTCCAGTGCTTATTTTTCAAATTTTCTATTTTTCCTAGCTTTTAAATATTATTTTAGATTTTCCCTGAAATTTTCATATTTTTCTGAGCTCATTTGCTATTTTTCCTATTTAATTTTCATTTTTAATCATTTTTAATTACTTTTTAATTACTAAAAAATAAAAAAAAATCAGAAAAACCCAAAAAAAATATTAGAAAATTATTTTTAGTTATTTTAGAATTTTAGAAATTTATTTTGCATTTTTCTCAAATTATTTGCATTTTCTTTTAATTTTTAATTAGTTTAATTAGTTTGTAGTTCATAAAAAAATAAACAAAAAGTCAAAAAAATATTTTTCTTTTTCTCAAAATTTTCTTTTATCATTTTTAATTTTTGAAAATTATTTCCAAGTCCGTAGGAGTAGCGTAGCTTAAAAGTCGCGTTTTATTTCGTACGTTAACGTTTGTTTTACGTTTTAGCTTACGTTTTTCGTTTCTACGTTACGTTTCTAGTTGCCTTACTTGAATTACGTGTTTAGTTGATTATTTGTGCTTCATTTACTATTTCATTAGTGTAATCTCATCCATATCACTTTTTACCACTTTTCACGACACGTTTCACAAATCGGGAATTCGAAATTCCATTCACACCTTCACATGGACTACGACCTCGGGTTATCCGTATTTCTTTGCGGATCTCTTGAGCTTATATCTATACTATAATATTGATATTGTGTTTACCACGAATCAATTTTTGGCGCCGCTGCCGGGGAAGGTTGAAGTGAATTTTTCGTTTTCGTTTTTCGAAATTGTGTTTTGAAAACCTTCCTTGTATATATTTTCTATAAAAACTATAAAAATTGAAAAATCAAAAACACTTTTCCTAAAGTGTTTTCTAAAACACCAAAAAAAATAATAAAGTTACAGCCTCGACTCGACCGAAAGGAAGGGCGTTGTAAACCAAATAAGCTTCTCAATATAACTACGCGTGAAATTAGTTGCTAGACTGATTACTTTAATTCTACAACCGAATAAGCGGAAAATACGGAAGCTTTGACATTAAATTGCAAGCTGAAGAGAGATCCATTCTTCTCTCCCGTTCCGTCGCGAGTAGATTAAGGGAAACGTTTTACAATTAACGTAACGTTAGAAAAAGAAAAAGAAAAAAAAACAAAAGTATAAGTTTTTGAATTTTGCTTTATAAAAACAAAAATACAAAAAGATTTTCCTTTTCAAATTTGTTTTACCTTTTATTTTTCAAAAATTTGAATTTTGTGGTGTATGAACACACGTTCTACGTCTAAACGACTTGTTTCACCACTTTCAAATCCGGAAAGTTTGTTTCGTCACACACACCGAGTTCTATTTCCTAATACGGAGGAAATGAACCCGAACGAACAACACTTGGGACCCCCGCCGATGGGTGGTATCCAAAACAATGTGATCCCGCCGATGGGACCACAACCGGTTTACGATCAACGTACTATGCAAGAATTGCTCCAGTGTCCCACCGAGGGATACGGGGATGCAATTGTTTTACCACCAATCCTTTCCGATAATTTTGAACTTAAGACTGGATTGATTCAACTTGTTACGTCAAAACAATTTCACGGTTTTGAGAGGGACGATCCTCACGCACACATCCGATGGTTTAATAAGCTAACTTCGACTTTGAAATTTAAGGATGTCCCTCACGATGCTATCAAATTGATGTTGTTCCCATTTTCACTCGAGGGTTCTGCCCGGATTTGGCTCGAAAAAGAACCCCCTCGATCAATTCACACATGGGAAGAACTCGTCTCGAAATTTGTTAATCATTTCTTTCCACCGTCCAAAACGACTAATCTTAAGAATGATATAACTAATTTTCAACAACGTTTTGATGAGAACTTTGGTGAGGCTTGGGAACGCTTTAAGGATCTTCTTCGAAAATGTCCTCACCATGGTTTCTCCGAATTACACCAAATCGACACATTTTATAACGCTTTGACGCAAAACGATCAAGATTCTTTAAACGCAGCCGCCGGTAGCAATATCTTGAATCGTACGCCTAGGGATATTTTGACGATCATTGAGAACAAATCTAAGGTTCCGACTTCTCGTAACAAACCGAATGTTTCGAAAGTGACTTCTTTTACTCCTCCTTCACCTTCGTCGGTCCAATCATCGGAATTGGCCGAACTTACCGACGCTATCCGTTGTATGATGAAAGAGTTTAAGTTGCAGAACCAAAAACCCGAGCCCGTTAAAGCTGTTAATGAAAAATGTGTGATTTGTGGTGGACCGCATCCGTATTATGATTGTCAAGCCACTGATGGCCAAGTTTGTAATGCTAACATAGCAGCCGTAAACTACAATCAAAACCAAGGTTTTCATACTAACCAAACAAGTCCACCTGGGTTTCCACCCGTGCAAACTAATCAAAACCGTTATCCTAAAACTAACCAAGGTTATCAAAACCAAGGTTACAATCAAAACCGTGGAACCAATTATCAAGTCCCTCCACCACAACAAATTTATCAACCACCGCAACCTTCTCCTGAGCTTGCTAATTACATGAAGACGAACGATGTTAACATTCGAGCAATGCAAAATCAAATCAACAACATGAGGGTTGAACTTAAGAAGGAGATCGACACAACCATGTCTCGACAAACGAATGAGCTTAAGCAAATGATGAGTAGTTTTATGCAAATGAATCAAGCATCGACGTCTGGTTCTCTTCCGAGCAACACAATTGCTAACCCACGGGGTGATGCAAAAGCAATTACGACTAGGAGTGGTGTTGTAATCAATGGACCAACGGCTCCAACTACCCTTTCTTCTTCTTCGTCTCCCAAGGTAGTCGTCCGTAAAACCGAGGCGACAACGGATACGGAAATTCCTAGTAATAATGGAAGGACCGAGAACATCCAACCTCCGGTGGTCCCGACGTCCAAAGGAAAAGATAAAGTTGTTTACGAATCTGAGAAAGAAACACCCGTCAAAACAAAATTACCTTATCCATCACGCTTAAACGAACAAACGCACCGTGAGAGAGATAAAATTCAGATGGAAAAGTTTTACCAAGTTTTTCAAGAGCTACATTTTGACATAACTCTCGCGGATGCTATACTTTTGATGCCTAAATTTGCTTCAATGCTAAAAGGTCTTTTGAATAACAAAGAAAAATTGTTTGAAAAAACTCAAACCCAGATGAATGAGAATTGCTCGGCGGTTATCCTCAAAAAGCTTCCCGAAAAGCTCGAAGACCCCGGTCGATTTCTCATTCCGTGTAATTTTCCTGGGATGGTTCAATGCTTCGCCTTGGCCGATCTTGGTGCTAGCATTAACCTAATGCCGTTATCCATTTGGAAAAAGTTGTCTTTACCGAATTTGACTCCGACTTGCATGACCCTCGAGCTTGCCGACCGAACTACTTCCCGCCCGATGGGAATAGCCGAGGATGTCTTTGTTAATGTGGGAAAATTCCATTTCCCTGCCGATTTTGTCGTTGTTGATTTTGATGCTGATCCGCGGGTACCTCTTATTCTCGGAAGAGGTTTCCTAAGGACTGGTCGTGCTTTAATTGATGTTTTCGATGAAGAAATTACCCTACGCGTTGGTACCGAAGCCGTAACTTTTAACTTGGATCAAACCGCGAGGTACTCCTCCGAGTTTGACAAATATTCCGTTAACCGAATCGACGTTATCGACGAAGTTACGGAGGAGTACGCTCAAGAGTTACTTGGTTTTACCGAACATGCTTCGAGTGGCAATCCCACTCATTCTTCTGAACCAATAATTTCCGATCCTTCCCCTTCCCTTACTCCATTTGAGGGAAGTGATTTCATTTTGGAAGAGATCGAGGCCTTTCTTGCTAATGATTCGATTTCACCAAAAATTGATCATTCTGATTGTGACCCGGAAGGGGATGTTCTTTTGATTGAAACAATGCTAAACGAAGATCCCAACCCGTCCCTCCCTCCGCTTGACCTTAAAATGGCCGACGTTAAAGAAGTTAAGCCGTCTACTGAGAATCCTCCTGAGCCCGAGCTCAAGGATTTACCTCCTCATCTCGAATACGCATTTTTGGAAGGAACCGACAAACTTCCCGTCATTATTTCTAAAGATCTTAAAGATGAGGAGAAGAAACGTCTCTTAGATGTGCTCAGGAAGCATAAAAGTGCCATCGCTTGGCAAATTTCTGATATTAAGGGTATCGACCCTCGTTTTTGCACGCATAAGATTTTACTTGAAGACAATTACAAGCCGTCCGTTCAGCAACAACGACGGGTTAACCCGAAAATTCATGAGGTTATCAAAAAGGAAGTTATCAAACTCCTCGATGCCGGAATGATTTATCCAATCTCGGATAGCTCTTGGGTTAGCCCGGTCCACTGCGTACCAAAGAAAGGTGGAATGACCGTCATAACAAATGAAGATAATGAATTGATTCTGACACGTCTTGTTACCGGATGGAGAGTTTGTATTGATTATCGTAAATTGAATGATGCGACTCGTAAGGACCATTTCCCACTTCCATTTATGGATCAAATGCTAGAACGCCTAGCGGGAAATGAGTTCTATTGTTTTCTTGATGGATTTTCCGGCTATTTTCAAATACCTATTGACCCTCCGGACCAGGAAAAGACTACCTTTACCTGCCCTTATGGAACGTTTGCCTATCGTCGTATGCCTTTTGGCTTATGCAATGCTCCAGGCACGTTCCAAAGGTGTATGATGTCTATATTCTCGGACATGATCGAGAAAACCATGGAAGTTTTCATGGATGATTTCTCGGTTTATGGAGATTCTTTCACTTCGTGCCTCTCCCATTTAGAAAATATGCTGAAACGGTGTGAAGACACCAACTTGGTTCTAAATTGGGAGAAATGCCATTTCATGGTCAAAGAGGGCATTGTCCTCGGCCACAAGATATCGAAATCTGGGATTGAGGTCGATAGAGCTAAAGTCGACGTTATTGCAAAATTACCTCATCCCACGACCGTAAAAGGAATTAGAAGTTTTCTCGGTCATGTCGGCTTTTACCGACGTTTCATTCAAGACTTTTCTAAGATAGCCCGGCCGCTGACCCATTTGCTTGAAAAAGATGCTCCGTTTATCTTCTCAAATGAATGCATCGAAGCATTTAATGTTCTTAAAAAGAAGTTAACGGAGGCTCCCGTCTTAATTTCCCCCCGATTGGGACTTGCCCTTCGAGCTAATGTGCGATGCTAGCGATTATGCCATTGGTGCAGTCCTGGGGCAACGCAAGTCAAAACATTTTCAGCCGATACATTATGCTAGTAAAACAATGACCGACGCTCAATACCATTATACGACTACTGAGAAAGAAATGTTAGCCGTCATTTACGCTTTTGAAAAGTTTCGATCTCATTTGCTTTTGAAGAAACGCATAGTGTACACGGATCATTCGGCTCTTAAGTACCTTATGGCAAAGCAAGATGCTAAGCCACGCTTGATGCGGTGGGTTCTCCTCCTTCAAGAATTCAAAGTTGAAATTTGAGATAAAAAGGGAGCGGAGAACCTTGCTGCTGATCACCTGTCACGTTTAGAGAATCCCCACCAAAGTGTTTTCGAGAAAAAGGAGATTAACGAAGCTTTTCCTCTCGAGACACTGGGGAGTTTATCACATTGTGATTCTAGTACCCCATGGTTCGCCGACTTTGCGAATTACCATGCGGGGAATTTTATCCGGAAAGGGATGTCGTTCCAGCAGAAGAAAAAATTCTTCAAAGATGTTAAGCATTATTTCTGGGACGATCCCTACTTGTTTAAGATATGTGTGGATCAAATGATCCGGCGGTGCGTTCACGGCCAAGAAGCCGCTGACATTCTTATGGCATGCCACAATGGACCCACGGGCAGAGTTTTAAAAATCACGCCTAAGGCGCGCCTAGGCGCTAAATCGCACGAGGCTCTAGCCTTAGGGATTTTTTTGAATCGAGGCTCACGACATGCATGAATCCCACAAAAATCGCGCGACTTGGGGATTTTTGCGCCTTTGCGCCTTAGGGATTTTTGTGCCTCGGAGATGTAACGGGTTTTTGGGCTTTTTTCTAAATATTAAAATAAGATACACGGGCCTTATAAGTTATATGCATGGGCTTTTTAAGTCATATGGTGAGTAATTGTATGATTTGTAAATTTGAATTGATTTTATGTTTATTTTATTGATTGAAATTTTATTTAAGAAGTTACTTTGTTTCATTAAATATTTTTTTACGACATATTATCATGAAAACGTGGCATTGTGCCTTGAATATTAATACGTTGCTTGCTTGATATTTTGGGTTAAATTGTGAGTTTTGTTAGATGTAAGTCTACAAGTGTAGGATACAAGCATATTTAGTCTGATATGGATTTTAATCTCTATATAAGTCATCAAATAAAAGAGTTGATCCGTTTGAGAAGTGACAAATGATCCATTTTAATCTTTATAATGGCAATATATGTCATGTATTAGTATTTTAATGTTATTTTGTATTATTTAATCTACATAAATGGTCACATATGTTATAAAAACCTTAATGTATTTAGTGCGCCTCGCATTCATGAATCCCGCGCCTTAGAATGCGCCTCGACTTGAGGCTCTTTGCCCCCCTTTGCGCCTTAGTACGCCTTGAGCTTTTCAGAACATTGCCCACGGGGGGACATCATGGTGCCAACTTCACCGCTAAGAAAGTTTTTGATTCCGGCTTCTACTGGCCGACGATTTACCGGGATGCTCATGAGTTGGTGAAATCATGTGATTCTTGCCAGCGTCAAGGAAAAATTTCTCAGAAGGACGAGATGCCTCAAAATGCTATCCAAGTCTGTGAAATTTTTGACGTCTGGGGTATCGATTTCATGGGTCCATTCCCGTCTTCTCGTGGTAACAAATATATCCTCGTGGCTGTCGATTACTTGTCTAAATGGGTCGAAGCGAAGGCGCTACCCACCAATGACGCCCGAGTTGTAGTGAAATTTCTTAAAAGTCTCTTCGCCCGATTTGGTGCGCCTCGTGCTATTATAAGCGATCGTGGGACCCATTTCTGTAACGACCAACTCGCTAAAGTTATGCTCAAATATGGTGTCACACATCGTCTTTCTACGGCATATCATCCACAGACGAGTGGTCAAGTTGAGGTCTCCAATCGTGGCTTGAAACGTATTTTAGAAAGGACCGTAGGTGAACATCGTGCTTCATGGGCTGATAAGTTAGATGATGCACTTTGGGCCTTCCGTACAGCCTACAAAACACCCATTGGGTGCACTCCTTACAAGCTGGTTTACGGGAAGGCCTGCCATTTGCCCTTTGAACTTGAGCACAAGGCCTACTGGGCCTTGAAACATGCTAATTTTGACCTTCAAACCGCGGGTGATCACCGAAAAGTTCAATTGAATGAATTAGTCGAGCTTCGTGATCAGGCCTATGAGAATTCTTTGATCTACAAAGAGAAGACAAAGAGGATTCACGATGCTAAAATTAAAGATCGCGTCTTCAATGTTGGTGACCGAGTCCTTCTTTTCAACTTAATGAGATCAATTGGAATTCCACGGTTCATTTACAGCTAAGAAAGATTCTTGAAAATGAATTTGCTCCTCAAATTAATAACATTCATGCTCGTGTAATTCATTTTGAAAATGCTTTCTCGGTTAAAGATTTTCTCGGGCAAGTTAAAAACCCGTTGGTCTGGACCATTCACCATTACCCAAGTATTTCCTTATGGAACCGTTGAACTTGCTCAACCTAATGGTCCCAATTTTAAGGTGAATGGTCATCGTGTTAAACATTACTTCGGAGGGGACATACCACCCATGGTTGTCCCGGATCTCCAGACTTTCCCCAAGGACGATTAAATTCGGGGATCGAGTCAAGCTCATGTGACTCGGTGAACAAAAACAAGCGCTTCGTGGGAGGCACCCCATGCTTATCTATTTTCATTTTCTCTATTTTCTATTTTCTTAAATAACGTGACGTGAGGGGGGCGAACCTTTCCAAACTCGTGTTTTCGTGGTTGTTTATGAATGTTCAGGAATTTCCCCGAAGATTGAGGACTCTCGTGCTCGTGGTTTGTCATTCTCTCCACTCGAGTCTCATTCTTCGCTGCTCTTTCGGAAATTCACCATATCCAAAATCTTATCGACTAACGTTTATCTCTTGGCATACTTAATAAACGGCCTTAGATTTTACGTAGGATTACCCGTACCCTTAAAAACATTGAGGACAATGTTTCACTTTAGTCTGGGGGGTGAATCTTCGATTCGATTTGACCTGTACCATCGTCTGAGCTGTTTAACTTGCGCAACTCCGTTTTCCACCAAAAATTTTAATTTTTGTCACCGCTTTATAATCTTAAAAAAAAAAAAAAAAAAAAAAAAAAAAAAATGAAAATGAAAATGAAAAAAATATATGATATGAATAATAAAGTTTTGACACCTTGTTTTGACTTTCCTACCGGCGAGAGTAGAAATAAATGTTCCGACTTGACCGGGCGTGTTGAGCCCTAGCTTGTTTCCCTTAACCAAAATAATCATAAGATTATGGCTAAGCATCCGCGGATCTCATTACTTGGGATTTTAAATTTGCGGAGATCGAGGAATGATAGAGTTTATTTAGAAGTTTCGTGCTATACACGGATCGCATTACTGGGATTTAAAAAACCCACGAGAGGTACTTGTGGCCTCCTTGTTCCCATCAGCAACGTCACCAATATATAATAGATGTCTAGGATTAATTAAGGGTATACGGTTTGGGCAATACTTAGTTTTTTCTCGTTCCCAAGAAAATCTCTGCATATGGGGATTTGGTACACATAGGGGTACTGCCAGTGTTACGGTGAAATAGACTATTGCATCTTGCCGGTTCGCAGCCGATGTTGTGATCTTAGTAAAGGCCGTAGGACTTGGGGTTTGGCATATAGTTATGAATATCGATAATAATAGTCCAAAGCCAAATAAAAAGGCAGATGAATCCAAAGCTATAAAAAAGCAGCGGATAGAAATCCAAAGTCATAATAAAACTCTTACATCTTGGCGGCTCATAAACTGTTGACTGTAAAATAATAAAGGACTAAGGACCAAAGTATTATTAAAGTGCTTATGATTATGCAAAAATGCCAAGCTTTGACTCTGGGGGTTTCCCTAATAAAAAGCTTCCATTTCGGGTATCAAACATGGTATGTCTCGGTCGTAAATAAAAAGGGGACCTCCACAAATCGTGTTAAATCAGAGACCTTCATGTGGACCCGATTTCTGTATGCAGAGGTTTTCGAGGGAAAGTTTGGAAACTACTTAGCGTTCAAATTTTGTGCTCTTATCGGACTAACAAATATCGAAACGAGAAAATATGAAGCAATTCATTTCTCATAAATTAAAATCTTTAGATACAAAACTTAGGACCTGGGGACAAGAGGTAATACACAAGTAACTTTTGTGGGCAGTGTTAGCATCTAACTTCTGATAAACAATGATTTCGATTTTACGCTTAGTTTGGGAGCTTGTGAAAAATCAAGGATGACGATTTTTATCCGTACGGTCTCTTCTCTGTGAGAAGTGTTTCTACTCGTAGACCCTGAAAGTTATCAACAGATAAGAATTGATAATGAAAGTCAAGGCAAACCGTCACTTATATAAAAATGAAAAAGTACAAAAATAGTAGTTGTAGATGTTATTCATGAAAATCGGAAAACGGAGCGTTTTTTAGAATAAATGATTTTACTATCTCTTTTGAACATCATTGCTACTTTACAACGTCAGTAAAGAGAGGTTTTGAAATTATTTATCTCTTAAGCGTGAGGTGATGACATTGCGTGAGGGCACGGTAATACCTTAGTCTGGGGGATTTTGATGAGTGCTTAATCACTCATCCTTTTCAGGCCTTATTTCAGACAAAATACACCAAATACTAACCAAAAATGCCAAGAGAATATGTTTTTGTATTTGTGTATGTGCAGGTACGGATATGAGAAAAATGAACGAAAACAAAGCAAAACCGACAAAAACGAGCACGAGAATGGAAAAAGGTCAAAAGCCGAAGCCGGGGAAGTCAAATGGTCAAAGTCCAAGCTTAAAAAGCGAAATTCAACCTCAGAGATTCGTCAAAGTTACATATTTGGTCCCTGGTCAAAGTTTGAGAGAAATGGCAAATTTAGTTCCTCATCTTTCAAAAAATGACAAAATTGGTCCTTTGAGCAAAATTTGAAGAAAAGACATATGTGGTACTCCATTATTTAGAGTATGGCAAGAAAAATCCTTGGGAAGTACTTTGGATAAATTACAGAAATGATTCCTGGAGTTTAAATTTTTACAACGTAGGTCCTTAGTTAATATTATTACTATTTAGCCTTTATACTTAAATTACACATCCGGATCCATCACTTATATTAAACCCATTCCCACAATAAACCCCAAAGCCCAAACAAAGCCCACCACCTCCTAATAACTACCCAGCCTACACCCTTTTCGCCTTAACCCGGTTTACACCCTTTACCCAGTCAACCCAAAAACCAACCCGGTCAATGCTCAATAATAAATAAAACCCCCAAATATTTCTCCGCCCCCAAATTAACCAAAAACCCAGAATTGTACTATTACCATGAACCCTAAATTCACCCCTCTCCCAAATTACCCCACTTAACAATAATTTACCCAATGATTGAGGTTTCTAGAAGGTCAGGGCACATGTCAGAGGTGTCAGGAGGACGCGTGGACCAATGAACTCACACTCAGAGGATCAATCACATCCTAGCATTCAATCCAAAGGATGAAAAGTGAAGATTGGTGACCAAGGCTATCTAAGGGTGGATATGGACTCAAAGAAACACAAGGTGGCATGGATCAGTGACTTGGCAATCCAGAAGCATCTCCCAAGCTCTCCTCAGCTCTCCTATATATACCCCCCTCCCCCTAGTCATTTAGGTGTGCTCTTTTTATGTAATGTTATTCTGTTTAATTCACTTTGTAATGTTTTTTTTTTATTAATGAAAATTTTAATTCTGTTTTAATTGTCTTATTTTAGAACTGCTTATTTACTCATTATTATTGCTTATTGCTTTAGTTTTACATCTCTTCTTTACTCCTTCCAATCTTATACTTGTTTTTGTTATCAGCTCTTATAAACTAAAAAAAAAAATAATAATAAAAAATAAAAATAAAAAATAAAAATAAAAAAATAAATAAATAAATTAATTAAAAATAAATTTCAATTTAGTTTTTACAATTGAATTTAGTTTCATTTAACTTGTTTCTATTTTTATAAACTTAAATCAGTCACTGTTTTATAAATTTCTCTCAAAAAGCACAAAGTCAAGGGCAGTCAACACCACAGCTTATTCATAATGAGCTTAAGCTTATTGGAAAAAGACAGCTAGCAAGGAGCAGTTAGCCTATCTTAAAGACAGGCTGTGTGGGAGACCACCTCTGTTTGGCTGAGGTGGTATTGTAAGCTTTCTTAAATTTTTAAATTCCTCTAAATAGTATAAGTAGTTTAGATCTCATTTTTGTTTGTTTGGATATTGTTATTTGTTGCTTATTCTGTCTGAACTCTGCTTGTTACTTATTGTTTTATCATAGTTTTTAGTTTTAAGTTTAATTATTAGTAGTTTTACTGTTTCATCTATATTCATCTATCATCATCTGTGGATCTGCTTTTTTCTGAGTTTGTTTGCATCTAGTTCTGTGTTGCTGATTCATTTAAGATTATTGGATCTAGTTTTGGTGGTGAATTGAGGATTGGATCAGTATTTGGTTACATCTGTGGTGGTATTTGAGTTAAGACAGTCCTATAGGGAGTGTTTGGATAAAAGTGGTTTGCTGAGTTTATTGTTGTTACAGAGGGTGTAAATAGTTTAGTTCATCTCACTTAGGGTATATTAGGCTTAGTCAAGTTATAAGTCAGTAGGTAGTTTCATCAAAAAGTCAATTTAGTTGATAATAATTCATAGCAGTTAGTAATAACGTTCATTAGTTGCATAATCATTCCTAATAGTTGCATAAGCTTGTGTTTAAGCTGATTTCACTCTCAAAATAGCTTAATATAACATTTTCATTAAGATTTTAGCATCCAAAATTGAGATCAGTCAAAGTTTAATTGCTCATAAAAAGTCAAAAAGATTTTTGGTTATCTGTTTTGGTCAATTTTTCAAAGAGGTGCACAGACCTCATTTTTGATTCAAAATACATTGAAAAAGTTGTTTTGTAATCCTTGTCAGGTTGATAATTAGTTTCTAAAAGAAAATCAAGGTTTGGAACACTTTTGCTTATTGAAAAAGCTTTTGGAGCTTGCTTGTTTGAACTATAAGATCCCGTGCACCTCAGTTTTGAATCAGAATCCTAGGGTAGTTTTAGACCAATAAATTGTTTCTAGCATCTGTTTATTTGGTGTATTTTGTATCTCTGGTGGTCAATGTATAGTTTGGACCCATAAGTTTGCTGGTCTCAGCTTATCTACTCACTTAAAGAGCTTATTCAAGTTAGCACATAGAACATAGAATCTGTTTGGTATTTTGAGGGCTGCTAGTGCTAAAATCTGATCATATTCTGTGTTTTGTTGTTCATTTGAGTTCCTTTGTAACTCAAGTTGTTGTTTCAGTTGTTATTTAGCTTATAGCTTAATCTGCTTGAGCTTGTAGCTTATTACATATAGCTTATTTGATCTAATTGTGCCTCAACCTGTGCTACTGAGTGATTTTTGGTCTGATTATTGTTCCTACAAGCTTGTTTCAGTCTAAAAATCATTTGGGTCAAGTTTCAAGTCAATTGGTCAACTGTGCTTATTAATAAGCACTTTTCAATAAGCTATTTTGTGTCATTAAGCACTTCCAGTGCTTATTTTTCAAATTTTCTATTTTTCCTAGCTTTTAAATATTATTTTAGATTTTCCCTGAAATTTTCATATTTTTCTGAGCTCATTTGCTATTTTTCCTATTTAATTTTCATTTTTAATCATTTTTAATTACTTTTTAATTACTAAAAAATAAAAAAAAAATCAGAAAAACCCCAAAAAAACCCAAAAAAATATTAGAAAATTATTTTTAGTTATTTTAGAATTTTAGAAATTTATTTTGCATTTTTCTCAAATTATTTGCATTTTCTTTTAATTTTTAATTAGTTTAATTAGTTTGTAGTTCATAAAAACATAAACAAAAAGTCAAAAAAATATTTTTATTTTTCTCAAAATTTTCTTTTATCATTTTTAATTTTTGAAAATTATTTCCAAGTCCGTAGGAGTAGCGTAGCTTAAAAGTCGCGTTTTATTTCGTACGTTAACGTTTGTTTTACGTTTTAGCTTACGTTTTTCGTTTCTACGTTACGTTTCTAGTTGCCTTACTTGAATTACGTGTTTAGTTGATTATTTGTGCTTCATTTACTATTTCATTAGTGTAATCTCATCCATATCACTTTTTACCACTTTTCACGACACGTTTCACAAATCGGGAATTCGAAATTCCATTCACACCTTCACACGGACTACGACCTCGGGTTATCCGTATTTCTTTGCGGATCTCTTGAGCTTATATCTATACTATAATATTGATATTGTGTTTACCACGAATCAATATACTGAGAGACCCTGGCTTTACCTATAATGGTAAATGAAAATGCCGGGATCAAAGATAGTGTCTTCAGTCCCGAAGGAATGAAGAACAGGAGAGGTCACCCTGTAGGTGAAGAATGGAAGGAAAATCTTGATAACAATCAAGACTAACTCATCATCATCAGTAAGAGAATTCATAATTTCAGGATTACGATTCTCATCATTTAAGCTCATTTGGTCTAGACATATGGGCGGGAGGGATGGGATTTTGATATCAAATAAATTCTCATGGCTGAGAATAGTTCCCTCCGGAACACAAAGATCATCTTTGTCTAGATCAAAGTAGAAGTTATCATACTCCGGCAGAGATATGATATGGGTGAGTTTACAGGAGAACTCCTTAAAAGTGATGAATCATATACGGGGAGAGAAATTTGAGAATCAGAAGTGGTACTGCCACTAATTTTCTCTCCCATATGATCAAAACTAAAGGCTTCAAATTCCGGTATAAGATCATCGGAAAGAATGTCACTATCCTTAATGGGGATAGGAGATGAAATGGGTTTCATATTGAAAGCCTCGATTTTAGAAATGAGGAGATTGACATTCAATAATGTTGCACGAAGTGCTTCATCTTTGATTTCAGTGTCAGTCTCTTCATCATTTTCTTCTTCTAAGCTGACTAGCTCAGAAGGTAATTCTTCCATAAAAACTATGTCTCCACAAGATAACGAATCGTCATCAGTAGAATCGGAGAACATCTCAACACGATCAGTTGGGAAGATAAGAGGAGGGGGGATATCACACAAATGATCAAGAATTCCCTGTGACTCTCTTGGGATTGGGACAAGGATCTCAATATTAGACTTTATGAATTCATCCGATTCCTTTTCAGGAACAGTGTCAAGATGCTCGTCCCCCATGGTCAGAGAGTGAGTGGGAACGTCGGGTGTGATAACAGCAGATTGAGATGGAATCTCAACTAATGGTATCTCAACTGATGAATTTGATGAATCTTTATAAAATTCAATGATATCAAGGGTATCTTCATCATCACTGTCATCAGGAATGAAACGGAATTGAGAGCTAGATCTGGCTGCTTTTTCTTTTTCAATTGATTCCCTAATAGATTTTTCAATGGCATATTGGGAATTTATTTTAGCTGCCTGTTCTTCAGCTAACAATTCTTCCATGGATTTCTCATGTTGTTCATGACCAAGAAGCTCATCATGACAAGTGTTTAATAACACTTGTATTTCTTGTATGTCTTGGATGAAATCATGAGAAAGAGGTTGTGGTGGCAATTGGTTAAGGTAAGGCTGTGGAGGTTGATCAAAAGGACGTGTGTCATAATTGTCATAAGGTTCGTGCTCAAAGATATGTGTGTTCCAATTTTGACAATCAGAGCTGAGATGTAAACCTCCACAGTATGTACAATAGTTGAATTGTTGTAACTGATTCAGTGAGTTATGTGGATATTGGTTGACACCAAATTTGTAATCGTTACAAGGAACGTGCTCATGGAAAAGTTGGTTCCCAGTTTGACAATTAGAACTGTCATGAGGACCTCCACAATACTCACAAGAAAAACTAAGTGTATTTTGATACGAAGCATCATTGAAATTTGAATGATATGATTCTTGCTCGTATGAGTTGTGAGGAAGGTGGTTTAAATCGTTTTGAGAATATTCACAAAAGTTCTGATCATAATCAGAGGTGAATGTAGGTTCAGTTCTCAAAACATAACATGCACAAACTTCATGGCTAAATCCACAATCCTTGCAATTGCACCGTTGACAAAGTGAACCATCTCCTAACGGATCTCCACAACTAACGCAATGAAGTTGTTTCAACGAAGATGTATGAGGAGTGTCGTCAGAAAGATTTGGTGAATCATTAAGAGAATTTGGATTTATGAACCAATTGCACACAGTACAAAACCTGTTACTACAACTGTTTCCACACTTCTCACAAATACACCGGAAACAACTATAGCCATTCTCAATCGGGCTTTTACAGTGAAAACATGTGTAGCCGAGAGACGCCATAAGAATTATACATGAGAAAGGTATAAGAAAGTAGAATCAAACGGATAAAGGGTAAGGAAAAATATTTTTGAGCTTTTTGTGTTCGTTGAAAACTTATTTAAAATGTTTTTGGTAATCGTTTTGAAAAACCAAATCGATTCCTCGTAGATCATAGTAAGTAATCCTTGAGTAATATGATATGGTAAAATTTACGATTCGTTTGGTTTTTTTTATAAAAATGTAAAAATATGAACAAGGATGATAAATATACAATGAGCGTATATCCAGATTCACTAATCTGCAAACCGTTTAGAATACGCAGCACAGCCTCCCCGGCAGCGGCACCACAATTTGATTGATGCTAAATAGTCAACCTAAATCAACCAAGTGAATGGTCAACAAGGTCAAACTGCCTAGAGTCAATGCTCTATGGAAGTACAGTGTTTCCCCAGGTCGTTATGTCCCGACGAGGTGTGATGCTATCAAAACGGGTTTGTGATCGGGTGAATTTGGACAAAAAAGGGTTGTGATTGATTACACTACTGAAACATGAAAGGAAATAGCTTAAATAAGCTATATTAACAAGATTGTGAAATCAGAAAACCCAGAAACGTATTTAAAATAAAAACGCGCACGTCTGATTTAAATTTACGTAGATGTACGAAATAAAACGCGAGTTTTTTGAAATAAAATACCTACGGATATGAAAATTACATTTTTACGATCCTAATGGTAAAAGAAAATTTTTGGAAAAAGAAAATTAATTTTTACACTATTTATATAATTATTATTAATTAATTACTAATTTCCTATTTACTTTTAATTATTTAAATTACACTAAAATACAAATAATTAAGATTTTACCTAGAAAAATAAATTTTAAAATTAGAAAAACCTAAAATAATATAAAACTAATTTTCAAACAGAAAATATATTTTTCCTACTTTTTAAAGATTTATTATTAATTAAAAACTAATTATTAATTAATTACAACTAAATTAAATTAAGAAAAATAGAAAATGAACAGTGAAAATTATGAAAAATTTTCTGAAATTATTTTATGATATATAAAACCTAGGAAAAATATAAAAAAGTACAGTTGAAAAATAAAAATTAATAAAACTATTTAATATACAAATATTACTTAATAGTTATTTAAACTAAAATTAATTATAGAAAATACTAAATGAAAAGATAAAAATCTGAAATTTTTTTATATAACTACTTTAATATAAAAGAAATTTAAGAAAAATATAAAAATGTAGAAATACTTAGTAATAAGTAGAAAGGAAAATTAAAAATCTAAATTATATTAAATAGAAACTATCACTTAATTTAAAATTGGTCTTTTATGGATTTTCTTTTTTCAAAACTCTTTAGTAATACAAAATGAGCAACTTTAACAAAGGAACTATGGCTTGTACTGAAAAATAAGTAATATGGAAAACAAAATGGTTAACAGGTTGTAAAATGAGCTTATTAGGACTTTTTGGTGTTTGAATAAGCTTATAAAAAGCTACACAGTGAAAGCCAAGGGTTAAATAAGCTACAATGGTGTTAGGGAACTTGGAAATAAGCAAAAGAAAGTAGAAAACCACAAGCAATAAGCTGATATAAGGAAATAAGCACTAAGCCAAAAATCCAAGTCCACACAGGCCAAATGGGTAACCTTTGTAGGCCTGTGGGGCCCACTAGGGGAGTTTGAAGCCTAAACTAAAAATGGTTCCAATAAGCTGAGCTTTTGAGCTTTCTAAAAAGCCAAATCCTAATCACTAGGACCCACAAGTGAGGTCAGGAGAGGGCATGGAAGATTGGTACAAAAGCTGAGTACTCAGCATGCATTCAGAAATGGGACAACTTAAATGGGCAGTGCAGCCCTATCAAATAAGGTCTAGACCCAAAAATAAGCTAAGGCCCTTGAAGTTTGGCTTATTGGCTTTCCAATAAGCCAAAGACGAAGGTGTGGGGCCCACTAGGGAAGCCAGGGCAATCCAAGGAAAATGGGGTAAAAATGATGGGTCTGTGGTGCAGGGCATGGACCAACCCTGCAGGTCTGTTTGCACACCCAAATAAGCCAGGAATAAAAATCTAAAAAAATAAGTAAAGGCTGATTCCTAAAGATAAGCGAATAGACTACAACATGTAAAAATCTTAAAGTCTGAATCTAAACTCAAAATTCTAAACAATTCTTGCAATATTGGTAATTCAGCACAAAGTGAAATTTTGACCTTTTTTGATAAACTTGGAACTTTGACTTTGATGAAGTTTGGTTGCTTCTAATGATCTGAAAACATGTTTGTAAGCTATTAATTTATGAAAATGAGTTACACTAACAAGTTATGAATGGAAATGATAAGGGTACAAGTCTTAAAACCTAACAGTGGAGTCCAAAGATGAGGTTTTGGAAGATTTTGACTTATGATCACTTGAGACCAAAGTTTAATGGTAGATTACACTTACTTAGACCTAAACTAACATACTGCAATGACAATCAACCACAATAAAAACCCTGACCCCATGGGAACAGGTTATCCCAAACACCCCTATGGTTAACTGTCTTGAGGATTTTGAGATGCAAATAGTGAACCTAGGCAATACTACTGATGCTAAATAATGACATAAACTATGGGGACAAAATACAAGCTATATTGAATAGGAAATAAGCACAACAACAAACACAAACAAAAATAGGTAATTGAAACTAATATATAAACCTAAGGAATGATTTATGATGGAAAGTAAGATACAAACCTCAATTCAGAAGCAATAAGCTCATAAGAGCTTGTTACCAAGCTGAATGACCTAGAAAACAACCACAACCATACTTCTGAATTACCTTACCACCATAATACACTCCTGTTGACTTTTGTTGACTGGTGAACTTTTTATAACAAAGTGGTGTTTTGAGCACAACTAAGCTCACAACAAGCTATGATTAGCTTGAATAAGCTTAGTAACTAGAAATTGAAGCTTATGAGAGCAATTTAGAACATAATTTAGTTTTTATCCTAAATCATAAAAATGAACTGCCAATGAATTGCAACAAGAGACTGAATTACTTTTATTAAAAAGATAAATTTAGTACTGAAAAAGAGATTACAAGACTAAATTAGAAATATTACAATAATTTAAAGTACATTCGACCCTAATTTACACTAAGAAATAAAAACTAATTAACTCCTCTTCTTTCCATCTTCTCTTTCACTTTTATAGACCCTGGGGGTATCCTCTATCTTTCCCACCTTCAATTGGAGCCGTTGGATGAGTTAAGTTTGATCTTGGCCATTTATCCTGTTTTGGCGGGAAATGAAGAAAGGGCAGTTTTAGTGGTTTAGGTGAGGCAGGTTGGGGGTAATTAATGGTGTGTTGGTATACTAAATGGAGGAGGTGAAGTTGGTGAGAAAATGTGGAGTTGGAGGGGAGCAGGGAGCGGGTAATCAGGGGTTGAGGATGGGTGAATAGTGGATTAGGAGGTGTTTGACTGGGGGTTGACCGTTGGACTTTCGTTGACCCTGGGAGGGTTTTTATTTAAAAGGGTAATGGGCTGGGGTATGGGCTTAGGGGGTTAATGGATTGGGGTAGTGTTTGGTTTGGGTGGAAATAATACAAAAGGGTCCAATTGGTTTATAGTTAATTCAAGGACCAATTTTGCAATTTATGAAAAGTGAGGAACCAAATCTGCCGACTGACCAAAGATATTACAAAGGTGGATATTGCCAAGTTTGAATTTCCAAAGGACCCTCATTGAATATTTTCCATTTTTAAATGTCCAGGGAACATTTCTACCAAATTGCCAAACTTTGAGGGACCAAAACTATAATTTCTCCAATCTTTCATTCCAAGGACCAATATTGACAATTTGTGATTTCCCAAGGACCAAAATTGACTTTTCTTCAAAATATTTCACCCAGGGACCATTTTTGCCAATTCAGAAACTTTAGGGACCAAAACTGTAAATTTTCAAAACTTTTTACCAAAAGACCATTTTTGATAATATTTTACTTTTAATGGACTTGGGTTGACTTATCTTTCAAAATAAATGCTCAGGGACTAATTTTGACAAGTTTTGAAAGTTGAGGGACTGAAAATGACAATTTTGCAAACTTTGTTTGTTTTTCATCTGTTTTTACTCATTTTGAATCTAAAACATATAAAACACAATCCGGTGATATTTTCAGTATTTTGATACATTTTTTAGTGTTTTTAAATGTTTTGCAGCTCAGTTTTGACCAAAAATGATGAGTGTTTAAGCACTCATCAATCCTCCACACTAAACTATTGCTAATCCCTAGCAATATAGAATCCAAAAATAAACTGTTTTGAAAATTTAATGGATTTGATGTCTGTTTACCAAAAGCCATTACTTCCGGAGTAGCCAAATGTTTCAGTTCAAGTAAGAACTATGGTACACTGATAACCATATGATTTTGAGCAAACCATAAGCTTTAAACGGATTTGATTTGTCTTTACCAGAAGCCGTTTGCTTTTGGACTAGCCAACTCTTGATTCATTAATCATCTTGGTGAGTTGATTACCAATTATGGTTTTCCACTGCCCTTTACCACAAGCCATAACCTTGCGGGCTAGCCAACTCTTTTACTTTTTAGGATATGGTGAGTTGAATACCATACAATTTTGGGCAAATTGTCAGCCAGAAATGGATTTGATATATCTTTACCAAGAGCCATTTTCTCCTGGATTAGCCAGTCCTTATATCGTTTAGACATGGTGGACTGATAACCATAAATTTTTTGAAATAAAGTGAAAAAAAAATTCAAATTTTGGCCAAAAACGGAGGTACTAGAAGGTAAAATGTGATCAAATTCGCTAGAATCCCCCCCCCCCCCCCCCACACTTAGAATTGAATATTGTCCTCAATATTCAAAGTCCCGGCTATGATGCCGACTCTTTGAACGTAAAAAGGCAACATTACAAGCTAAATGTGAAAATACCGTTTTTCACTTTATTCATTTTTTTTTGAAACTTATATACATGGTAACAACAGCATAGGTAACTCCCCCACACTTAGGGTGAAAACCCATATGCGTGCTACTATTTTTGTTTACCAAGTCGCTAGCTTGACTCGACCCCGAATTCATTTGTTCTTGGGGAAGCAAGATGTAGAAGAAACAATCTCCATCGGACTTTCATTCAAGATGTTTGGACAAACATTTGAAGCGCGTGAAAGTTCCACACCGATGAGATATACTGAGAGACCCTGGCTTTACCTAGAATGGTAAATGAAAATGCCGGGATCAAAAATAGTGTCTTCAGTCCCAAAGGAATGAAGAACAGGAGAGGTCACCCAGTAGGTGAAGAATGGAAGGAAAATCTTGATAACAATCAAGACTAACTCATCATCATCATCAGTAAGAGAATTCATAATTTCAGGATTACGATTCTCATCATTTAAGCTCATTTGGTCTAGACATATGGGCGGGAGGGATGGGATTTTGATATCAAGCAAATTCTCATGGCTGAGAATATTTCCCTCCAGAACACAAAGATCATCTTTGTCTAGATCAAAGTAGAAGTTATCATACTCCGGTGGAGATATGATATGAGTGAGTTCACAGGAGAACTCCTTAAAAGTGAATGAATCATATACGGGGAGAGAAATTTGAGAATGAGAAGTGGTACTGCCACTAATTTTCTCTCCCATATGATCAAAACTAAAGGCTTCAAATTCCTGTATAGGATCATCGGAAAGAATGTCACTATCCTTAATGGGGATAGCAGATAAAATGGGTTTCATATTGAAAGCCTCGATTTTAGAAATAAGGAGATTGACATTCAATAATGTTGCACGAAGTGCTTCATCTTTGATTTCAGTGTCAGTTTCTTCATCATTCTCTTCTTCTAAGCTGACTAGCTCAGAAGGTAATTCTTCCATAAAAACGATGTCTCCACAAGATAATGAATCGTCATCAGTAGAATCGGAGAACATCTCAACATAATCAGTTGGGAAGATAAGAGGAGGAGGGATATCACACAAATGATCAAGAATTCCCTGTGACTCTCTTGGGATTGGGACAACGTTCTCAACACTAGACTTTATGAATTCGTCCGATACCTTTTCAGGAACAGTGTCAAGATGCTCGTCCCCCATGCTCAGAGAGTGAGTGGGAACCTCGGGTGTGATAACAGCAGATTGAGATGGAATCTCAACTGATGGTATCTCAACTGATAAATTTGATGAATCTTTAAAAAATTCAAGGATATCAAGGGTATCTTCATCATCACTGTCATCAGGAATGAAACAGAATTGAGAGCTAGATCTGGCTGCTTTTTCTTTCTCAATTGATTCCCTATTAGATTTTTCAATGGCATCTTGGGAATTTATTTTAGCAGCCTATTCTTCAGTTAACAATTCTTCCATGGATTTCTCATGTTGTTCATGACCTAGAAGCTCATCATGACAAGTGTTTAATAAAACTTGTATTTCTTGTATGTCTTGGATGAAATCATGAGAAAGAGGTTGTGGTGGCGACTGGTTAAGGTAAGGCTGTGGAGTTTGATCAAAATGACGTGTGTCATAATTGTCATAAGGTTCGTGCTCAAAGATAGGTGTGTTCCAATTTTGGCAATCAGAGCTGAGATGTAAACCTCCACAGTATGTACAATAGTTGAACTGTTGTAATTGATTCAGTAAGTTATGTGGATATTGGTTGACACCAAATTTGTAATCGTTACAAGGAACGTGCTCATGGAAAAGTTGGTTCCCAGTTTGACAATTAGAACTGTCATGAGGACCTCCATAATACTCACAAGAAAAACTCAGTGTATTTTGATATGAAGCACCATTGAAATTTGAATGATATGATTCTTGCTCGTATGAGTTGTGAGGAAGGTGGCTGAAATCGTTTTGAGAATATTCACTAAAGTTCTGATCATAGTCAGAGGTGAATGTAGGTTCAGTTCTCAAAACATAACATGCACGAAGTTCATGGCTAAATCCACAATCCTTGCAATTGCACCGTTCTCCTAACGGATCTCCACAACTAACGCAATGAAGTTGTTTCAACAAAGATGTGTGAGGAGGGTCGTGAGAAAGATTTGGTGAATCATTAAGAGAATTTGGATTTATGAACCAATTGCACACAGTACAAAATCTGTTACTACAATTCTTTCCACACTTCTCACAAATACACCGGAAACAACGATAGCCGCTCTCAATCGGGCTTTTACAATGAAAACATGTGTAGCCGAAAGACGCCATAAGAATTATACATGATAGAGGTATAAGAAGGTAGAATCAAACGGATAAAGGGTAAGGAAAAATATTTTTGAGTTTTTTGTGTTCGTTGAAAACTTATTTAAAATGTTTTTGGTAATCGTTTTGAAAAACCAAATCATTTCCTCGTAGATCATACTAAGTAATCCTTGAGTAATCTGGTATGGTAAAACTTACAATTCGTTTTGTTTTTTTTTTTTTATAAAAATGTAAAAATATGAACAAGGATGGTAAATATACAATGAGCGTATATCCAGATTCACTAATCTGCAAACCGTTTAGAATACGCAGCACAGCCTCCCCGGCAGCGGCGCCACAATTTGATTGATGCTAAACAGTCAGCCTAAATCAACCAAGTGAATTCTCAACAAGGTCAGACTGCCTAGAGTCAATGCTCCGTGGAAGTACAGTGTTTCCCCAGGTCGTTATGTCCCGACGAGGTGTGATGCTATCAAAACGGGTTTGTGATCGGGTGAATTTGGACAGAAAAGGGTTGTGATTGATTACACTACTGAAACATGAAAGGAAATACCTTAAATAAGCTATATTAACAAGATTGTGAAAGCAGAAAACCCAGAAACGTATTTAAAATAAAAACGCGTACGTCTGATTTAAATTTACGTAGACGTACGAAATAAAACGCGAGTTTTGTGAAATAAAATACCTATGGATATGAAAATTACATTTTTACAATCCTAATGATAAAAGAAAATTTTTAGAAAAAGAAAATTAATCTTTACACTATTTATATAATTATTATTAGTTAATTACTAATTTCCTATTTACTTTTAATTATTTAAATTACACTAAGATACAAATAATTAAGATTTTACCTAGAAAAATAAAATTTAAATTTGAAAAAATCTAAAATAATATAAAACTAATTTTCAAACAGAAAATATATTTTTCCTACTTTTTAAATATTTATTATTAATTAAAAACTTTTTATTAATAAATTAAAACTATATTAAATTAAGAAAAATAGAAAATGAACAGTGAAAATTATGAAAAATTTCCTAAAATTATTTTATGATATATAAAAGCTAGGAAAAATATAAAAAAGTACTATTGTTAAATAAAAATTAGTAAAACTATTTAATATACTAATATTACTTAATACTTATTTAAACTAATATTAATTATAGAAAATACTAAATGAAAAGATAAAAATCTGAAAAATTTTCATATAACTACTTTAATATAAAAGAAATTTAAGAAAAGTATAAAAATATAGAAATACTTATTAATAAGCAGAAAGGAAAATTAAAAAACTAAATTATATCAAATAGAAACTATCACTTAATTTAAAATTGGTCTTTTCTGGATTTTCTTTTTTCAAAACTCTTTGTTAGGATCGTTTAGCTCGAGGTTGTTTAGACCTCATCTAGGGATTGCACAATAATAATGAATGAACACGATACGCAGCGGAATAAACAAACACATCATTATTATTGCTAACAAGGTTTCTCGTCATCATCTCTACTCTGACATATACCAAAGCCCCAATGCTACGTGATCAAGTGTAGCACGGTTACATCCTAACAACGATCTAAGATCGTTGAGGCTTAACCACAAATCAACAAGTCTAGACGTTTACAATAACTATACGCCCTAGACACACACACACACTTTTTCTGGACTTTACATCTTGTACGTACTGCTAATATCAATTCCCTGTATCTCTTTATATAATAGAGATACTAGGGTTACAAAGGATATTCTAGAATAATAAAAAGATATGCAGTAATCTTTTTCTTTCTTTGCAAGTTTCTTCCTTTGTCTCCATAAGTCCCTCATGTTTCACATGTTTTGTCTTATCAACTTAATTGTAATTCCCAACAATCTTCCCCTAGTTGATAATGACAAAACCAATAAGCATGAACTTCCCCTGAAGTTAGTATGTCATGAAACATGTGACTTCCCCTTAAACCATGCATATCATCAAGGATCTTCAAGCTGCAATCTTCAAAATATTCTTCTTCCCCTTTTTGTCATCATCAAATAGGGGACAAATGTAAGCAACCTTGATCTTCATAATCACCAACCAATACCATACATCCAATTTAGTCCTTTAATGTCTTGAATTACCCACCATTAAGAACACCAAAACGCTTACTTATTAAATGAACTCAAGACATAAAAATCCCAAATCTTCAGTAAGAATACCAACAAATAATCATGAAAACCTTCACCTTGATGTAGCACATAAATGGTTAAACATTTAAACACGTAAGCTTCCCCTGAAACCCATATGTTAACCATTTGTTGAATGTAGGCTCCATGTAATGATTACTGATGAAGAAAACTAAGTATTAACAACTTGATACTGAAGTAGAACAACCCAAACTTGTGCCTTATATCTTGTACTAAAATTGACTTCGAACGTATACTTAACGTATAGGGAGATCGCAATCTCTTGACAATAAACACTGAGCACAATAACATAACTCCTTCAAGTGTTTGTCAATTCGTAGTCACCTGAACGAACGAACAAGTTATCTTCAAAGTGCCATACTCACTTTGAGATATGATAAGAACACGAACCTGTGAAACTCCACTTCATCATCAAATAAGTGATAAAAACTTTTCTTCGTAATCAATTAAATCAATAAAAACGAGCCTCTATAATTCGTTAATTGTTCCAGTAACCTCATGCTTTGTACTCCTTTTACAGCTCTCCTTTCTCGTAACCCATATTACGAATCAACTTCCATTGTGTGTGTCTACCAATAACTTTCAAAAATGCCACCGACCCACAAGCAATGAATCAAATTCAGAAAATAATAAAAACTTGTGAGTATAATATATCCAACCTCTTCACCGACGCACTATCTTGAAAATACTTTGCTCTGACCCATTATCAATTAGTACGAGATAATTAATCAAACTGCTATCCAAGTAGCTTTTATCAACTAAATTCTTTATAATAGAAGCATGCATATAATATATGATAAAGCACCGTCCCATGATAAGAAAACCTCAACCAATGAAATCGTTATATTGTGAATCGACAAATAGGAATTTTATTGATTGAGAACACATGCACAAACTCCATATAACAAGCAGTACTCACCATGGAACGCAGCAGTGGTAACATATTGAGCTCTGCAGTGGAAACGAATAAACTAGCAGTGGTAACAAATGAACTAGCAGTGGTAACGAATGAAACAACAGTGCCTTTGAATAAAATAGCCATGCTTATTAACTCACTCAAATCCATAAACATAACCTTATTGAACGTTTAATACCAGTAAACCACATACGACATAACCTAAGCAGACTTACTCCTATCCATAGAATCATTGCACAGAAAATTCAATACTGCAACCAGTACCCTTTCGTACCACAAACACCAGTAACCATAGTAATATCACCAGTAGACCATGCAATTTCTTCGACTTGTAAACTGAAAACCCTAATCAGTAGTGAATCTCTACCAGTAACTTTATTCGACATATCATGAGCAAACGCTTAGGGTATTCACAAACCACAATTTTAGGGTTTGGATCTGCTATATAAACCTCTCTTAAATGAATAAAATAATAGCAGCAAGTACGAACATCCTTAAACCCTAAAAACCAAATCGAACCTTTGCCAAAACTTCTTTCTTCCATGAATCATAGACACCAACAATCGTATAAACAACTTCCATAATGAATAAATGCATGTAAACACGAATTTAAGAAGTTGAAAATCAAAGAAACCCTAAAATTCGAAACAATATACCTCTCTGCTCAGCAGTTTTCAAGAATTTTTATCTTTTTATTGGAAGCTCATATTGAAGATCCCTCCGGTGTAACTCTTCTTTGACATGTAGAGAACCTCCAATAAAAATTTCAGCTCGATCCAACGGTTAACGAAGGAGATATCGATGTTTGAAAACTGCTCTGCAGTGGGTTTTGAAGATACGAACCAGTTACGAATTTTCTTCAATTTTCGACAAACCAAACCTTGTTTAATCCCACTATCAGAGCCCCTTGGCTCTGATACCACATGTTAGGATCGTTTAGCTCGAGGTTGTTTAGACCTCATCTAGGGATTGCACAATAATAATGAATGAACACGATACGCAGCGGAATAAACAAACACATCATTATTATTGCTAACAAGGTTTCTCGTCATCATCTCTACTCTGACATATACCAAAGCCCCAATGCTACGTGATCAAGTGTAGCACGGTTACATCCTAACAACGATCTAAGATCGTTGAGGCTTAACCACAAATCAACAAGTCTAGACGTTTACAATAACTATACGCCCTAGACACACACACACACACTTTTTCTGGACTTTACATCTTGTACGTACTGCTAATATCAATTCCCTGTATCTCTTCATATAATAGAGATACTAGGGTTACAAAGGATATTCTAGAATAATAAAAAGATATGCAGTAATCTTTTTCTTTCTTTGCAAGTTTCTTCCTTTGTCTCCATAAGTCCCTCATGTTTCACATGTTTTGTCTTATCAACTTAATTGTAATTCCCAACACTCTTTAATTATACAAAATGAGCAACTTGAACAAAGGAACAATGGCTAGTACTGAAATAAGCAATATGGAAAGCAAAATGCTTAACAGGTTGTAAAATGAGCTTATTAGGACTTTTTGGTGTTTGAATAAGCTTATAAAAATCTACACAGTGAAAGCCAAGGGTTAAATAAGCTACAATGGTGTTAGGGAACTTGGAAATAAGCAAAAGAAAGTAGAAAACCACAAGCAATAAGCTGATATAAGGAAATAAGCACTAAGCCAAAAATCCAAGTCCACACAGGCCAAATAGGTAACCTTTGTAGGCCTGTGGGGCCCACTAGGGGAGTTGGAAGCCTAAATTAAAAATGGTTCCAATAAACTGAGCTTATGGGCTTTCTAAAAAGCCAAAGCTTAATCACTGGGACCCACAGGTGAGGTCAGGAGAGGGCATAGAAGATTGGTGCAAAAGCTCAGTACTCAGCATGCATTCAGAAATGGGACAACTTAAATGGGCAGTGCAGCCCTATCAAATAAGGTCTAGACCCAAAAATAAGATAAGGCCCTTGAATTTTGGCTTATTGGCTTTCCAATAAGCCAAAGATCAAGGTGTGGGGCCCACTAGGGAAGCCAGGGCAAGCCAAGGAAAATGGGGTAAAAATGATGGGTCTGTGGTGCAAGGCATGGACCAGCCCTGCATGTCTGTTTGCACACCCAAATAAGCCAGGAATAAAAATCTAAAAAAATAAGCAAAGGCTGATTCCTAAAGATAAGCTAGTAGACTACAACATTTAAAAATCTTAAAGTCTGAATCTAAACACAAAATTCTAAACAATTCTTGCAATATTGGGAATTCTACACAAAGTGAAATTTTGACCTTTTTTGATAAACTTGGAACTTTGACTTTGATGAAGTTTGGATACTTCTAATGATCTAAAAACGTGTTTGTAAGCTATTAATTTATGAAAATGAGTTACACTAACAAGTTATGAATGGAAATGATAAGGGTACAAGTCTTAAAACCTAACAGTGGAGTCCAAAGATGAGGTTTTGGATGATTTCGACTTATGGTCACTTGAGACCAAAGTTTAATGGTAGATTACACTTACTTAGACCTAAACTAACATACTGCAATGACAATCAACCACAATAAAAACCCTGACCCCTTGGGAACAGGTTATCCCAAACACCCCTATGGTTAAATGTCTTGAGGATTTTGAGATGCAAATAGTGAACCTAGGCAATACTACTGATGCTAAATAATGACATAAACTATGGGGACAAAATACAAGCTATATTGAATAGGAAATAAGCACAACAACAAACACAAACAAAAATAGGTAATTGAAACTAATATATAAACCAAAGGAATGATTTATGATGGAAAGTAAGATACAAACCTCAATTCAGAAGCAATAAGCTCATAAGAGCTTGTTACCAAGCTGAATGACCTAGAAAACAACCACAACCATACTTCTGAATTACCTTACCACCATAATACACTCCTTTTGACTTTTGTTGACTAGTGAACTTTTTGCAACAAAGTGGTGTTTTGAGCACAACTAAGCTCACAACAAGCTATGATTAGCTTGAATAAGCTTAGTAACTAGAAATTGAAGCTTATGAGAGCAATTTAGAACACAATTTAGTTTTTATCCTAAATCATAAAAAAGAACTGCCAATGAATTGCAACAAGAAACTGAATTACTTTTATTAAAAAGATAAATTTAGTACTGAAAAAGAGATTACAAGACTAAATTAGAAATATTTCAATAATTTAAACTACATTCGACCCTAATTTACACTAAGAAATAAAAACTAATTAACTCCTCTTCTTTCCTTCTTCTCTTTCACTTTTATAGACCCTGGGGGTATCCTCTGTCTTTCCCACCTTCAATTGGAGCCGTTGGATGAGTTAAGTTTGATCTTAGCCATTTATCTTGTTTTGGCGGGAAATGAAGAAAGGGCAGTTTTAGTGGTTTAGGTGAGGCAGGTTGGGGGTAATTAAGGGTGGGTTGGTATATTAAATGGAGGAGGTGAAGTTGGTGAGAAAATGTGGAGTTGGAGGGGAGCAGGGAGCGGGTAATCAGGGGTTGAGGATGGGTGAATAGTGGAGTGGGAGGTGTTTGACTAGTGGTTGACCGTTGGACTTTTGTTGACCCTAGGAGGGTTTTTATTTAAAAGGGTATTGGGCTGGGGTATGGGCTTAGGGGGTTAATGGATTGGGGTAGTGTTTGGTTTGGGTGGAAATAATACAAAAGGGTCCAATTGGTTTATAGTTAATTCGAGGACCAATTTTGCAATTTCTGAAAAGTGAGGGACCAAATCTGCCGACTGACCAAAGGTATTACAAAGGTGGATATTGCCAAGTTTGAATTTCCAAAGGACCCTCATTGAATATTTTCCATTTTTAAATATCCAGGGACCATTTTTGCCAAATTGCTAAACTTTGAGGGACCAAACTGTAATTTCTTCAATCTTTCATTCCAAGGACCAAAGTTGACTTTTCTTCAAAATATTTCTCCCATGGACTATTTTTGCCAATTTAGAAACTTCAGGGACCAAAATTGTAAATTTTCAAAACTTTTTACCCAAAGACCATTTTTGATAATATTTGACTTTTAAAGGACTTGGGTTGACTTATCTTTCAAAATAAATGCTCAGGGACTAATTTTGACAAGTTTTGAAAGTTGAGGGACTAAAACTGCCAATTTTGCAAACTTTGTTTGTTTTTTATCTGTTTTTACTCATTTTGCATCTAAAACATATAAAACACAATCCTGTGATATTTTCAGTATTTTGATGCATTTTTTAGTGTTTTTAAATGTTTTGCAGCTCAGTTTTGACCAAAAATGATGAGTGTTTGAGCACTCATCAGTGTGTTAGTAATAAGTCGGCTAAATATAAATGTAAAACTTGAAAAGGCTTAAACACCCTATGCTACATTGACATATCACACGCATCACCCCCACTTAAACTCTACTTGTCCTCAAGTAGACCATATTAATTATAAAATGGTATCTTCCTTATTACATAGAAGATACAAATTTAAATTGTTACAAATGCTAGAATAAATTTAAGTCGAACACCTCACGAAAAGAAGGAAAGAAATCCACTCATACGCTCCCTATTCTAAGTGTTCAATTTCAGGGTGCTCTCTCATACGCACTGTGGAAAACTAGAAGGGGGGTTGAATAGTTTTCCATCAATTTTATTTTTATAAAAACTTTGTTTGCAAAATAATCGATTCTAGTTTTATGTGAGATCAATAAACAACACTTATATATATACTAATATCTACGAAATGAAATGACAAGAATATAAATAAGTAAAGAGATAGAGATGGAAAGATCGCACCACAAGACAAAGGATTTATAGTGGTTCGGCTATGAAGCATCTCTTCGCCCTACTCCACTCCCCGAGCACCTAACTCGAGAGTTTTCTTCACTACGTCAACATGCTCCCTTATGGCGGAGAAAACCTTACACAACTTTTGCTTACACCACTTTACGATACTAAGCTAAATGTCGAGTCCTAATAGTAGCTAGAACCAATCTCACACCACTACACACCTTCTTCACAACTTATACACACCACTATAACTACACTACTTCTCACAACTTCACAACTTCTTCTTCACAACACAACTATTTCTTCACTACTTCTATTCACAACTACTAACACACCTAGATCTATTTATTACACAACTTCTACACCTTTACAATATACACAAGCCTACAATACTTCTTAACAAGATGTTGGAAGAGTATTCTTCTCTTGCACTTTGAATGATGAAGGATTGGATCACTTGAAATAAGAACTAATATGTTTATGATCAAAGGATTTAGGAATTTGATTTGAGAGAATTAGAACAGAAAGTTTTAGTGCAAAAGGTGAGAAAAAAATTCAGATTTGAACCAGTATTTATAGACAAAGAAATCTGACACAGGAGCGTATGCCGGCCCCCTTAATTGTGTGTCTGCCCCCTTAAAATTAAGGGGGCTGCCCCTTATAATTAAGGGGGCCGCCCATTGAAACGGCCAGATTTTTTTGTCTTTTCTGAGGAAAGTTTATTTGGTGAAAATTTAACTGGATTTGGTTAAAAATTTGAATTCATTTAATTATTATGAAATAAACATTTTCCTTTAATTACCAAAAATGTTTTTCTTAAATATATAAAATGTTTATACCATTTTATATAATTTGTAATTAGTAAATAAACCTTCCTTTGATCATAGAATGTATTAGGCACTTGTTTATTCATACCTTAAGTGAATTAGTTGGATATAATGATATTTTGTCACTAAATACTTATTTACGTAATGATTTTACGTTTAATGAGTTTATATTTTGTGATCGTCAAAACATAGAGATATGGAAAAATATTAATAACGTTTTTACACATTATTTATATCAACACGCACAGTCATAGCATGTATCCTATCATAAGCTTGGCATTTACACAAAACTCCACCACTAGAGCTAAGGTCAAAAGAATATTCAAAAACAATATTGGGTGAATGATTGTAAGGTTAAGGGTGTAATGTTGTTACAATCTTACTACGGCGAAGGCGACAAAGGCAATGGTACATGACCGAAACGCCGGACAAGACACCAATGACTGCTCAAATCCCTCAACTAAGTATGATTTACAACTAATGGTAGGATAAGACATGGGATATTTTAAATGGTGAAAAAAAAATCAAAACAAATTATCTTAGCTTTCAATCGAGTCATCACCATTTGCCTTTTGCCCAAAAACTCCAAAATTCCAAGCTACGTATGTTGATCCACATTTAGTGTGCTCTGCTACACACTTCTTCTTCGAATTTTCCATCATAAACTTTAAACACAAGTAGTTATGTTTTTCTTCATGAGCTCCATTATTGTGCTATACAATTTTGCACGATTTATTTCTACTATTCACATACAAAATTCACATTTTTTTTAAAAACTAAACCAATAAACTACTAATATAATCCCCCACTTGAGATAAACTTAGGTGATGAATATTGGGGGGTCTTTGATCATAACGAGTTGATCATAACAACTTGTCTTCCTGACTCTTGAACTTAAGGCAATATGAGGTTTCTCGATTAAAAACTTAAGATCACATGGTAGGCTAAGGTATAAGGGTGTAATGAAACTGAATTTTATTGGGTAAGAAATGAAAGGATAGGCTCAACAGGGTGTATCTAGGGGTATCTTGCACAAAAAATGAGTGCAAACAAAGGTTTAAATACGGGGGTCGAAAAGTCAATGTGACAAATCGATAGACTCACATGCAAAGGCTTTATGGGTGATAATCCTAAAATATTGTTTTCTCCAAAAGTTTCTTCCAAATATATTAAGAAAACTCAACACATTACTCGTCTATGGTCTCGAAATAATGTAAAAGCCAGGTTCTAAAGTCTACGATGCTACCGGCACACTCAATATTTGGTGGATTTGAGGTAAATTGGGTGAAACTGAATAGGTAAAACCTCACCATGTGATTTTAAGGGTTATAGTGTGCTCGACTAGCATTAATTATAGTTTTTGTAAAAAGACATGTCAAAAATTTTCAAAATGGCACATTTTATCGATATTTTACAAACTAGTTAAGAATAGGACAAGTAACAATTTAAAGTGTAATTTTGTATTCTATTCCTATCCCCCCCCCCACTTAGTTTGCGCAAAGTCCCATATGTACAAAACAAAAAAGAAAAAATAGAATAGAAATGAAAAAAAGAAAACTCCCCTCTCGCTCGCGCACAAGGAAGTCCAATGTTATATCTACTGAAATTGCCAAATGGGTACTAGCTACAACGTAGGTCTATGGACCTTGCTACGCCGTAGCTCCCAAATTTGGACAGAAGCACACTTATGTCACCAGGTAGGCTACGTCGTAGGTCAAAAGACCTACTACGCCGTAGCAACTGTCTGCTATAAAATTCCCAAGCATGAAACCTACCATTATACCAAACTAATACCATAGACGTTAGAAATACGTAGCATGTCATGTCCTAGTCAATTATTACAGACCATAAAGTAAATTGTTTCAAAGATTGGGATGAGATAAATGTTTAACAAATGGAGATTTCACTCCTGGTTCGAATCATGGTCCATGGGGGTGCCAAACTGGGTGGTCGGGCCATATAGGTCAGGTGGAGCTGCTGAAGAACTTCCTGGATGCATGAAACTGACGTTGTGCTGGACTCCCATGTCGGGCATACTGGGCTGGTACACGTACTTCGGCCCGTTTCAACGTGGGTGGCTAAGATGCATGTGCTCGAGCAGTTGGCTTGTCCGATCGGCGTTCCATTGATTGTAGTTGTTCTGTTGTACCTGCAAATTTCTGAAATCGTTACAAAAACTATCACATTGGGTGTTCATCCCAGAAACAACTGTCGTCATGTCATCCATATCATTTCCAAACTCAGCGATGCTCATCTCCATTCGCCCCATGCGCCCATCAAACATCTGCATACTTTCAATCATCGTCATATTGAGATGAACCCTACCATGCTCCTCTTCAGCCGCTCCCTGGCTTCCACTAGCCTGCGAGCTTCCTGCACCTGCTGCCCCTTGCACTACTGGCATCAAGACCGGTTTACTCAAAGGATTATAAGTTATGATTCCAAATTCGTCCAATTTTGAGATACCAATCAAGGATGTCTCGGCAGTCCTGGTAACCAATGCTAATGCTGTCGTCGACATCAAGCCAAAACTCCTGGCCAACCTCCCAATCAAATGAGTCCCCATGTATCTTGCTACTCTGTTGCAAACCTTTAACTTTCCCGGTCATAAACCTAGCCAAGTACCACGGAATGTCCACATAGTCCCCTCCATCCATGCTGTGCACTAGAAACAAATCCTCCACAGTCATTTTTTCTCGTACCGAGTGTCTAGCATGGACTGTCACGGCTAAGAGCCTATGTACCAAACGGTGGATAGGATCCCTGATGGTTTTGTAGGAGGGTGGAATCTTTGATTCGTAACCAGATGATACTGAGATTTGTTGGTAGTAAAACAGTGGGTTGTAATTGTGTGGCCTTTCCCTCAAACGTAAGTTGTGATAGTCATTGGCCTTTCCCTCAAACGTAAGTTGTGATAGTCATTAAATACTGCTGAATCAAGCTGCCTTCGAGAATATAGTCCCATTGCCAAAATAAATTCCCTCATGCTCATCTCTCTCTTAACACCCCTAGCTGGAAAAACAAGCACTTCTCGGTCATGTTCATGATTTGCTCCTCAAAGTCGACAGAGGTGAAGAACTCCCAAACGTATTCTTGAATGACCGGCTCGTCGACTGTGAAGATTTTCAACCAAGCCCTACAAACAAAGTTCCCATTCAGACTGTTAAAGTTGATGTTGCATAGCTTTTTCAACTGTGTAGCGGAATCCCCATCGCTTATTGTTTGAAAAGCATCCATGCTAAGGGCCTCGGGACCCTCAATCGTCTTTCTCATGAGTTGGCGAAGTTCTTTCTTGCAAATTTTCCTTCCAGCATGATCATAGTTGAGGAACTTGAACCACTGAGTAGGGGTGTTGGCTTCGTCTCCTGAAAAATATGTAAATACGAAACAAATTAGATAAAAACTTCCAGATTCTACGGTGTAGCTTTATCAACAACTACGCCGTCACAAAGCGTAATGGTGTAACTATGGCCTAACAAACGTCCCCGTAGTTTCTTTCAATTTATGTTCTACGGCGTAGTCCTATTACTAACTACGTCGTAGTTCAATAGTTTCTAAAAAGAGTTGTTATGTTTCAAAATGCAAGCTACGATGTAGCCCTATAACTAGCTACGCCGTAGTTAACAGACTGATGTCGCAATCAGCAAAAACTATGATGGATTTGATCAATTAGCTACGCTGTAACCATCAAAATTTTCCCTAAAGTTTCAAAAATGTGTTTCCCACTAAAATGTTCAAAGGGCAAGACTAACTTATTCGATTAGTACCAAATTAATCCAAACCCTAACTTAGTCTAATTAATCGAAAATCTTAAAACAAAATTAATCATAAGTTCTAAGAATCAATGTATAGGCTAGATTATAACCTAAAATGATGTTCAATCCTAACCCTCAATCAAAATCAAATAAAACCGCTAAAAATTTAAATAAATAATAAGAATAGTCAAGGAAAGGGATTAGGACGATTACCTGCCATTGTTGATGCAAAGGGAAGGATATGAACGAAATTTCAAGAAAAGATTTTAACAGGGAAGGATATGAACGAAATTTCAAGAAAAGTTCTAAGAATCAATGTGTGTGTGCGCGCGCTTAAGGACGTATTTTTATCATCGGAAAATTATGGCGTAGTCTCGTGAATAAACTAGGTCGTAACTAATAAAAATGCATAGTATAAAATTTAATGATAAAATATTACTATGGCGTAGTAGTTAATTAGGTTACGCCATAGTTGTAATAAGAGTCTTAATAATTTTAATTAATTTTATAATGTGAATTACGATTTCGCGTACATGGATATCCATGATTTCGTAACGAGGTTGATACTCGTGTGTAGATCGTCAAAAAGTGATATGTCCTGATCTTTTAATTTTGAATTGCAAAAATTGAAACATACCTTAATTCGCCTAAATAAACTGCTCCCCGGCAGCGGCGTCAAAAACTTGATGCGTTATTTCATCTTGTTTTAAATTTATAAACATGGAAATAGTAGGACTATCACATACTCATGGGCAGTGTACCCGGTCATGTGAAGTATAGCCTTAGATAAATCCGAGTGTCGTCCCAAGAGCTATTGTTCTGGCTAAATAAGGTAAAGAATAAAAAGGGTATGATGTATGGTAGAATTAATAAAGTAAGAAAAGAACATAATTAAGTAGATTTTAGAACTAAAGACAAGAGAACTAAAGGGATAACATATTAAGATGTAAGAGTTTTAGTAAAGTCCATGTTTCTTGGTTTTATATAGTGGGTAAAGATCGACTAGACTCAGCTTATCACATCATCAGCCCTATCTTCCATCTTGCCCTATTCTTGTAACTTTTACCTAACAAGAGTTCATCGGTTGGTCGCTTTGCCTACAAGATGGAAAAGTCAATAAGTGTCATGTTTAATAGTTTTGTTTAAGTGAAACTTGACCTTTTAGATCTTAGGTTTCCTCTAATTTCTTAAGCTTCTCTACCTGATAAGTGCTCGTTACTTAGAATTCGTACATGAGGGTGAAAGTACTATGGCCAATTCCCATCATCCCACATAACCCATTCATCTGAGGTCCTCTGGTCAATTCTCACGGCTTCCTTGAAACTATCAGGCTTTAAAACTACCAAAATGAAAGGTTTACAAACAAGCAAAGAAAACTTCTATATAGAGAAACATAAATGATAAACTAAACCAAATCTTAATTAACAAAGTGAATTCATCGAATGATTAAACAAAACATATTAGAATTCAAACTTGGATTAAACTAGGATTGCTCTTAGCCAATGATATGATATTCCTTCGGTCTTCTTGAGCTTCATTCTTCTTTTGGGTCGTTCTCCCCAAACCCTAGTGAAGGTTTGAGAAAGGGGAGATATCTTTCTTAATGAAATTTGTCTCGTATTTATAATACCCGTCTAGACTACGGCGTAGTTATTAGGTCATACTACGTCGTAGTCTTTGTTCTTTACCACTACGTCGTAGCTTGTTGAGTTGCTACGTCGTAGATCTCACAAAAACTCATCTACGCTGTGATTTGATGACTCATTATGGCCGTAGAACTCTAGCTGGCACCTCTACGCCGTAGCTTATTGCCTGCTACGGCGTAGCTTTCTTCAAATAGAAGTTCCTTCGAGATAATAGTAATCTACGGCGTAGCTCCATTATCCAACTAAGCCGTAGTCTTTGCATCTTTAGAATGATCTTGTGGGTAGACTCCAATCTTCAGTAGAACAAATCCAAATAATCATCAAAAACATCCATTTGCCCCTTTCTTGTCCTGAAATGAAATATAAAGAAATAAGAGCATAAATGAAGGTAATTAAACAAAAAATGATATCATAACGGGGGAAATTGACACTAAGAATATCAAGACTATTTGATGTTATCAGTATAGGCGAGTAAACCCTTAATGATTACTTATGTCTATTTTACTTAACCAATTTGCACTAGAAAAGTAAATGTGGAGGGGGTATGGCAGCCCAAGCAAAACACGGCTAGACACAAAGGTTATCAATGTACATATAAAAAGAACCTAAAAATCATCATATAAACTTTTAATCAATGGGAAAGCAATTTTAAGTGGAGCAGCATGGCGGTCACAAGCCCGTCAATCCTAATGGATTAAAGTTTATAGTTACAATATAACAAACTACTTAATTGAATTAAACACAAGCAGAACCTTCTTACTGCTCTAAGATCTTTGATTTGGGTGTGTCTTGTGTTGCCTTGTCGTCTGAATTCATCTCCTTAGGGTTTTGTTGCACACGAAATTCGTATATGTCTTGGGGTATTTATAGTTTCTGTCTGAGGGTACGATGCGGTGCATCGACTAAGTAGATGCGGCACATCTACTTAACTTCGCGTGGGGTCTAAGATTAATATATTCTAGAATATTCGTACACCGTCTTAAGATGCGGAGTAACTTGAATCTCTATGCGGCGCATGTCCGTCAGTATCTCGAATCATATTCGGTGAAGTCTGGATAGTGATACGACACATGTTGATAATGAGATGCGGCATATCTGGAGTAGAACAAGTTGATTCTTCTTCGTTGACCAAGGTTTCATATGCGGTGCATGATATAATCAGATGCGGCGCATCCTTCAAAGTCAGGCAATGGTCTTCGAATTCATCTAAGTATGATGATGCGGCGTATCTGTCTATAATGATACGGCGTATCTCCTTCAGTTCATTATACTTTTTCCATCTTGATCGTTTAACTCTATATTTCGTCCAAAATCACCAAGTTTCACCAATTGCTTGTTTTTTCCTAAGAATTACTAAAGAATTGATTAAGTATCGATTCTCATATATAATATAATAAAAAGTCAATTAAATAGGAAAAATGAGGACAATATAATATACTTATTTGATGTCATCAGCAACCTTCCACAACTATATGAATATCAATTTCTTCTATAATGGCACATTTAGTACCCTATCATAGAATCACTAACATTAATTCATGCATTAAATACAACAAGAAAAATCGTAGCGCATATACAATTGCGTTTTTTAAGACGTTCAAGCTTGTTACACAATGGAGGTCAGCTAATTTTATTAACCTAACGCGAAGCAATCAACTAAACAATAGACAACTTATATACAATCAATAACTAGGTTTCATTAAATTTAAGCAAACCCTAATAAACTTAAGCTAGCGTGTTAATAGGAAGAAAAGATAAACAAATAATCAAACAACACATAGACATATTGAATGACTAAAAGAAAACGTAACTTCAATTGAACATGGAAGAAAAGAGGTATGAAAACCCTAAAAATCCTCTGAATATCATACTAGGGTTTATGTCTCCAAAGTTGCACACCGATGAATAAAAAATCAAAAAGTATAAATAGATTTACAAGGCTGACGGCGTCATGTTATAAATCCTTACGCTGTCAGATTGCCACAATTAGGGTTTCTTCTTGTGCAAGTTGACCTTCTGACGTCGTCACTTGTTAACTCTTCTGGGCCGTCTCTCTGTAAGTTAATACTAGACGGCCTACTTGTAATTACACGTGATGCCGTCAGGTGTAAAAACTTCAAAAGTTCACTGGAGTGTCATGTGTAAATTTTCCAAGCTCCATTATCTTCAAATGATGGCATCACCTATTAACGCGTGACGCTGTCAGGTTCAATTCCTAACAAGTTTTCACGACTTTGCTGTTTTCTTCACTTTTATGCCCAAAAATGTCCAAAATGCTCGAAATTCTAGAAATCACTTCCCAAGTACCTAAAGGAGGAAAGAAACGATTTGAGGCAATATTCGACCATATAATCACGATTTTAGGCATAAATGACCCCCTAAAAGCATAACAAATAATTCCTTATCAAATATCTGTACACTTGAGATTTGCTTTTCCTCAAGCAAATGAGCTTTTATACTAATTAATTTACAAGTTAAGGGTCATTTAACATTAACATAAAAGTAATTACAACATGCAATTGTTCTACCTTAGTCAAAACAAGCACATAAATTATACACTAGCACCTTACATTAAGTGTTTGGATTCTCACATCTCTCGGGTGTTATAAAGTTATATATCACATATGGAAATGGGAAAATATCACTAATAAGGATTTATTTGATACGCTTTTAGAGGGTCATTTAAGCCCTAAATCGTGATTTTATGATCAAATATTGCATCAAATCGTTCCTTTTATCTTTTTAGGTACTTGGAACGTGATTTTTGGAAAATGGAGCATTTTGGAGCTTTTCGGACGTTTTTATGCTCAAGAATGAAGAAAACAAGAAAAAGCAAAAAAAAAGTCCAGAATTTGCACTGGGCAGTGTCAGGCTTTACGAGCTTACGCCGCTTGATAATGGAACTGGTAGATTTCCATGAACTAAACGCCCTAAAAAGACCTGGTGAAATTAACACCTGACGGCATCAGGTGTTACAAAAGGGAGGCCGCCTGGTGTTAGGCTAACGAGAGGCGGCACAGAAGGATTTAAAAGGGGTCGATGTCAAGAGTGTTTTGAGGCAATCTGATAACCTTAAAAACGGCGAGTTGACGGCGTCAGGGTCTATAACCCGATGCCGTCAGACTTGTATTCTCAATATATAGTTTTGCAATTTCATTCATTAAAGTGTGTAACTTTGTGGTAACTTTTGGGAGAAAACCCTAGACGATTTTCATAGCTATTTTAGGATTTCAAACCCTCTTTTCTTCCATGATTAATTAAAGATAAGTTCTTCCTTTAATCATTCAATATGTCTATGTGTTGTTTGATTAATTGTTTGTCTTTTCTTTACATTATCATGCTAGCTTAGGTTTTCTTATGTTTGCTTAGATCTAATGAAACCTAGTTGTTAATTATTGATTTTTGATTTGTTATTGATTGATTTGGGTGATTGAATCGCATTAGGCTTATGAAAACTAGCTAATCTCCTATACGGTAATAAGCTTGAACGTCTTAAGAAACATAATTAGATGCGTACTACGATTTTATTGGTTGTGTTTAATGCATACATGACTATTAAGGAGGCTATGATAGGATACTAAATGTGTCATCATAAGAAGAGATAGAAGTTCATAGAGTTGGGGAAGGACGTACACGCCCCCACAACTAGTATTAAGGAATGCAACCCTTCATCCAAACAATTGTAACAAATCAATTATTCAATAAGAGATAACTAGGGAGTAGTGAAATCTAAGTAAACACGCTTGTCTCACCATAAGAAGTTCACCAATTTACTTTTCTTGTTATTTATCTTGTTTAAGTAGTAATTTTTGGTTAGTTGACTAGCAACTAATTCCGCCCACTCTTCTAATACCCGAGATTTTTACTTTGCTTTCCATAAAATATAAAAATACAAAAATAATCATCCCTCACCTCTAGACCTAGTTGACCTAGCTTTCAATCCTAACGACACTATTCCCCTAGAGAATGATCAATCCCCCGGTATCTACCACACACTATACTACATCGGTCAAGTACACTGCCTGGAGGATTGCAAGCTTCTCAAGATCCCTTGAGAAGTAAAGCCTTTTGTGTTGTTGCAAAACTCGCATCAATCACTCACTACCTGTCATAGCACATAGATTACCATAGGCTTGGGAAAGGATCAAACCTCCACCACTTTGGCATAAGCACCTAGGATAAACTATAAAATAGGTCTTTTAAAGGGTTATAACATTAGGTGTAAGGGTATGTAAAGCACGATTTGTTGGAGAAAGGGATTTTTTATTGGTGGCAGATCAATTGTCTTGGTCAATTACATGTACAATGAGGCATCGCTAAGCCAAGACTCGACTCAACTTAAACTAGCTACAACTCTTTTTGGTATTTTTAAGAGACTATTTTGACTTAAACATAAATAAAAGACGCGGATGGTAGCCCGTATGTTTTTCTCTTTTCTTTTCTTTTCTTTTTTTTTTTTGATTTTTTTTTCATACACTCTTACTCTGCCATCCAATATATTACATCAAAGGGAGCTTGTTTCCTCCATACACTTGAAATTTTACATACTTTACACATACTATTTCTAATGACCCGAATTAAGAAAATTAAAACACTTGCAATACTTTAAAACGTTAACGTTTATAAGGGTTAAGAGTTTTTCCTTTCACTTTGTAACGACTAGTACTTTTACCCATGAGTCCCAATCATCCCAAAACTGTATGTACAAGATATGACTCGATTTAGTAACCATGTAATCAATTAGACAATTAACAAAGGGTTTAAACAAATATGTTGTAACAATAATGCACTAAAGATGAGTGCATACAAGGTAGGCTAAGGCGATTTGGGTGTACATTTGGGGGTGGATTGTAACAAATTCTTCCTTTAAGTAAGATTCTTAAAGTTAGAAACGAAAAAGATAGGCTCTGAGAGGTGTACTAGGGGTATCGTGTACTAAAAATGTGTATATTGCAAGGGTGTGGGAAAATTACTTGATCGGTGAAGTCAATGTAATTATAAAAACATGTTTAAAACGAAGGGTAATCCTAATGCCTCTTATCATATAGTAAATCCTAACTACACGAATGTAGTCTCACTAACGGTCTCGGGATGCATCACAAACACAAGTTCTAGAATCTAAATACTACCGATACACTCATAAGCATCGAGGATGAATGCTTTTTCCTAACAATCTAAAGGCGAACCTCACATTTTGGGGTGGAAATTTTTTTGAGTGGTACGGTTTTTTGTGCTAGTCATATAATTTCTGTCCATGAGACGCTTATTAAGACTAAAGTTTCAATCCTATATGTTGCAAAAAAAAATTTAATTTGGTGCCAAAATTAGCCTTACAAGTATTTTTCTTAGTTTTATTACGCATTTACTCTAAAAAAAACAAACATCAAGTGGAGTTATAGTTTCTAAGGTATCCCATTTTGCCCTCCTACACTTAAACCGAACATTGTCCCCAATGTTCCAAAAAAGTATAAAAGTAAAGATAGAAGAGAATGAAAGAAACTAGTACTCCCCTGATTCGCTCGGCATGGACGATGTGGAAACATGGTTAAATCTTCCTCCAAGAAAGTGAACATGAAAAGCTTCACTTAAAAATTATAAATCATCTTCTTGTCCAATATAATCTGTAAACAACTAAAAAACCAAACACAAAAACCTCGCATAAAATTGGCGGTAAAATATAAACAACAAATTAAATCCTAGAAAAACAACAAATTAAATCCTAGAAAAACAACATGTTGATATAAATAATGTATAAAAACGCTATTAATATTTTTCGATATCCTTAAGTTTTGACGATCACAAAATATAAGAACATTAAACGTAAAGTTAATACGTAAACAAGTTTTAAGCAAGTTTATATCATCTCGTCCAACATAATCACTTAAGGTATGAATAAACAAGTGACTAATACATTTTATGATCAAAGGGATGTTTATTTAAATAATACAAAGTTTATAAAATTAAATAAACTTATTATATATTTTTGAAAAACATTTTTGGTGATAAAGGAAAATGTTTAATTCATAGTAAATATATGAATTCAAATTTTTAACCAAAATCAGTTAGTTTTTCACCAAATAAACTTTCCCCACTAAAAGATAGATTTTCTAGCCGTTACAGCTGGGCGGCCCCCTTAATTTTAAGGGGGGGGGGGGCGGCCATGAATTAAAGGGACCGACCACGCTCCTCTGTCAGAATCTGTCAGAAATTTTCTCCTATAAATACAGCCTCAAACCTGGTATTTTTCTGACCTCTTGCACGGAAATTTTTAGATCCAAAACTCTCTAAACATCCTCCTAAAAACCCTTTGATCATATAATTGTTAATCCTTGTTTCAAGTGATTATTCATTCCCTCACCTCTCATCTCTCAAAGTGCAAGAGAAGAATACTCCTTCAACATCAAGTTGTGAAGTATTGTAGATTTGTGTATATAGTCTAGTTGTTGTGTACATTCATTGTAAAGGTGTGATAGTAGTGTAATTAGATAGATCTAGGAGTAGAAGTTGTGAATAGAAGTAGTGAGATATAAGTAGTGGTGTGAAGAAGAAGTAGTGGAGTAGTGTGAAGTTGTGAAGTAGTAGTGGTGTGTACAAGTTGTGAAGAAGGTGTGCCAAGTCGTGTAGAAGTTGTGAGATTGGTTCTAGCTAGGATTATAACTCGACATTTAGCTCAGTGTCGTTAATTGGTGTAAGCAAAAGTTGTGTAAGGTTTTCTCCGCCATAAGGGAGCTTGTTGACATAGTGAAGAAAACTCTCGAGTAGGTGACTCGGGGAGTGGAGTAGGGCAAGGAAGGTGTCCTTGTAGCTAAACCACTATAAATCCTTTGTCTTGCGGTTAGATCTTTCCAACTCTAATTTACTACTTAGCTTACTTACTTACATCTCGTATATAGCTATAATTGTCTATATTATGCATGTGTTGATTGTACTTATTTAGCTTACTTCGTTATTACTTTTCATACCTCGATATAGTTGTTCATATTGTTCAAGACTTAAATTCACATAAGATCAAATCAAAGTTTTAAGAGTAAACAAGACTTTAAAACTAAACTAAGTTTTCATAAATAAAAAGGGACGTAAAAACACTTGTCTATATTGTTATTATTTACTTGCGTAGATATAAGTACTTATAAGTATACATGTATTGATCTCACATAAACTAGAAACAAAGTTTTGTTTTAAACAACTAAGTTTTCATAAAATTAAAAAGACGTAAAACTATTCAACCCCCCCCCCTCTAGTTTTCCACAATTGGCATCAGAGCCAGGTTAAACAACATTTTTAAAATATACTGTATTTTAAAACTTGTATCGATCTATGGAATCGGAAAAATATTTAGAAGGGCAATCTATGCAAAGACCACCACTATTTGAAAGTGATGGATTTTTATATTGGAAAAATAGATTCGAAACTTGTGTGAAATCGAAAGATCTTGATCTTTGGCATGTCATTACCTTTGGTGATTTTCCCCCTATTCAATATAATTTTGAAACTAAAATGGATGAAATTGTATCTTTTGAAAAACAAAATGATGATTTGAAAAGGAAACTAGCAAAAAATAAAGAGGCTAAAATGGTTATTTATAATGCGTTACCACGCAAAGAATATGAAAGAATTTTTATGTGTAAAACCGCAAAAGAAATTTGGGATTCTTTACTAATCACTCACCAAGGTAATAGTCAAGTTAAAGATAATAAAATAGATCTTCTTGTTCAACAATATGAACAATTTACGATTCTGGAGGAGGAATCAATAGATAATGCTTTTGCCAGGTTTAACACTATCATCACAAGTTTAAAAGCACTTGATGAGAATTTTTCTAGTAAAAATTTTGTTAGGAAATTTCTTAGGGCTCTTCATCCAAAATGGCGAGCTAAAGTTACGGCGATTGAAGAATTGAAGAACTTGTCAACTCTTCAACTTGATGAGTTGATCGACAACCTGAAAGTCTACGAAGCAATAATAAAGAAAGACTCCGAGATGGTCAATGGAAAAAGAGAGCAAAGCAAGTCAATTGCGTTGAAAGCTAGGAAGGAATCTAGTAACGAGGATAGCTCAACCTCCGAAAGTGATGACGAAGAATATGTGATGGCCGTAAGAGACTTTAAGTAATTCTTCAAAAGGCGAGGAAGATTCGTTAGACAACCGCATGATGAAAGGAAAGCAAACCAAAGAAATAAAGATGACAAAAATGGCAAAAGTGATAGGAAATGCTTCAAATGTGGTGATCCAAATCATCTCATCGGAAAATGTCCAATGATGCCAAGAGATCAAAATCAAAAGGCGTTTGTTGGAGGAGCTTGGAGTGATAGCGATGACGATGAGAAAGAAATCACAAATGAGGAGAAGTGTCTTATGGCTAAGACATCAAGCGAGGTACGTTTCGAAACCGAATACTTTAGTGACAAAAATTTATCATTAGACGAAAAAGACCTAGATAGTGAATATAATAGGTTATGCAAAATAGGTCAAAAGGTTACAGCTAAAAATAAGTCACTAAAACATATTAATAATCAATTAGAAAATGAAGTACTCGAATTAAAAATTAAACTACAACATTTGGAAAAAGAAAAAGGAGTTTTTAAAGAATGTAAAACATGTTTAGAGGTCAAAATGAAAACGAAAAACTTAAAGATGAAATTTTCAAACTTGACAAGTTTAAAAATAGTAGTAACTCACTTAAGAAAATAATAAGTGTTCAAGAAACTTTGGGAGATAAAACCGGTCTAGGATTCGACTTAACTAATGTTTCAACTAGTGAAAATAAAAATGAAAAGTTTGAATGTGAATCTAGTAAAAAAAACCATTAGACTCAAAACCTAAGTATGTACCTATAAAAGATAGAAAAATACCTATTGCGAGTGACGAGGAAGTAAAAAGTTTTTATAAACCATCATTAAAAGCCAAAACCGGATTTTCTAAACTAAAATTAAGATCTAAAACTCCACCTCCAAATAGACCAAATAATCCTCATCCTCGGTCTAAAATCCCTCAACATAGGAGAAATCAAGGTAGACAAAACTTTTCTAATAATAGTCACCCAATGTGGATTTATCCACATCAACCAAGCTTTAGCCCATGGAGAATACTTCCACCATACATGCATCCTAGTCAATTGCAAACCATGTTTGGTTCAAACAACTTTGGACCAATGAGACCATGGGAACCAAGTGGCTAAGTTGTCACTTTTGGAAATTATTGGTATCTCATCTACAAATGGCTTCTATAAGTCAACATGGCATCTTGAAGTGTTTGAAGAAAATTTATTGAAGACTAAAAGGTACGCGTTTCTTTTAAGTTCATCGTTAAAATTTATATTCTTAGATTAACAACTAGTTAGATTAATGCTTAGTTATATAGCTAGTTATACTTACTTACTCACGCATTATGAACCCCTCTTAGTTGGCTTTCCTAGGATTATAATAAAATTGTTCGTTGTCGAACAACATTGAAAATGGAAATCTTCTATGTCCACTAGTAGAAAACTCATGGTGATGAAGTGAAATGAGTCAAGTGGATTAATTATTAACATAGAAGTAAGATTAGATTTCTTGTGTTAGAAAACTATGGATGAAACAAGCTCTCGTAGACTATGGCATTAAGTTAGATATGTATGCGACAGCAAAGGAGCTATAGAAGTTAGGATATACCCTATTCAACACTCCTACATCAAACATATAGAACATCTTCATCAATCACTTATGATCATAGGTTATGTAGAAAATGTAGCTTTGGAAGATAACATTGCAGATATGTTTACCAAACCCCTTAAGCATGAACTATTTAATCACTTGCGTTTAGGATTAGGACTGATGGGGCAAATTGATTAAATTCTTGGAATACTTATAATCTTCTGAAAAATCAAAGTTCTGAAAAATTCTTTTCTGTCAGATGGGCGGACCCCTTAAATTCATAAGGGCGGCCCCCTTAAACATTAAGGGGACCGGCCTCACTTTAAAGGGCCGGCCATCTGAGAAATAAATTTCCAAGTTTTCTCTACTTTTTCACTAATCTGAGTCTAGGATTCTATTTTGCACAAAATCTGGAATTGGGATATTTTGTTATTGCATCAATATGTTTTCAAAGGAAACCCCAATTCAATTTTTAAAATCATTCTCACGTTTAGGAGAACTCATTGTTGAATAATGATAAAAACGTTTTTCTATCAAACCATGCACAATAGTCTCACTCTCGTTGTCTATATATATATAATCCAATATATACATATACATGACACTTAGAAGTGAGCAAAACTAAATCAAGGAGATCAAGGATCGTTTCTTAGGAAAATTTGTTTTTCTTTTAAAGGAGTCGAAACGATCTTAACTCCGTATTTCTTTCATATAGGCTTACACTAGAACAAAATCAAGAATTACACTATCACATTTGTTCCATCACTAGTGTCTCACTAATTAGTTGCTTTTGCCCTTGCACTAAGTTAGTCATGTTAGGTAGAATGCCTTAATTGCTTGATCTATTACTTTATTAAGTGTGCATTCATGAGTAGTTGTAATTATATTACATGTTTATTTGCCTATATACTTTTCATGCATATTCCATTAAGATAATACATGCATAGTTGCCCAAAGAGTTGGACTTGCCCAAAAACAAAACTCATAATCTTTACACACTCAAATCTCATAACCTTTACTTACCCATACCCTTCTACCTTACACTCAAACCTCATAACCTTTACACACTCTCACCAATCACACCACTTGATACTCATCTCCCATCCTCACCAATAATTCCATCTAGTCATCCTCAAAAAAAAAAAAAAAAAAAAAAAAAAAAAAAAAAAAAAAAAAAAAAACCCTGAAACCATTCCCTACACTCTACAAAGTGTGTCATTACCACTACAACTTAACCCATGAAGGTCAAACCATACTTCATGATACACAAACCTCATGTTCACTCAAATGAACCCTTTCACAAACCACATCATAATAACCAACCATCCATCTCATCACCCAAGTACACCTTTGTCTCATCCTTTACCTCCAACAAACATCACCATAATCCACCATGGATTCACCAAAAACTTCCATTTCCAAAACATCAAAGAAACAAAAAATCCTCATCATCACTCCTAAACAACTCTTCATTGACTTAACCAAAGATGACAACACAACCCCATCACCTCAACTTCAATGCTCATCTCCTAGTGCACCAAATGCACCATCCAAAACACCCTCTACTCATAGAACATCCTCTTCTTCAATACCGTCATCCTCGTCCATCAATAACTACCTAAACTCACAAATGTTTCCACCACCAAGAGTAACACCACCACTTCCTAACAACACACATGATATTCCCATGTTGCATATCCAATCATCCATCCCTAATCACAACCCAATACCTCCATCATCACCTTCGTCCGAACAATGAAAGTTTGTTGAGGAGCTCAAAGAAGCTCATGAGCTAAGTGCTCTTCTTGTCATGCATCTTGTTCTATGCAACTTGGACCAACCACCTTTATCACCCTACTCAAATTGTCTCCCTCACTCACTTCACTTAAAGCAAGTTGAGCATCATACCCACTATTGTCCTTGTTTCATTTACCTCCAAAAACAAACCATTCTCTTGGAAGAACACATCACTTGGATTGAATACCTCCTCACTAGGAAAAACTCAAACCCATCATTCACTCAAGACACCAACAATTCATCAACCGCTCCAAACCCACAACTTACCATTGAAAATGCATCCGTAGACATCACCCTTTCATTATCACCCATAACATCCCTCAATGCACACTTCTCCTCATCACCAATTAACCTACCAAACTTCAATCCTATCCCATGAAGCTTACTTGAAGCCAAATACAATGCTTCCCATTAACAACCACCAAACTCTCCAAACACCATTCCAACAAAAATCTATCTCCACTAAATAAAACTACCATGATTCCCATCTTCAAATAAAATCTCCACAAACCTTTTGTGTTCCAAGCAAGTCCAAGAGACCTCAAGTTGGCAACTTAGTATTATCTAGTGTAATTTGCTAGAAAAGCATATATATATATATATATATATATATATATATATTAATGATTATGTTTTCAACATAATCTATTTAAATTATTCTTGTTAGTTATTCTATATTTGTTCCATGCATATATATATGTATATATATATATATATATATATATATATATATATATATATATATATATATATATATATATATATTAATGATTATGTTTTCAATATAATCTATTTAAATTATTCTTGTTAGTTATCTTATATTTGTTCCATGCATATATATATATATATATATATATATATATATATATATATATATATATATTGCTTGTGCTCTAAATATTTTTGCAAGCATTCCATATCTCGATTTCTTATGACCTCAAAACGAGGGGGAGTATACTTCAAGGGGGAGCTATACATTTGTCGGGATAACCTTTTTGATGTTAACAAAAAGGGGGAGATTGTTGATATAAATAATGTATAAAAACGTTATTAATATTTTTCGATATCCTTAAGTTTTGACGATCACAAAATATAAGAACATTAAACGTAAAGTTAATACGTAAACAAGTTTTAAGCAAGTTTATATCATCTCATCCAACATAATCACTTAAGGTATGAATAAACAAGTGACTAATACATTTTATGATCAAAGGGATGTTTATTTAAATAATACAAAGTTTATAAAATTAAATAAACTTATTATATATTTTTGAAAAATATTTTTGGTAATAAAGGAAAATGTTTTAATTCATAGTAAATATATGAATTCAAATTTTTAACCAAAATCAGTTAGTTTTTCACCAAATAAACTTTCCCCACTAAAAGACAGATTTGCTGGCCGTTACAGCTGGGTGGCCCCCTTAATTTTAAGGGAGCGGCCATGAATTAAGGGGGCCGACCACGCTCCTCTGTCAGAATCTGTCAGAAATTTTCTCCTATAAATACCACCTCAAACCTGGTATTTTTTTGACCTCTTGCACGAAAATTTTCAGATCCAAATCTCTCTAAACATCCTCCTAAAAACCCTTTGATCATATAATTGTTAATCCTTGTTTCAAGTGATTCATTCCCTCACCTCTCATCTCTCAAAGTGCAAGAGAAGAATACTCCTTCAACATCAAGTTGTGAAGTATTGTAGATTTGTGTATATAGTCTAGTTGTTGTGTACATTCATTGTAAAGGTGTGATAGTAGTGTAATTAGATAGATCTAGGAGTAGAAGTTGTGAATAGAAGTAGTGAGATATAAGTAGTGGTGTGAAGAAGAAGTAGTGGAGTAGTGTGAAGTTGTGAAGTAGTAGTGGTGTGTACAAGTTGTGAAGAAGGTGTGCCAAGTCGTGAAGAAGTTGTGAGATTGATTCTAGCTAGGATTAGAACTCGACATTTAGCTTAGTGTCGTTAATTGGTGTAAGCAAAAGTTGTGTAAGGTTTTCTCAGCCATAAGGGAGCTTGTTGACATAGTGAAGAAAACTCTCGAGTAGGTGACTCGGGGAGTGGAGTATGGCAAGGAAGGTGTCCTTGTAGCCGAACCACTATAAATCCTTTGTCTCGCGGTTAGATCTTTCCAACTCTAACTTACTACTTAGCTTACTTACTTACATCTCGTATATAGCTATAATTGTCTATATTATGCATGTGTTGATTGTACATATTTAGCTTACTTCGTTATTACTTTTCATATCTCGATATAGTTGTTCATATTGTTCAAGACTTGAATTCATATAAGATCGAATCAAAGTTTTAAGAGTAAACAAGACTTTAAAACTAAACTAAGTTTTTATAAATAAAAAGGGACGTAAAAATACTTGTCTATATTGTTATTATTTACTTGCGTAGATATAAGTACTTATAAGTATACATGTATTGATCTCACATAAACTAGAAACAAAGTTTTGTTTTAAACAACTAAGTTTTCATAAAATTAAAAAGACGTAAAACTATTCACCCCCCCCTTCTAGTTTTCCACACAACAAATTAAATCCTTGCAAAATAAATGTCTACATGTTCCTGAAATTTTAAAATTTAAATTTTTTCAAAATTATAAGATTTCCAGCAGAAAAACAAAACCTGTAAAATTTTACAGATACAATACCTGACGTCGTCAGGTTGTAACACCTGACGCTGTCAGGAGTAATCTGACAGAATTTTTTATACTTTATTTCTGGAAATTTTCTGGAAAAATCTGAGTTTTAACACCTAGAAATTCTGTAGAATATTCATTGTGACTCGATACAAGCATTTGACTCAAACAAACATACTAATATATTTTCTAAATCAATCTTTGTTATTATTCATGTCAGATCCGTTCTTAAAAACAATTATGATCTTCCCTACACTTATATTATTTGCAAAATACCTTTATATGTGATTAAGGCGAAGTTAAAAACAAAATAAAACATTTTCACAAATTATGTAAGAAATAAATAATAAACAAAGAAATATGGAACATATATATGAAGGCAAACAAAAACAAACAAGCCAATAAATAAATAAAATAAAAACATCAAACAATTAAAAACATGGGTTGCCCCCCAAAAAGCGCTAGTTTTTGTTCGAGTCACGAGCCTGACTCTACTCTTATTTAACGAATAAATGTGAGGTTTTCCCTACACTTAGGATTAAGTGCGGGTGATAGTAGCGATACACACACATAGGGTGAAAATATGTCACATGAAGTGAATGGGGTATGTGAATGGCTTCCTTCATCCTAAAACTACCCAGGCTATATGGGTTGATGGGTGGGTCGGTTCCTCTTTTGTCTCCTAGATGTAAATCTAAGGATGGAAAATTTTGTAAAGATTGAGGTTCCGATTCATCGACACTAGGAAATTTTCTAGAACCAAGAGTAAGGTTGTGACTAAAAGTATTAAAACCTATATCCTCTAATTTTGCTTGGTCCAAGGGTTCTACCTCTATCGGGGTTCCTTTAGTCTCTTCTACTTCTTCTGGGTAAGTCACGGGCGGTGTGTATGCCTCAAGTGATGCTGGGAGTTGTGGGGTACTTTGTAGGTTTGTGTTATTTACCTCATCTTTCCTTGTCTCTATATCACCTATATCCTCATCATGTGTTTTAGTAGAATCTATCCGAAACATGTTCCTAAGTATCTCAAATCCTTCTCTGGCAATTTCAAGTTCTAAGTCCAATTCATAAGAATCTTTCTCAATAACTTGATTAATATGTTCAATATGCCTAAAGGATTCATCATATGTTCCTTGAAATTCAAAGTCATTGATCATAAAACCTAAGTCTTTTTGCTCAATGTGATCATGTTCGGCTAAATCCTCCTTAATTGTTTCCTCAAGTTGTGATGTATACAAACCCATCAATTCATTCAACTTATGGTTCACAGTTAGGAGGCTCTATTCAAAAAATTTCCAAATGGTCTTACTAAAAGGAGTAGATCCTAACAATGATTGTTTAATAGAGGCCACACATGCACATAATTCATCAAACCTATCAAACTTTACACCCATCTCCTCTTGTATATAGCTAAGATCACTTAAAATTTTATTGTAACAATAGGAAGCAAATCTATCCGAGTAAACTAATTGTTCCTCTATTGTTAATGATCTAAATGAAATTTCATCCGCCATGGTGACAAATGAAAAGGGTTTTACAAACAAATGGCACAAAGAAAAAGATAGAGTACAAGAAAGCTAATAAAAAGAAAATAAAATTCTCACTTGATAGAAATCTAGTGAGTATACCTAAATGAAATAGAAATCAAACATAAGCAATAACTATTCTCCGGCAGCGGCGGCAAAAACTTGATGCGAGGATTGCGGCCTCACAAAAGATTTTACTTCTCAAGGGATCTTGAGAAGTTTTGCAATCCTCTAGGCAATGTACCTGGTCGTTGTAGTGTAATATAGGTATGTCCGGGGGATTGATCGTTCTCTAGGGGAATAGTGTTATTAGGTTGAATTGTATGTCAATTTAAGCCTAAAAGTGAGGGATGATTCTTTTTGTATTTTTAAATTTTATGAAAGCAATAAAAATCATGGTTTTGAAGGAGTGGGCAACCCAAAACTAATAATTAAACTAATAACAAAATTAGATAACAAGAAAATAAAAGTGGTGGACTTCTTATAATGAGACAAACGTGTTTACTTAGATATAATTACTCCCTAGTTATCTCTTGTTGATTCGTGGAATGTCACAATGCAATTGTTTTAATTAAAGCGTTGTATTCTTTAATACCAGTCGTGGGGGTATGCAACATTCCCCAACTCTATGTATATCAATTTCTCCTATAACGGCATGTTTAGTACCCTATCATAGAATCAATAACATCAATTCATGCATTAAATACAACGAGAAAAATCGTAGCGCACATACGATTGCATTTTTTAAGACTTTCAAGCTTGTTACACAATGGAGGTTAGCCAGTTTTCTTAACCTAACGCGAAGCAATCAACTAAACAATAGACAACTTATCAACAATCAATAACTATGTTTCATTAGATCTAAGCAAACACTAATAAACTTAAGCTAGCATGTTAAAAGAATGAAAATATAAACAAATAATCAAACAACATTAGACATATTGAATGATTAAAAGAAAACTTAACTTCAATTGAACATGGAAGAAAAGAGGGTATGAAAACCCAAAAAATCCTCTGAAAATCGTACTAGGGTTTATGTCTCCAAAGTTGCACACCAATGAATGAAAAATCGAAAAGTATATATAGATTTACAAGGCGTATGATTATACGATTAAGCAACAAAAGCGTATGATTATAACCAAATAACATGCACAAAAGCCATGATAACGCTCCTAAAAATATACTCAATTGAGCGTTATCAATGATTCTAATAGTAGATGCGGTATTTATACATGTAACTGTAAGTTATAATAATTAATTGTATTCAATCAATTACACATTAATTCGATCTTAAAACTAACTAAAAGTATGAATTACATGCACTTGTCATTAATAATATGTACACATATAAATAAGTAAAACTTATACATAAATATAATGTTTGTTTTGTTTGCTCATAAAAATGCAATGGATTCAGATGGGTATAATCTATCATTTTTTATCATAACGGTTGGGGGTTCAACAATATCTTAATTAATAATTGTTTTTTAGCGTAAACTAATTTAGACATGTGTTTTCGGATGAGTATATTGACTTTGATAAAATATATTTATCATTTATAAGGATGTTGAGTTTTATCTTAAGAATGCTTATGTTTTTGATGCTGCTGTTTGAAGATCTGTCTCCGCATGTTGTCGGATGTGTTCATCAACAATCTATTATTGCTTTAATATTTTTTTAGTTTTTTTTTAATCCAATCTGGGTTTTTATAATTTTGCTGCTAAGAATGCTAAGCGTTTGTGGGCTTAGGGTTCATTAGGGTTTAGGTCCAACAGGTTTCTAGGTTTCTAGATGTATTCCCATGTATAAATATTGTATCAATAATAAAAAATCTTCCGTCATCTAACGCCTTTTTTTTGTCCCCGTAAACAGAAACAGGTTAGCAAATTCTACAGCTAGAGTCTTGATTTAAATGCGTGTATGGGCTGAATGTTAAATTTTCATTCCAAGTGTGGTTATGACGTGTTTGGTAGCTAGTTGACATAGTTTTATTATTACTCACATGTAAGGGTTATTCATCTTTGATTACTGTGGGAAGTAAGGAGTTTCTTTTTGTAATTTCTGGTTTAGCTATTACTGTATACACCTAAACATATGAGATGGCTTTTGACCACACCAACTCACTTTGCCAATGAAAAGCGTGGAAGAAAATACGAGGATGATTTTTTTTAATATATAATGTATTGAGCTTATGATCGAAGGTAGATGTTTGCCATATGCATACGAGTGTAAAGTGCACACGGGTTTAGTTTGTTAGAATTTCTTAGCTTGGGTAGTTACCACCAGGAAAACAAGATTATGATGATTTGCAGCTGTCATCATTATCTTATTTTTACAGTTTTTTTACACTCTGTTCTCGATTTTTACTAGTCTATTGGACTTGTTATATGCTTTTACAGATCTTGTTCCAATATATGTTTTATATATGTTTATACAATTTTCATTTAACCCATTTGAGACTAATAACAACCCAAACGACCCATTTAAAACTACTGAGTCAAAATTGGCACCAGTGATCATATAGATAAACAGAAGATACGAAGTACAATAGACTCTTCAAACAGATGCATAAGACCTGATAGACATTATATTGTCAATACCTGGGTTTCGGTAGAGGGTCCTTGTTATCTCTACCTGGGTCTGCATGGGACATCATAAAACCTATCTTTTGCAAAGCCTGATCAATGTGTGCAGGTTCGTGATTTTTTTCAAGATAGTAGGGTAGTACCCTTATTTCTTTAAACCACATTTAGACGTTATGATTTTTTTCAAGATAGTAGGGTCTGCATGGGACATCATAAAACCTATCTTTTGCAAAGCCTGATCAATATGTTATAAAGGCTGATCATCAAAGATCAAGACATTTATTTGAAGTTGAGTTGCAACTTTATGATTGCACTTAAGTAAGTCCTCTATACTTCTGATGTGTCTAGTTGCAATCAGATTTAATACCACAAATATTGTACTCAAACAGGTTTGGTAAAATTTCGATAAGTTAAAGAGTACTTATGTCACAGCAGACCAAGAAATCATGAGAGATGCTTGCTAATAATATGAAATGTATCAACCAGATTATGTGAAATAGTAAGAGCTCAAACTTGTACGTATAATAAAAAATACTAATACAAGTCGAATGCAAAAAAATTGATATTGCATGGGTTAGTATACAGGTTTATATGTTTATATGTAGTTCTACGCTTCTACGATTCTAAACTGGTTTATACGTTTATAGGATTATTGTTTGTATGGCTTAGTATACAGGGGGTATATTGGTAATTTTATTAGCTTCCATTTCCTTTCCTTTTTACTTAAAAATACAAACTCAAGAACACAAATTGAAATAACCACTTTCTTCACAATGTCATCCCTACTTTGCCCTTCCTATCCCATCCCCTTCCATTCTTTAAAATTTAGACTCGAGAACAGAGTGTTAAGGATGTTTATCTTGTTTTTGAATTGTTTTTATTTAGGATAAAGTCTAGGTCTTTAAGGTTATCAGGTAGTGCTATTTGTTAGGGTCTTTTTCCTTTAAATATAAGCTGACTTTCATTAATGAAAGTCAGAAGTTTAGAGTCAATTGAGTTCTCTCAGAGATCGTTGGTTTCTCTCCTATCAATAAGCAACAAGAGGCCAATCTTGCACTTAACAGGCCCGTAACTCGATCACAGACCCGGGACGGTAACATGTCATCTTGTAAACTTTTATATCTAGGATGTCTATATCTTTGGAAAGTGACCACAGTTTTGAATTCAGTTTATTGCCTCTGTTTGATATAAGGTTAATAATATACTGTATTTTAACTGTATCATATATTTTGTGTATACATTCAGTAAACTTCTCAATGTTCTTTTTTATTGTGATTTCAATGTTTGCAGATTAGTTTCAAAGAGTTCTAACAAATCACGTAATCAATCAATTGATTCTGCTGAAGGAACTTCAATTGATTCTACTGAAGGAACTTCAATTGATTCACCTACAAAAGTGAATACAAGCCAGTATAAATACTACTTCAACATAGGAAGTGTTGAATCTTTTTAGGAAAAATTAGAGGAAGCGCAGGAAGCACTCGGGATCGATTCTCATGATTACCTTCTGAAATGGTTTGGTACCAAGAAATTATGCCATTTGCTCCCACACTCTTATTACTGGGATCCCTTTGGTATATGCATCGTATGATTGGCAGTGGTGGGAAAGGTACCCGTGGAATATTTAACATTGGAAAGGCCCATATTAATAAAGTTGATAAGAACGCAAAAAATAAGGTGATTTTTCTATCTCAATGATAGGACGTGTTTAAGCATGTATTACTAAATTAAAATTCTAATACTTATACGATATAATGACAAATAAGAACACTGTTATAGTCATTTTATCTATTTAATCAATCAAATTATGTGGAACAGATAGTAACTCTTGTTTCTGTGCACACTCTTATCTAGGTCTTTTTCAATGACGTTGCTGGCTGTGACGAAGCAAAACAGGAAATTATGGAGTTTGTGCACTTTCTTAAGAACCCAAAGAAATATGAGGAGCTGGGAGCTAAAATCCCTAAAGGTGCTCTATTAGTAGGACCACCTGGCACTGGCAAAACCCTTTTAGCTAAAGCAACTGCAGGAGAATCTGGTGTACCTTTTCTCTCGATATCTGGATCTGATTTTATGGAGATTTATGTTGGTGTAGGCCCATCCAGGGTTAGAAACTTGTTCCAAGAAGCTAGAAAGTGTGCACCTAGCATAATATTTATTGATGAGATTGATGCAATTGGTCGTGCAAGGGGTGGAGGTTTCGGGGGTTCTCATAACGAACGCGAGAACACTCTTAACCAGCTGCTCGTTGAAATGGATGGATTTGGTACCACTGCTGCGGTTGTTGTTCTTGCCGGGACGAATAGACCGGATATTTTAGATAAAGCTCTCTTAAGGCCTGGAAGATTTGATAGAAAAATTAACATAGATAAACCTGACATCAAAGGCCGGGAGCAGATATTCCAAATTTATTTGAAAAAGCTCAAACTTGATAATGAACCATCTTACTTCTCTCAGAGACTTGCTGCTCTTACTCCAGGATTTGCTGGAGCTGATATAGCCAATGTTTGTAATGAAGCAGCCTTAATTGCTGCAAGGGGTGAGCAGACGAAGATAACCATGGACCATTTTGAGGGAGCCATAGACAGGATCACTGGTGGGCTTGAGAAGAAGAACAAGGTAACAGAAAGCAATAGTCAGTTTCTCTTTTTCTCACATGGTAATATGCCTAATACTTAGATGCGACAATTTTGACCATTTGTTTAGGAATTAGGTTTTATATCATATAGGTCAAATCGGAAAATTAATGAAACAGATAAAGGGTCAGATGTGTTTGAACCGGTAAACGTGTTGAAAGTAACCTGAACTGTATTTAGCACACGCAACCTGAACTGTATAGTACAGTATATGTAGTAATTTAGCAACCAAATCTTTTTGGCCATTTTTTGTCTATTATACTATACCATTTTAATACTACATAGTCTTGTTTGCATAAAACAACTTAGAAGGTTGCATTGAAAAGTGCCCGCTCCTACCCAAAATCCCAAATTCATTTGACTCATAAACTAATAATCTATGTTGTCACCTCTACTAACTCTGTGTTGTTGAAACAGGTGCTAAGCAAGCTCGAACGACGGACTGTAGCTTATCATGAAGCCGGACATGCTGTTGTGGGGTGGATGTTGGAACATGCAGAACCTTTGTTGAAAGTGACTATCGTTCCTCGTGGCACAGCAGCACTCGGTTTCGCTCAGTACGTACCAAGTGAGAACTTACTCATGACCAAAGAACAACTTTTTGACATGACGTGCATGACGCTTGGTGGACGTGCTGCTGAACAGGTAATGTTTATCAAAACTTTTTGGCATTGTATGTTTGACTAATAACCAGATGTCTCAGCTTGTGACACATGACCCGAGAACACTTCTTAATGATTAGGTTGTTTAGCATAGTAATCAAATTTTGATAAAGTGATTCTTAACTTTTTATTATGGATGTATAATCTGTTTTAGATAATCAGTTTCTTAAAGGAAAACTAAAAATAATTGTAGATGTATTACGATAAAAAGATTTTCTTTAATAATTTTAGATTATAGTTTTTCTAAATGTATGAACAAATAGTTTATAATAATATTGTTATAGTAAATAAATTGTCGTATTCTAATTTGTACTTCGATAATAATAGAAGCATGTCCCTTTTGGTCAGTTTTTTCTCGTGAAACAACAATGCACATCCAAACACCAGGTCCTGTTTTGATTATCCAATCACATGATCGGTTCAGAATGAGCGTCCAAACACCCCCAAAAGTAATTCTAGATCTAAAATTTTGCCAAAAGAGAATTTCATAGACATATATATAAAGGAAATGGTGTAAGGGACAGTCAGAAGTTCTAATACATTACTCTTGTGATTTAAACACTTGTGTTGGTAGTTAAGATTGTTTCATGATTTTAGATCCTAATAGGAAGGATTTCAACTGGAGCACAAAACGATCTGGAAAAGGTGACAAAAATGACATATGCTCAAGTTGCGGTGTATGGCTTCAGCGAGAAGGTAGGTCTTCTCTCATTCCCTCAAAGGGAGGCAAAACCATACAGCAGCAAAACCGGGGCAATTATCGACACTGAAGTCAGGGAATGGGTAAACAAGGCTTATGAACGCACTGTCTCACTCGTGACAGAACACAAAGACAAACTTTCTCAGATTGCTGAGCTTTTGCTCCAAAAAGAAGTCCTCCACCAAGACGAATTGATTAAAGTTTTGGGTGAACGCCCATTTAAAGCTACCGAAATGAACAGTTATGACAGATTTAAGCTTGGATTCGCTGAGGAAGATGCAAAAACTGGAATAACTGAAGAGGGTAGCCCAAACGACGAGAATGAGTTCCACCCCTCGAGCCAGAAGTAGTCCCTGCATAGAAGCTGCTCAACACAACAGAGGTAATAAAAAGTTTAATTTCAAGAACAAAATTCGTCCCCATTTGGATTTTTAATTCTTTTAGGAGAACAGAAAGGTTTTGGTGAAGGACTGACAATGATGTGTCTTAAAGTTGTATTTGATGCCATATTTAGCTTTGATATTCCTGCATAACTAAATGTCTAAGCAAGTGGTGTGTAATGTTCCGTTGATACAAAGAGAACACATGATGTAAAGTTCATGTGGTGCATTTTCATTTCTTAAGATTTTCTTTATCTACGAAGCTCTGACATATTACCACATCTTTTATATTTGTTTTAAACATTAGAACAGTTGTTGCACGAAGTTCGAATAATGCTGTTCTTAAGTCATGTTTTTATATGTTTAGCTTAACAGAGATACAAAGCCTGAAAGCTATATGAAGGCTATACATGTTTGTTATAGAATTCTTATATCGATTCCATTGTATAACATGTTAACCATACATTGTAAAGTCGGATAGTTGCTTGATTTAGACATGTTGATGTTTTGTTTGACTTTTAGTCAAGTAGCCATCATGACAAATGCTCTAAATAGGTTTAGGCCTGCATTCGAAACTAACCCACCTAAATTCTCTTTTATTGGGGTTCAGTTGTATCGGTCATTTTAAGGCATAATTAGGAGACATGAGTGATTAGTGCATGGACTGTTTTAGGGACGATAACCAGTCCTTTAAACCCAATCCAGGACAACTTAAAATTTTAAAACCTAGTATTACTTCTTATTTCGTTTTTGTATCTATGTTTTGAAATGAAATTTTTAGTATTCCAGCATCAAAAGAGTATGGTAATCAGAAGACTCAGCTTAACCGTTAAAGAACAATCATTTTGACAATTTGACCACCAGAGATGTAGAAATACATATTGGTACTATTTTTTGGTAATCACAGCATCTAATATCTTTTGGCCAGCTAGTTTATTTGGTCCAAGCAACATGTCTCAACTACATAGCCCATAGACTTTTAGCCAGGTAAATATTACCCGCTGATAACCTAGCCAAGATCATACACGATACTGATACTTGACAGACCTCCTACACAAGGAACCAGAACAGATAACTGAAGTAAAAAAAATGGCCATAAAAAATTAAAAAGCATATGTGGTTGTCAACATACATATTTCAGTAAAATTCTGTTGTTAATATGCACATAAGTCAGAACTCATTTGACATGACAAAAGTGCGCTTTCTTGTTAATCTTTGTTGCAGGTGTGTCCTTGGCTGCTTAGAACTCGTGCATGGAGTATGAATATCTTGATTTCTTCCTCTTGAGATTTTTTTTTTTTTTTTCATGAGGGGTGTGATTGCGTGTTTCCATACGGTTCCATTACATGTATATGATGTAAGCAGTCCCTAAAAGTTTACATAGAGAAACAACAAGATACCTAATCCAGCCTATCTCTTAAATAGCAGCATTAGGAAGACAACAACCAATGTTATGAAAACCGGTGCACTGGGTCAGCAGTTCAACCACCGGCCGCCGGGTTTAATACCAAAAAACCTTATACACAACTAAAATGAATCCTTAGCAGAAACTAGAGCTGAGTTGTAGGTATGACCCGTATGACTAAAAACAAAATGTAAGCGTAATTTTAAAAAACCATGATATGGATTGCGAAATGTTTTAAGGTTCACTAGAGGTACTTCAACTTCCTTCCATTCAGTCGAATAGAGTATCTAATCAATTACCCTTTCTTAGATCACTATTCGGCCTTCTTTTTTTTCTGATGTTTTTTCTTTGATGATTTCTCTTCGCAGTGTTATACAAGTATACAACCTTTGTGAATCAACTTGCTCACATTTCAAAGATATCACGTCCGCACTTCATATTTAACTTCAGAATTTGGCTCTAACTGATCCTTCTTGGATTGCAGTTGCAATTTGTAAAGGAAATGATCTATCTTTTCAAAGTTGGAATATGAGAGCGTCGGCAATGGTGGGTTGGTGGGGGTGGTGCTTTGGCCATCACTATTGTCATTTCAGCGTCTCATCATTATTATCCTGCAATGATCACTGAACAATTGTCATTTCAGCGTCCCATCAATATTATCCTGCAATGACGCTGCACACTTTTATTATTAAATAACAAAAACACACACACGCACACAAATCATTTACCAAAATCGAGCTATCCACCTGATTGAGCATGTTTTGCTTGTGGTCACCAAGAGGTGTAGTACCCTTTCTCCACACCATTCCAAATGCTTGTGATACATGTCGAATAAGATTCATCTTCTGCCAACTTATCTTATAAATATTGGCTATGCATGTTGAATAAGATTTATCTTCTGCCATCTTATCTTATATTTGATGGTATCTTATATTTATTGATATATTCAACTTAAATAATTAGCTTTTTATCTATGCTCAACAAGAAAGTGATGGATTGTGAAAATGTTTGTAAAATCGAAAATGGGAGGAAATGTGACTTTAACTTTGTGTTTATAAACTAGAAAACTCTTGGTTTGCCGAAAACTTGAAAACATTTATGTCATTAGCTTTTAGTTTAAAAATGATTTCTATGCGACTATGCCTAAAACTTGAACCTAAATTTAGACTCAAAGATTTGATTGGTGAATTTAAAAAAATGGTTAGTGATAAATGATAAAAAAAAGAATAAGTGTATTTCGCTTGTCACAAAATAAATAAATTAGATTATTTAACTTTAGATTTCGTTGTTAGACATATACGTCAATACTCTTTCATTTTAGTTTAACTTAAAATAAACAAATAAATTTGTACTGCTGTACGTGTAAGTTTAGCGTAATTGAAAGCAAATCAATATGTACACGTAATTCATAGGGTAATATCAACATATTATTGGTTTTCTTATTTATTATTTTATATTTACGATAATTTTAACAAACTAGTGTTAGATTATGGACATTATTTTAGTAATCGTATGTTAGGATTGAACTCGAGATCACGGGATTGCACACAATACGTATGAAGAGAAAAAGAAATAATTATTTATAAATGTTATAAATAATTATTAATAAACACAAAACTAGTAATAGTAATTAGTATTTAACGATAAATGACTAATGACCTATTAACGAAGATTAGGAAAGTAATACTAAGGAAAACTTGGAAACAAGGGAAGGTTCCGGAATCCCCTAGGGGGACTCCAAACCGATCGGCCATAGGGGGTTCTCCACCTCCTTTGTGCCTTGAGCTCCAAGTTTCAATTAGTATATATACAAACCCAAAATGTATTGTTTTCTCATAACTTGTACACACACATCTTGGTGTTTTTCTCTCCTTCTCTTTGTCTTAAATCGATCCATCCAAAACAATCCCTTAGGGATTCGATTTTCATAAGATCAAATAAGTTTTGTGTTTAATTTACTTGCATAAACTTTTTCTTGAATTAATACGTGTGTACAATAACGTGATTCAAACACACTATTGTTTGATTCTTGGATTGAATTACAAAAGAGGTAAGGGGTAATTCTAATAATCCACATAAACCCTAATTAGGGTTCTTGATTTGAAGATTGCAATTGATTCTTGTTCGGGCTAGAATCACAAAGGTATGTTTACTATTTATATTTGATTAATTAATGACATGTTATATGATCTTGTTATAATTGCTTCCGCTATGCTCACTTGATGTGTTAGGTTTATTTTATATGATTGTCATGATATAATAATTCCAACAGTGGCATCTAGAGCCGTTATAATGTGTAATTAATTATCGAAACGCATAAAAATTGGATCTTGATTCGTTAAGTTACATGTTTTTAGGGTTTGTAAGATTCCTAACCCTAATTTTTTTTTTTGGGTCGATTTGACCCTTAAGGGTTTTCGGGTTTATGGTTTTTGTTTCTTTTAATATGATTAGAAACCCTAGGATGTAATGTAATTTGTTATGCGTTTTAGTAAACGATCTTGATGCAATATGTTAATTGTTAAGCTAAATCCATGAAAAAGTGCATATTTGCATGGATTTTATTGTGTGAAAATTTAAATGGTTTAAATTGGATATATAAATATAAATTAATTGTTAAGTTATATCGAAACATGTAAATTTATTAATAGATGTCGAATTGGGAAAGACTCCAATATTAAGTAATCAATTATGTGCTATGTGGTATTTATTTTGTTTTGGCTTACGCAATCGATTTATCGATGTATGTGGCTCTTTTTCCTAGAAGAAGAAAGCCTTAATTGAATAAATACGTTATACACCTAGATTTGATTATTAATAGGACTATTGAATAAGATTTGCATGTGGCTACATGTTTTATACATATTTAATTGTTATGATTATGTATATGTTTATTTAGTTGTTTTATTTTTTATTTTATATTACTTGTTTTTGTTTATTATTATGTTAGACATGTTTATAAACGAAAAGGGTAATTTTGAATAGAAAAATAATATGGACTAAATAAATGGCGAAATTGTTTTGGTTTTAAGAGTAAATTTCAAAGGATTGGTTGATTGATGTTTTTGTACATAGTGTGCGAAAGGCGGACTGAAGGTTGCCATCCAATGTACTTGTAGAGAGGGGTTTTTAAAGCTCATGCACCTACCGGTTCTCTACAACTGCTTGGTTGCCGACTCTAGACTTACCTATATCACTATATTGCGTACACTGTCATCTTAAGGGTGAATTCACCACAATTCCACAATGATTATCCGAAACACTAAGCCTTAGGGCTTATGCAAAAGTACGATATAGTGGACGATAATTGTTGGTAATTCTTTAATTGGTGAACCCGATACCTCAATCAAAACTTTGTTGTTTTACTCTTAGCAAATTGGTAATAAAAATGTTTTGTAAAACCAATGTTATGAAGTTGTATGCATGCTTCTTCATACATTATTTTGATCATGTCAAAATTTAATACCCTTATAAAATTAAGTCGAATGTCATCTAATTAAGAACAATTGAAGTTGTAATTTACGTCATGTGAGAACTTGGCGAGATTGCAATGGAGAGGTAAATTTCATAAATTCATTGCTAGCAGATCAACTGATGTGATGGATTTGTGAATTTGCAGTTTTTAAGTTAGACGACTTAAATTGAGTAGGAAGTGAGATCTTGGACTAAAGACATTAAGATGAGGATCAAACATGCTTACAATACAAATGTTTTGTGATTGTAAATCCTATAAATCTTGGAATTGGACAAATGGTATGCCAATTATTGTTCGACAATTACCTTGTTGAATACTACCATTACTAGCAGATCAACTGATGTAATGGTACTATGTCAATTTGGATCCTAGCTTTAAGAAAATACTACGGTTTATCTAAATATTTACCAATGGGTATATTATTTTCTTAAAGACCTAATTATTGAAAATACTGAAATTGAATTTTGTAATTCGTTTTAACGTATTAATGCAACGTTCAAACCGTAAATGCACTTTGGGCTTTGGTAAATTGATCTAAGTTCTGTTTTCAAACAAATGTTTGATTAAGAAATATTTACTTAAAAGACAAAAGAAGTCTCCTTTCTATGAAGGAAGAGTGAGACACAATCCTATTCTTTTTCATGAATGAGAAAGGATAATAGGAATATTAGATATGTCTAAATTCTAATATAACTCATAGCAAATTTTTTAATAGTTAAGAAAATTGCGTACATTTTTCATAGGGATTTCATCATCCTTATTCGGTGATTAATTCTTAGTAACAAATATGATATTTGGTTAACAGAAAATTATGTATGAAATTTTATGAGTTATTATAATTAGAATCTAGACTAATTACCGCAAAATGTTTAAAGACAAACTAGTTGTTTTAACTATTTTAAAGGTGCTACATACATTGTAGGATGGTAGACCTATTAAGGAAGAAATTGCATGCCCAATTTTCAAGTTAATAGCATTTGGTGGATAGTCCATCATTTACGTAGTAGAATACACTTTTAGTACATAAGTCATTGTTACATATGGACATTCAAAGGTGTAGGAAAGTTAAAAGCACACTATTTTCTTTCACTTGATAGGAAACATTTACAATGTTGTCAAATTCAGTGGGAGTATTGTGTACTTATCACTGAATAAGGAATTATTGTAATGATCTTTAATTCAGTGGGAGTTACAAGCTTTGACATCTTGGTAGCTAAAGATAATTACTTTCCAAGTGTAGACACTCATACTTTTAAGGATAATCTTGTACGTTTCTTTACTAGACATTGTTGTTTTACATATACTTGTTTTGCTAAAATCTATGACACAATCATATTAAACACATAAACAAATGCATGGCATGTTGTTTATCAACTATATGAGGTTGTTCCATGCACAAGTGGGAGAAATGTTATCTTTAATGTGTGCAAGAAACAACTCATAAAGATATGATTTAATGGATTCTCTTGACTACAAGGTAAGAGAATAATGTTCTAATATTAATTCTAGAAACACTTGGTGTTACAATTTATGTTATGCGAGAGCTTAGCTAGATTGCAACAACAAGGTGAATTTCATATTTCATTACTAGCAGATCAACTGATGTAATTGAACTATGAGAATTTGCAGTTTCTAAATTAGAATAATGATCTGATATGAATCACACTAGGCTAATTCAAGAAACACTTGGTGTTACAATTTATGTTATGTGAGAGCTTAACTAGATTGCAACAACAAGGTGAATTTCATATTTTCATTACTAGTAGATCAACTGATGTAATTGAACTATGAGAATTTGCAGTTTCTAAATTAGATACCTATTAGAACATGTGTCAATATGATATCAAGACTACTTTAATTTATAGATTTATGAATTCATGGAATGACATAAATTAATTAAGTAATCTAATGCTACTTCAATCTGAATATTTATGTGTTCTTTGAATGACAAAAATAAATGAAGAAATAATGTTATTTACATTATTGTGAAGTAATAAATTAACTTGAAATTACTATTGAAACCAAAAGATGGTGTTCATAATTACTTTAGTTAAACATGTTTATGTTTCATTGTAAAGATATAAACATAAAGTCTTTTAATTGTTACAAGACTTATAATAAAGTAAGACGTTATCTTGTTGTGTTTTTTAATTAAGACATATACATGAAGTTATTAAATTGTTAAATGACTTATAACGTATAGTGGGATTATAACAGTTTATGTTTTCTTGTAAAGACATGGACATGAAGTGATTTTGTAAAAAGTACTTGTGTTATAAAGCATGTAATTGGCTTGAATATTATTATACCATTAAAATGAATTAGTTGGTAAATAGACAAGTCAAAAGGAATATGGTTATCTTTAATATTGTTAGATTGTTATACAATATTAATACTAATGAAATATCAAATGTTTATGGTATGTTCAGTTAGGAAAATCAAACTCTTGTTATATTGTTTGATTAAAGATAACTATGACTTCTTTTCTTCCAAAAGTTATCAAGGTTAGAATGTTGAGTATGACTTGGACATATTTAATAAAACTCCAACATAGAAGATTAATAAGACATTATCATATGATGAATGTGATGAATGTAATCAATTACATTAAGTCTTAAATTGAAGTTCTAAATTTGTTTAACTGCTTATGAAGAGGTTATTAACAAAGTAAAGTCAGGAACTGTCAATATGTATTTGTAATATCCCAAAAGAGAACATTGTATTGTTGCTTTATTTGCTAAGTATTTAAAGATAGTCTTTAAATTGCTAAAAGCAAGTGGGAGTGTTGATCTTTAAAAGATAAAATTACAAGATACATAATCTTCTAAAATACACTAGTAAATATCATGATGAAGTTTGACATTTGAATGTTAAATCTCGACATGATAATAAAGTTTGACATTTAAATGTTAAATCTCAAAATGATGGAATTATCATTCATAGAATAGTAATATATCTCAGATATTTGATTAATATGCTGAGGGCTATGATTTACAAGATTATTGTAAACCTGATAATCATTATGATACATTACCAAATATGAAATTGGGTATAGTATACATGATATGAATGATTAAGATGCTGTCTATAAAGATAATCAATTTTAGAAATGTGGTTTATCATAATAGTTAGACTAGAAAATGAAGATGAGTTTCTTCAAAGATAAAGTAACCCTTGTGGTTTAAATCTTTGTATAGAAATCATATGGACAATATTGTGCACGTATTTAATGCATGTCTTATGACAAGATTATTAATCACACTTAAGCAATTAGCTGTGATTGAATATTCTATTATAAACACATTAAATATATAAAGATTATGATTGTCATATTTAGTTTCATTTATATGAAATTGACAATGGAATATCAAAACTCTTTCTTGAGTGATTACTTGAGCGAGGACGATAAGTAATCAAAAGGAGTTTATGAATTCAAATAAATTTTTGGAAGTGTACAAAGTGCAATAATCCATAGATGGATAAATGCATGCATCTAGAAGATTACTCTTATGTTTAATTATTAAATTCATGTTTTGATTTATAATTGAAATAAGATAATTTCTAAGTATTCCTAAAAGCTAGTGGGAGTATTATGTTTAATTTCTTAAATCATATATGTTGTAGAACATATAAAAAGTAACATTCCATATAAGTTAAAAGTTAAGTTTTAGAATGGAATGAAAATTTACTTGTAAGATTTAGGAAATAAGACATATAACCTTGGAATGAATGTTTATTGTTGAAACATGTGTGGTAAATGAATCTAATATAACATGATATATTATTTAGAAAGTCTAAATGGATATGAATGACATGAATAAAATCTAAGTATGACTCAAAGATCTTTCATGAACATCATGTTTTGTTTTATCATGCTTGATTACAAGATGATTTGGCAATATTAATATCTATTTAAAAGGTTATTAGATAACTTGTGTAATATTCTAAATGAATATTTTTGATTATAGAATCACATCCTAAATATGGAACAGCTTCCAAATTCTATAGATGAACAATTTTCAATTGTTGTGAAAATTGTCATAGCCAACAAACTTGAAAGTTTGAAGGGCATCAAACATTACATAATAGATATTAAGGTTTACGGGAAGTTTTAATAACATATTGTTGTTGCATACAATGATGTTATTGAAATTGAGATGACACTCAATACTAGTTATGGTAAAGATTTCATCTTTGGCTATATGTACTAATTATGCTTAGTAAAAGCATAAGTTGCATTATACATTAAGTGAATAAGAATACTTTAAACTTTAAAATGTTTGGAAGTTTAATTATCATAAATTGGTGGTTAAGGATGTCTCACATTTTTATGAAATATGGCATTATCAAAATAGTTGATTATGCACATATAAGAATTTCAATAGTTGAATTCTTGAAATAAGTATTCTTAAAATTTCGATAGATCAAAGTTTGATGATTTATGTCTTGTCAACAAGTATGAATGTCGTTGCTCGAGACATAATTCATCAAAAAGAGTTATCATGCATTGATCTATTTAGTATTTGGATAAGGGATGTTAAACAATTATTATGATAAATTAAAATACATTGTATGTTCAATTTATAATATATTGTATCCTATATTTGTATGTTTAATCCATGAATAAATGTTATTCTAAATTGTCCGTTGTCAGTTAATAATATGGGAATATTATTAAATCAAGACAAATCTGAAGGTTGGTATAATATACTTAAAGTATATTGATGCGTAGACATGCCATTTCAGATGATATTCAATGATACCGAATATAGGACTTATCCCAACTACATGATGTTACTTTATGGATCTTGTCATTAAGTAAATCATGAGAAGTTATCCTCAGACTTGAGATGCAAGATAAGTGTCATGAATGTAGTACATTTTTGTGGAACAACTTAACGCTATACGTAACTGGTAGTCATAAGGGTTGTTTTCGAAAGTGTTACAAAGTTTGTGGGTTTTGCTTGTAGTCAAGATAGAATTTGTTCCTTCAAATTTATTTTTGAAGTTTAATACTGCTGGGCCCCTCGTAGGGTTGTCAAGATGTTTGCATGGCCGTGTCCAAGATCTTCCCTGAATATGTTCAGATGATTTGGTAATCTTGATCAATCACTAACAACGAGAAACAGAATGGTTAATTAAGGAATGACTTTAATCCATATCCTTATTAACATGGTATTAGAAACAAAAGGATAATAATAATGAGAAATCATTAAAAGGTTTTTCCAGGAGCCTTACTCGAGATCGTACTAGAGGCATCGGCGTGTTGCAAGACGCTAACTGATGTGATTACACTATTAAAATATGTTCAAGTGGGAGCTGTTAGATTATGGACATTATTTTAGTAGTCGTATGTTAGGATCGAACTCGAGATCACAGGATTGCACACAATACGTATGAAGAGAAAAAGAAATAATTATTTATAAATGTTATACGTAATTATTAATAAACACAAAACTAGTAATAGTAATTAGTATTTAATGATAAATGACTAATGACCTATTAACGAAGATTAGGAAAGTAATACTAAGGAAAACTTGGAAACAAGGGAAGGTTCCAGAATCCCCTAGGGGGACTCCAAACCGATCGGCCATAGGGGGTTCTCCACCTCCTTTGTGCCTTGAGCTCCAAGTTTCAATTAGTATATATACAAACCCAAGATGTATTGTTTTCTCATAACTTGTACACACACATCTTGGTGTTTTTCTCTCCTTCTCTTTGTCTTAAATCGATCCATCCAAAACAATCCCTTAGGGATTCGATTTTCATAAGATCAAATAAGTTTTGTGTTTAATTTACTTGCATAAACTTTTTCTTGAATTAGTACGTGTGTACAAGAACGTGATTCAAACACACTATTGTTTGATTCTTGGATTGAATTACAAAAGAGGTAAGGGGTAATTCTAATAATCCACATAAACCCTAATTAGGGTTCTTGATTTGAAGATTGCAATTGATTCTTGTTCAGGCTAGAATCACAAAGGTATGTTTACTATTTATATTTGATTAATTAATTACATGTTATATGATCTTGTTATAATTGTTTCCGCTATGCTCACTTGATGTGTTTGGTTTATTTTATATGATTGTCATGATATAATAATTCCAACAACTAGTAAACATCAAATAGGTCTTACAAAAATACCTCACAAATAATCACAAGGGAAAAGGTAATGCAAAATTACAAGGAAATGCAAAATTACACTTATCGCAATAAATCGCAATAAATGGTTGACAAAACATGGAGACTAAAATTGGAGGCCTAACGTGGATATGTAAGGGGGTGGTGGTGGTTCAATGGTCACTTTAGTGATTGTCGTGGTGATTCGTGTTGCGGCTCAACCCAGGTTGTATTATTAATAGTCAAAGGAGGTTAGGGTTACATGTGTTTATACTTTATAGTGTTTGTTCATCAAGAGTCAAAGGTTTAGTGTTTGTGACCATTTATTTTTTAGTAGACTTCATGTTGGTGTTGGTGTTGGTGTTGGTGGTGTTTAGACACTCTAAGTATTTACTTAATCAACTGTTTTCTCTTTTCGCATCTAACTAAATGAAATAATTATGTTTTTTTTTAATTCATCAATTAATTAAGGATAAAATTGTAATTTTTAAAAAAGAAAGAAGAGGAAAAAACTAATAATTGTGTTCTTGAAGTAAATTGCAAAAATCATCCCTTTGGTTTGGCTAAATTGCAGGTTCGGTCCTTATCTTTTTAGAAGTGCACTATTCGTCCATGTGGGGAACTTACAAGCGCACTATTGGTCTTTGGCACAAAATTAAATGACTAAACTACCCTCACATGGCCCAAAGTGAAAGGGAAGACGGAGAGGGTAGTTTAATGATTTCCATAAAAAGGTGTGAATTGGCGGGAGCACTATGATCCCGGGTGCCTTTTGGCAACAGCCATTATCTACCCTACAAGGAATAGCTCCGGTAAGTCTCCTGGCCCAATGGGGCACCAACTGGAGTAAGCACGAGCCGAGATTCGAACCCTTGACCTTTTATCCACAAAATCTTTACAGTGAGCCCTTGGGTTTTTTAGAGGTGGGTACCAACTGAACAAAAGCCCTTTGGTGGGTAGTTTAGTGATTTAACTTTAGCCAGGAACCACAAGTGCACTTGTAAGTTTCTCACAAGGACAATGAGTGTACTTTCGAAAAGATAAGGACTGAACCTGCAATTTAGCTCACATATAAGGAAGACGAATTTTGAAATTTACTCGATATTAAAATCTATCCCTTCTTTCAGAGGATAGTTATTTTGAGTATGAAAAATGTATTTGTATTTGCCTTTCAAAAACTAGAGGATAGTTATTTTGAGTATGAAAAAGGTATTTGTGTTTGCCTTTCAAAAACTAGAGACTAAATTAAGGTTATTAAAGAGTTTAGGTCATTAAATAGTAACGTACTTTTTACAAAGTACCGTATTGGTACGTGAACTAAAAAGTGATTAACTGAAAGGTAAATTACATCGGTAGTCCTCCAAGTTAGGGTCGAATGCGGATATAGTCCCTAGCTTTCAATAATTACACCAAACCTCCCCAAGGTCTTTAATTTTCTTCGATAGGAATCCTAAAACCACAGCACGTTAAAAATCTTGTTAGTTGCAAGAGCTTTTTCAGCTTTTAAGCATTTCATATTCAAACACCCTATAACACTGATAGTCACTGACATTTCCTATTATCGAATTAAGAAATCCAAATACCCTTATTTTTCAACCTCTCCTCTACGACAACCACCGCCACCGCCACCGTTACTATCACATAAATCATCAACTAACAAAAAAAAATGAACTTCTTACATCTATTTTTACCTGCATCATATTCATAAATCCAAACATCCTTTTTATCTAACTTCTAAATTCTTCTCCAACCATCCCACTAATACCACCACCACCATACATCCAAACACCCTTTTTTATAACCTCTAAAATCTCGCCTTTGCTCTAAGGTGTCAGTGACCAATTACACATTGCTACCATTTGATGCCTATTATCATTTTCATATGCACTTACATTTCTTGAACTCACCCTTAAATTATATTAACACAATACTAAAATTAGATAAGTAATTCTCATTACAAAATATTCTAATTAAAAAAGCTATCTCTTTTACTAATTTTTAATTTTAATCGGTATACAAAAATGATTTGTGGTGAATAATTAGTACTAAAACACGAGATTTTGTAAGAAAATTATGTTCACTTGCACAAACAAATTAAATTAAATTATAGAACACGTCCATGAAGGCTACCCAGTGTATTTTATGGGTTTGTGAGTATGTGTTAGGGGGAAAGTGACATAAGTGTTTATCTATTAAAATGATTATGATATTTGAAATGGGTTTCAAAAGATATGTGTGCAAGAATTTTTTTCGCAAGTTTTTAATTTTAGTTAAATGGTAATGGTCGTGGTGGTGGACGAGTGGCTGAAAAAGAGAAGTGTTCGGACTAGGAATTTTTTTAATGCGATAATAGGGAATGCCAGTGACTATTGGTGTTATAGGGTGTTTGAACATGAATTGCTGATAGACGAAAAAACCCTTGCAGCTAATGAGATTTTTAACTAGCGTTAAGGTTTTGGGATTCCCAGCGAAGAAAAACAAAGACCTTAGATAGGTTTGGTGTAATTATTTAAAGCTAAGGACTCTATTCACATTCTAAACTAACCTGGGGGACTAACAAATTAATTTACTATTGACTAAATGTTACAAACTTTCTAGAAGTATTCCAATATGCACTCTTATGTGACGTGTCACATAAAAACAATGACACATGTCATATTTTGTAGTATGACACGTCATTCAAATGTGTATATTGAAACAATTATAAAAAACAGATAAAATTAATTAAAAAAGTTATCAATTAATAGATATTAGTTTATCTATGAATTAATAAATCAAGATCTGTATAAAAAAAAGTATTAATCTATCAGGTTTGTTGATTAATCGAGTATTAAATTATCGAGGTTCTACTATATAAAAAATAAATTAAAAAAAAATCTTTATTTATTTATTTGTTTAACAATTCATTGTTATTTATTAAACTAAAACCCAAAACAAAAGAGAAAAGTTCAAAATACATCTCTGTGGTTTGACCTTTGCTCGCTTTATGTAGGATCGAAAATATAGATGATTCATGTGGTTCGGGAGGTCTTGGTTGATCAAAGAATATGAAATCCATGACTAGTTTTAGAGAGAGAAAGTAGAGAGAGGGAGAGGTGAACAAAGATATTATTATTAAGAGAAAATGGTTACACACTCACACCTCTCAAGTGAAGACTTGAGGGGTATATATATACGGCAAACATAAGACAACTATTACAATATGACATTAGTAGTCCCTGCATTATATGCATATTAGTTGTCTACTCCAATTCACGTAAATATCGCTCAGCTTCATTTCTAACAATCTCCCTCCAGCTGGAGATATACGTGAATTGGTTACAATGATTCCTAACAAGTAAAATGAAACAATCAAAGTAAGCGCAGCAATGCTGAGGAAGACTTCATAGCTCTTTATCTTCATAAATATCCCCAGCAATCTTTCTTTACTTGCAAACGAATCATGTACTAATCTAATTGGGTTATTTCTCCTTCCCAATTAGTAAGCCCTTTTCATTTACATGCTCCCTCCCAAATTGACAACCCGTTAGATATAACCTTTATGCTTGTAGAAGAAGTTTCTCTGAATTATGCCCAAATTATCTTCAGTCTCTTATCTTGTCATGCACAGCGGAAAATGGATAATAGACTGATAAACTGTAACTTCTTCACAGGTTTGTTTGGGGAGCATCATATCGACATCTTCAACTCACTTAGAATGCTTCCAGATCTTCAATAAGAGCACCGATGTACACGTTTCTCCCTCCAGGATGATGACGATCTTTCGGAATCATCATAAATATGTGTACATAGAAATATCAATTGTAAGCAACATACAAATCAATACCCCATGAGTTGATGTCGACAACTACTCTCTCTACAATTCTTCTCAGATCAACCTCTTATCAAACCTCTTTTCACTTCCATTGGCTAATGGTAAATGACCACGTATGGAGACAATCCGATATTGCAAACTTGAGAATGAAGTAAAATTCCCCAGACTTGTGACTTAAGCTTGTACTAATGTGTGATTAAGAACCTATTGAGCACAACAACGTCACTCCTTACAATATAGGTAGTGGCATATACCCAACCATCCATCCTTTATTGTATATCCGCCTCTTGAACAATCCACAACCTTTTGTGACACTGAGCACTACAACGTAACTCCTTAAAGTGATAGCTATTATGAGCATTAAGAACCAACTTATGCGTTTATAGATCTCACACATAGCTAGATGTCCAAGTCTTAATCACTATTCTATAAATGCTCAAACAAGGATCTTCAAAATTCTTGCATCCAACCAACCCCTAGACTTTGAGATACTAAGTACACGCACCCGTGAAACGTCACTTCAAGCTCAAATAAGTAATAAACAAATAATCTCCGTAGTTACATTTCAATAACGTTCAAAATTTAGCCATGAAAGTAGTATCCCCGTGAAATTTTTAATAAAACCAAAATACCACTCTTTAACCAAAAATTATACAATTGACTCTTTATGCCAATATTATCATAAAATGTATCCAAAATAATTAACTCGAATAACATTTGTGATAGTCTATTCAAGCACTTGTAACACAAGCTCAACCCAATTAAGCGAACACTACAACCAGTTCAATAATATCACATTGATATTTCATTAAATCCATTAAGCCCAGAAGAGATTCGTATCCAACCCAATAAGAAGCTCATGACCCGATCCAATCAGTAACCAGATACTCGTACCAAGTTATAATAACCTAAAAACACTTATTCCACTAACCCTAAACACACATATCATAATATGCGCCCCCATCACACCTAACTACCTCTCTCCAAACTTAAACTCATCTATCAATAAAGATCATCAAATCTCAGTTTCCAGTATCAATCATAAACGAATAGCAAACCAAAAAACTCAAGCTTCATAAGCTCAGAATCGTACCCTGTAACTTCAATTGCAGCACAATCTGAAGCAAGATAGCAACTTAAAGGCGTCAAGATCCTTCTTGGGGTCTCAGGTAGGTTGTACGATTGAGTTTGTTTCTGGTCTATGAATGAACCAAAGAAAAAGGTATAACATAGTTGTTAGAATCCTTATCTTGATGAGTTCGGATATTAATGAAGCTACGCTTCAATAATATGATCAATGAGGATATTCATTCATGTGGTTGGACTTTTGAGGTCAGATATGAATTTGTAACACACGAATATATAAAAAACTGAGATCATTTGGATTTTTTTCAGTTTCGAGTTTTGGTGAAAAGAAAGATTTGATGTTGTTGTGGGATTAGGATAGGATTAGATTTGATTTTTGTTGACTGGTTTATGGTTGTCAAAGGGTATAGGATATAATCTGTGATTTTTTTCAGTGTCGAAGGGTTTGATATTTATAACCTGAGGTCGTTTTGGTATTTTGTTTTGTGGTCTTGGTCCTTCTTCATCTTCATCCTTTTATCTTCGAAAGATTTCTGTCCAAAAAAATTCTCGAAATTTTTGTAACTTTTCGATTTTTTTTTTGCTTATCGAGAAGCTTTATCGAGAACAGGATTGTCGAGAACGTGAATCTGACAAACTTTTCGAAAAAGTAAAAACTTTCGAAAAAAAATAGATTCTCGAAAAATTGTACATTTCGAAAACATATTCTCGAAAACTAGTACATTTCGAAAATTTCTTATACAAGAAATTCCGACCAGATTCCGGCGACCTTTTTTTCAGATTCTGATGAGTTTTCCGACCGCAGATTCAGGCACCTTTAATTTTTGACCATAAAGTTCAGACCATGTTTTAACAGGTTTTGGTACAAAGAGCAAGTCATAATAATGATAAGTTACAAAAAAAAAACTGATAACGAGGACACACAATATCAGTTTTTACGCAACCCAATGACATAAAGGATAGAACTTTTTGTTTGACCACTTAATGAAAAAAAATTCGACAGTAAAAAATACTGATAAAAACAGCTCAAACAAGCATACGAATCCACATAAATCATTGAAGTAATAACACCGTGAGCTCTGATACCAATAGTAGGATCGAAAATATAGATGATTCATGTGGTTCGGGAGGTCTTGGTTGATCAAAGAATATGAAATCCATGAATAGTTTTAGAGAGAGAAAGTAGAGAGAGGGAGAGGTGAACAAAGATATTATTATTAAGAGAAAATGGTTACACACTCACACCTCTCAAGTGAAGACTTGAGGGGTATATATATAGGGCAAACGTAAGATAACTATTACAATATGACATTAGTAGTCCCTGCATTATATGCATATTAGTTGTCTACTCCAATTCACGTAAATATCGCTCAGCTTCATTTCTAACAATCTCCCTCCAGCTGGAGATATACGTGAATTGGTTACAATGATTCCTAACAAGTAAAATGAAACAATCAAAGTAAGCGCAGCAATGCTAAGGAAGACTTCATAGCTCTTTATCTTCATAAATATCCCCAGCAATCTTTCTTTACTTGCAAACGAATCATGTACTAATCTAATTGGGTTATTTCTCCCTCCCAATTAGTAAGCCCTTTTCATTTACATGACTTGTTGGACCTTAGATATCACAACTTTATCACAAATATAGAAGCAAAGATGAAGAAGAGATGGTGACTTGATGTATATGTATGGCGTTAGGTTGTAGAGAGAGAGAGATGAAATATGAGAACTTTTATTAAGAGAGAAACACACATACTTACACACACAAGCACACCTTACAAATGAGAGGTAAGGTGCCTTTTATAGTTCCATACATAGGCTTTCTATGGGCTTGGGCTTGGACTTGGTTTACATGTTCTAATAAGGCTTACATGATATACTTAATAAGTACCAAGTCCATAGCCCAATATACTTAACTATTACAATACTTGTCGACTCAATAATGATCATCACTTTTAATGCTAACAATCTCCCCCTAAGGGACGATCATTGAGATCTCTCTTTGATTACATAAATGCTCAACACTTCTAATGCTAACAATCTCCCCCTAAGGGTGATCATTGAGATCTCTCTTTTGTGACCTTGATCTTTGATCTTTGAAGCTTGTTCTCTTTGAACTTTGAGTCTTTGTGTAATAGCTTTGCTAGATTCTTTGTTCCAATCATGCTTTGTGATCTTTGATAAATGTCGTTTGGTTGTTCTTGCCTCTGATCAACATCTTCACTCTGTTGTCTTTACGTCTTTTCCAACATGCTCATACTTGTTTGACATTGAATCTTTGTGAAGTTCTCTTTTCTTTGACTTTAATCTTTGTTTCTTTAGTTGTAGATTCTTTAACTTTGACTTAGAAACATTCTGAACTTTGCTTTGCTTTAATCTTTAAAGAGAGCTTTGTAGGGTATGAGCATGTGGATCTTTGAGTGATGGTAACGGTCTTTCTCCATGGAACATTCATCAGTACCTACATAAAACAGTTAGCAATAAAGCATCTGGTACTTATAGATTCGGAATTAGAGATCGTTAACAGCATAGTGTGAAAACTCTCTCTAACCCTTGCCAAGGCCGTTCCTGAACCAGATACCCCTGAAAAGGGCTTACTAGATCCACCGAAGTACGTCAATGATTCAGGTGAGTTGCTGGAGATTACCCCACAACTGTAGACCGTTTTGGGACACAGTAACCATCATGAAAGATAAGGCAAGATCCGTAGATCTCATAAAAGACTCTTACACCTTGTGTCCTTTTTGGCGAACACAAGTGTATGCAATTGGAAGTGTATCCTAAGAGATCTTTTGATGAATCTCGGGGCTCTAGACTCAATAAGTGCACATTTGGTTTCCTATGCGGAGATTAGGGAGAGGTCTCCTGCTTCAATATCAACCATTTCTAAGAGATAAGTCGATAGATTACACTGGTTCCCCGTGAGAATGAAACAAGTACCTTTTGAGAGATACTCGAGTGGCTAGAAGGTTAAGTGCAGTGCGTCACTGGGTCCATGACGTCTTTTCTTCAATACCGGTGTCACCTTAGTAACAACCAGTAGCATATGAGTTGAACCCGGTTTCTGCCCTAAGGTTGAACATTTAGAGGGCTATTTCTTTTCACCCTTTCATTTGCTTTTCTTTTTAATTCTTCAACCCCTTCTTTCTCCTTTCATTCTTTTCTCCTTTTTTTCAAATCATACCTAAGGACTTCTAATTCTAATCTATTGGAATTGTCCTTGGGTAGATCCCTCGGGCTCTGGCGGATCATAGGACGGTTTTCCTAACCTTAATCACCTTATAACTCCATGACTATCCTATAATTGCCATGAAACCATTTGTGAAAATCTCTCAAAGTGTTTATGATAATAAAACATACTTTGTTAACACTTCGAGAGTTTTTCATTTCATTTAAAGGACTCCCCCTTCACATGTGCTCATGGATTTATTAAGAAATTGGCACATGCGTGAGGAGTTTGCACTTTTTGAATTGATCCACTTTCAGTGAACATGACCGATTCGAGACACGCTTACATCACTAGTTATACTAGCTTGAAGTTATTACCCGGCCTGGTCAAGTCCACAGAAAGTTTCTCGAAATGGTACATTTCTACTAAGACAAATCCTTTTCGAGACACGCTTACGCGGCTAGTTAAAGAGTTCCATTGTCAGCTTTTAGGTGACAACTAGTCCTAGTAACTAACTTGATGTTATTACCCGTCGAGGATAAGTCTTTTCGATTACTAACTTTTGTTGTTTCGTCAATTCTTGGGTCATTTCTGAGTCGAGCTCGCATGAGATTAAGCCGCAATCTTAAACACATTGATCACATTTTAATCACGTCTTCTCCCCCTCAAAAATAACATATCCATGGTATTTTTTATACCAATTGATTAAAACCTTTTCTTTTTGGATAACATATGGGAGAAACGGATGTTTGTAAATTCCGAATTAGTTTCTTTTAAGCATGACTTTTTGGAACATCTTTTCATTACTCTCCTTCAAAAATAGAACATTTTGAGTAAATTTAAGCTTTTAAGGATTTGAGGGAGTAATATTTTGAGCTACATCGTGAAAAGTTTTGAAAACCTTTTGAAACATTTTTTTTTTTTTAAATTTTGCTCCGAAAATTAAGAAGACTTTGATAAGCTTTTTGGAGAGAAGTCTTCTTATCTTTTAGGATTGTCGCACAAACATGTACAACAGGGTCCTTTCTTTGAAAATCACGGGTTATACACTGTTATGTGTGCATAAGCCATAATGTTTTTAGGATAAGTGCTCAAAAAATATTTAAAACCTTTGTTTGATTTAAGCACTTTCCTTTCTTTGAAGAACGAGTCCTTAGTTAAAATACTAAGAAGTCATTATGTTGAAGTCCCAGTCCTTAGCAGAAGTACTAAGAAGTCATCATTGAAGCCCGGGTTTCGTACTGAAGTATACGAAAGCCATTATGAATTTGGATTAGACAACAACTTTTGGAACCCATTTAAGCACGGCGCCAACTAGGTTACCATATTTTGAAATCCATTTGTAAGTTGTGTCAATCCGAGACAAAGAAGTTGAATTCCAACGAGGACTGAAAACTTGTGTTTCATTTTGAAATAAAGCTCGTGGAATCAACGGTGATTTAAAACTCTTTTGCTTTTGAAAGTTGTTTGAGAAACTCGGTGTCTCTTTTGGAGTTTTAAAACTTGAAGAAGAAGTTTTCCATCCATTGTTGAAAATCGGCGTTTCATTTCGAAAATTCGTTTTATAGATGAATGGAAACCTTCCAGAATTAGGATTTTTCCAAGCATAGCCATTCCTTTGTTGTAGCGGAAGCATTTCAGAGTATGAATATTTCAAATGTTTTGAACGGCTTCGCTTTGGTTTCCACACTGGCTTTACCGGAGTAAAACGAGAGTATGGAGTTTGAAAACCTTGATTCTTTTCTTTATGAGCACTTGCATTTGAAACCTTTTGAGGAGTAAATGTTTCAGAAAAATTAGGTCTCTTTGAAAACTTCCTTCCTTTTTGCAAAGAATAGGTGGTAAATTGAGAAACCCTTTTAGAAAATGGTTTTGAAGATTCACCCGTGTAAACCTTTTCTGAAACACTTACTTGTGGTTTAGACTCGTTTGAAACTTGAGATTTTCCTTTTGACCGGTTAAGAACATCAAACTTTGCTTTTAAGGCATTGTATGACGTTCTCAAATCATTGTATTCTTTTTTAGGAGAAAGATGATCTGACGATGCCAGTTTTTCTTGCAAAGAAGCATTTTGATTTTCAAGATGTGCAAAATATTTTTCATATTTGTCTGTTTCGATTGAAAAATCATTTTTGGCATCACTAAAATCCTTGATTTGTTGTGCAATCGTTTTTTCCAATTTAACAATTTTCTTTTGAAGCACAGACTTTTCTTTTTCAAAAAGATGATTTGGTGTGATCTGAGAGCCAGATTTGTTTGAAGTTTGATTCTGAACTCTTGACCGCTTGATTGAATCAAACAAGTTATTGTAAGTCTGTTTCAAATGCTCATTTTCTTTTTGTAATGATGCCACATTATGTTCCAATTCAAGATTTTTTGTATCAAGTTCATCGAAATCAAACTTGATATTGGTATCATCACAATTTTCTACAAAAATCTTTTCTTTTTCTTTAAGCACTGATGTCAAAGAGTTTTCAGAAGACATTTTCTCATTCTGCTCTTGCAGTTTTAGTTGGAAAGAGATACTTTGTGCTTCGAGTTTTGCAAGATGTTTCTCAAACTGAGCTGTTCTTTTTGACAATTCTTCTTTGACATCAGCTGCTTCTTTTGAAAGCTCGGTGATTTTCTTTTTGAGACAAAGATTTTCAGATTTCAAAGCAGATGTTTGTTCAAAATGCACATTCTCATACTCATGGCTGACAGATGCTGACTTGAACGACTCTATTTGATTTGTGAAAAATTCTTTTTGAATGTCTAGAATTAAGCATTTTTCATCGAATTCGTCTTCAAGAGAGTGAACGTACTTTAGATCTTCTCTCATTTCAGTTACAAGATGTTTTTCAAAGTACTCAAAACATAAGTTGATATCTTTTACACGAGGTTCAATTTCCTCTTTCAAAATCTTTTTGACTTCTAACTTAAGGCGTACATCTGATGAAAGAGGATTAGAGAAAACGTTGTTTGTGATGTTTTCTTGCTTAAACCAAATGACCTTTAACGTTTGCTCAATGTGATGTTTAAGATTACAAAATTGTTTCCTTGCTCTATTTTGCCATAACTTAGCATCATAGGTAGCAAGTTGAGCTTCTTTGAAAAATCTTTTCACATTTGTGTCTTTTCTTTTGAAAGTTTCTTTTGGTATATCTGTCAATTGTGTACAACCATACACAAAGCCGTTGTACGAGAGTGTGTTTTTTGTTTGTTTTACTTTCAAGCGTTTTTCCTCTTCAGATTTTAAAATATCTTGAGACTCAAACAAAAGATCATCTGACAATTCTTTTCCCATATCTTCAGCGTTGTACAAAATAGGTGTCAGCTTTTTCACTTTGTTTAAAAAACACGGTTTTCCTTTTTCCAACTGAGCACTATTTTCAAAACCAATTCCAGATGTTTGTTTATAAACTTCCTCATCTTTAGTAGGCAGCATGTTAATAGTCTGAGAAGTCTGTCCCAATTTTTGAAGTTTGTTTTCAAGATCGTTTGCTCGTTTCAAAAACTCTTGGTTTTCATTCTCAAGTTTTGTGTTAACAATCTCAAAATTTGAAGTGGTTTTTTGAAGCCTTGAATTTTCACTTTTTAAATCACTGTTCTCTTTTAAAAGTGCTTAAACCTTTATGCTATTAAGGACCATTTGTTCACCCAATTTTTGAATGGAACATTTTTCACGAAGAACAGCTTCTCTATAACCAACTTCAAGTGCTTCTTTTTGTTTTAAAAGTGGTTTGACAGACTCTCCATACATTTCAAACTTTTGAGCGTGAAATTTAAGGTTTGAGATTTCAATTTCAAGTTTAGCATTTCTTGTTGTTGCATTTTCAAAACGTTTTTCCATTTCCTTAAATCTCTCAATCTCTTTGTTAAAAAAAACATTCGTTTGCTTAGCTTCGCGATTGTCGTTTTTGCACTTTTCAAGTTCATGTTTGAAATTATTGATTAATGAAGCAAATAAGGCACGATCTTGTTCATAAGTAGATCCATCCTGGGCAGGCTCACCTCTAGTAGGATCCATATCTGGAGTAGCAAAAGTGATATTACTATCATTTTGTTCCACCACATATGTGTCACTAATAGACTCAGGATGCGCAGGATGTGTCTGATCATGAGCAAACACATTATCAAAGATATTACCATTATCATGAGCATGTGAATTTTGTACCGTAGCCAATATCTCTGTGTCTGATGAATGTCTGATATGATCATCTTCGGTGTCCCAAACAGCTTCATTCCTTTGTGTACCATCAGTATCTGAATCTTAGCTAGGACTGCTGCTTTCAACCTGCTGTTCTGAAGATGAATCACTTCCCGTGAAAACCAAACTATCATCTGATGCATCACCCATGTTGACAGTTTCCACTTCTATTTGAAAATCTTTCTCTGTCTCTTCTCTTGCAATCACCTCAGTTTCCATTAACTGCATCTCACTTTCATTCTGCTCTTTTTCCCATTTCAGCTTCTCAATCTCATTTAACTTAGCTTCCTCAGTTTCAAGTATCTTTTCGAGTTCATCCATTTGATTTATGCATTGAGTTTTGAAGGTAGAATAGCTTACCCAAAATCTTTTATAAAACGCATCGATAAACTCTGTCTGGTTCATTATCCAAGGGTTAAATATTCTTTGAAACTGAGTTTGGATGACTTTAAGAGATTCTTTGCAGTTATGTGTATGAAGTTCTTCTTCATTAAGTAGCTTTTCAAGTTGATTCAGGTTTTGGATGAGTTCTTCTTAGAAATGATGAAATTGGACTCTAACGTAGTATTCAAATGCCTCATCGAACCTTATTTCTAAACCATAAATATTGATGACCTTCTCTACATATGACTTGAACACTATAAACACTTTCTTTGAATCTCTCTCTTGGATTTGCATTTTCATTTCCATTGTATAAACAATGTGTGATAAAGGTGATATTGGATCGGGTCAACGAAATAGGAGTTGGGTTTGGTGAAGGTTACTTTCCTTGGGCAACGAACTTTTAATACACCAACAATTTTCGAAACATTGACCACCAAAAGATTTTCTAAAAGAGTTCTAGAAAAAATTTCTAAAAGTGTTCTAGAATTTTTTTTTCTCTAAAAGGTGTTCTAGAAAAATTTTCAATGATTTAGAAACTTTTCAGTGTTTTAGAAACTTTTCAGTGTTCTAGAAACTTTTCAGTGTTCTAGAAACTTTTCAGTGTTCTAGAAACTTAGCACCAAAACTTTCTAAATTATACAATTTAGAGAGTATACCACGAGTCGAAGTGTTTTCTCACTTATACAAGCAAGGGAAACACCGAGTAAGCAACGGGACCAAGTGTGTTCTCGAAACTTTTGTGATTTAGAAACTTTATGATTTAGAAACTTTGTGATTTAGAAAAATTGCTAGAATTTTGATTTTGCAAAAAGCTCACCCAAATGAAGTTTGTATTTCAAGATTCTTGTACTTCTAGTTATAAAAACACCAAAACTTGAAGAAAGTTGCAAACTTGATGATTTTTATGAAAATTTTTTGAGTTCTAGAAAACAAGTACAATAACCAAAATCGAATTTTTTAAGCTTTGAAACTTCAAAAAGATTGAAACTTTCTTGTTAGAAAAGGTTTATAACACTAGTTTGTAACCAAAAAAGTGTTAAAAGCCAAGTAAAACAAGAAAAGTGATGAACTTTTTAAAACCAAAAACGTGTAGAAGCTTAAAACAACGAAACACACAAACTCAAATCACTCCTAAATCATTGTTAGGCTCTTGATACCACTTGTTGGACCTTAGATATCACAACTTTATCACAAATATATAAGCAAAGATGAAGAAGAGATGGTGACTTGATGTATATGTATGGCGTTAGGTTGTAGAGAGAGAGAGAGAGAGATGAAATATGAGAACTTTTATTAAGAGAGAAACACACATACTTACACACACAAGCACACCTTACAAATGAGAGGTAAGGTGCCTTTTATAGTTCCATACATAGGCTTTCTATGGGCTTGGGCTTGGGCTTGGACTTGGTTTACATGTTCTAATAAGGCTTACATGATATACTTAATAAGTACCAAGTCCATAGCCCAATATACTTAACTATTACAATACTTGTCGACTCAATAATGATCGCCACTTTTAATGCTAACACTTTACATCCTTTTTCTTTTTCTTTTGCACAAAAATCATCCCTGTGGTAGTAAAGTTGGCACAAAACCATCCCTCCATTAGTAATATCAGTTAAGGAGGACTAACGATGCAAATTATTTTCCGTTATCTCCTAACAAGAGTTAAAATATTTGCATCGTTAGTCATCATTGACTATAGAGTTAAAATATTTGCATCGTTAGTCCTCATTGACTATAGAGTTAAAATATTTGCATTGTTAGTCCTTACTGAGTTAAAATATTTGCATCGTTAGTCCTCATTGAGTTACAATATTTGCATCGTTAGTCCTCTTATGTTTTCATCCGTTTTTATCCGTTTTTGTCCGTTTTTCTCATGTTTTTATCAGTTTTCGTCCGTCTTTATACGTTTTCATCCATTTTTCTCATGTTTTTATCCTTTTCTTCCGTTTTTCTCACGTTTTTATGAGTTAAAATATTTTTGAATCGATTTTAATTCACGATTTTGAACCGTTTCTGGTTTGAATCATCAAAAGTGTGAAACACAAAAGTTGTTTGGAATAATGTTTTACATCAAGACACGCGAGATTTTAACCTAAAATTGCACCTCCACCACCCACCACCTCCACCGATCACCACCAACCACCGCCTCCACCACCGCCGCTGCCGCCACCACCCATCGCCACCACCATCGTCGCCACCACCGCCACCGACGCCACCACCACCACCACGGCCGCCTCCGCCGCCACCACTTATAATATTCGTTCAGTGTATGGTGGTGGTGGTGGCGGCGGCGGGTAGTCGTGGGTGATGGTAGCGGTGATGGGTGGAGGTGGTGGGCAGCGGCGGTGGTGGGTGGTGATAGTTGGAGGTGGGCGGTGGTGGCGATGGGTGGTGGGTGGTTGTGGCGATGGGTGATGGCAGCGGCGGTGTTGGTGGCGACGGTGGGTGGTGGTGGGTGGCAGTGGGTGGTGGTGGCGGTGGTGGGTGGTGGAAGCGTTGGTGGGTGGTGGTGGGTGGCGGTGGCGGGTAGTGGTAGTGGCGGCGGTGGGTGGTGGTGGTGGTGGGTGGAGGTGGGTGGCAGTGGTGGCGGTGGTGGTGGTGGGTGTTGGTGGGTGGTGGTGGCGGTGGTGGGTGGTGGCGATGGTAACGATGCAAATATTTTAACTCAATGAGGACTAACGATGCAAAAATTTTAACTATATAGTCAATGAGGACTAACGATGCAAATATTTTAACTAAATGAGGACTAACGATGCAAATACTTTAACTCTATAGTCAATGATGACTAACGATGCAAATATTTTAACTCAATGAGGACTAACGATGCAAATATTTTAACTCTTGTTAGGAGATAACGGAAAATAATTTGCATCGTTAGTCCTCATTAACTGATATTACTAACAGAGGGATGGTTTTGTGCCAACTTTACTACCACAGGGATGATTTTTGTGCAAAAAAAGAATAAGGATGTAAAACGAACAAATGCCAAACCACAGAGATGTATTTTGAACTTTTCTCCGAAACAAAACTTATAAAAACAAACCCAACTAGAAACGGATACCAAAATAAAAGGGGGGCATATTAGTCCATCCACGTCTCATCTCAACAACACAAAAAGGGGGCAAAAAAGAAACACTCTCCACTCCACAAACCCTAATTTTCAAAATCGTTAACAATGGCAAAGCGCGAGCTGTCCAACACATTACGCAACTTAAAGGTATATACTTTAATCCTCAAATTCCTCATTAATCTGTTAATTTTTCAGCTTAGTTATGCGGTAATTAGATGTGTTTATGAAAATCGATAATTAGTATTATATTTGTATGATATATAGTTTATGCAAAGAGGAGCTAACAAAGAGGAGAAAATTAAAAAGGAAGAAGAGGTTGTTATAAAACCTCATGGAAATTTTATTGCTCCTAAAAGATGGTATTTCTTTATATACGCATTGTGTTTTATCTTTGTTTTTTGTTTTGTTTAGTTGTTACGCTCGAGTTTATTAAAATCTATCATTGAGTCGTTTTTCGGTTAACAAGTGCATGTGGTTCTATTATGAAAGAGTATTGTTTTAAATTATAAACTTTGTGGTTGCTGCCTTGCGGGTAGTTTGCAGTGTGGTTTGTTACTAATTATGGATATACAAGTTGTCTTACTAAGTTGAATTATCCGTATGAAGTGTGAGTGTAACTTAAATGATGCGTTTCTTTTTTTTTTTTTTTTTTTTTTTTTTTTTTTTTTTTTTTTTTTGCATCACTTCATTTGGAGTTAATTCCTTGTTTGGAGATTACCAAGGAGGGGGGGACTTTGATAGTTTTTAAAAACTACACTACAAATCTGTTCGTTAGGGGGGCAAATTACAAATATAGCCAGCTATTTTAGAAAATTTACACTATAATTTTTTTCGCTAGGAGGGCATGTGCCCACCCTGCCCCCCGCCCGTCTCCGCCACCGGAGATTACTGTAACATATTTATGAATTAAAGTTATTAAACTCTAGTGTACAGGGATTTAAATGAAATGTGTGCTAAAATTGTTAAATTTCATGAGTACAAGAACCGATAGGTCCACTTGTTTTTTTCATAATACAATTCGTAGCAGTATTTCTCATCTCCCTGCGATTGTAACAATATTCCCGTCTCCTTGCGATTGTAGCAATATTCCCTGTCTCCCTGCGATTGTAGCAATATTCCCCATGTCCCTGTGATTGTAGCAAATTTGCTCCACACTAGTTAATGTCGAAGCATGTGATGCATCTTATGTCTTACCATAACGATGGCAAGTCAAAGTGTCCTTAATTAAGCACCATTATGTGAGAGTTATGGTAAGAGTTACCAACACATACCAAATGGATACATCCTTCTGCCTTAATTTCTTAAAAGCTCAAATTACCTTTGTTTCGCCTATAGGACCTTGATGGTCCATCGCATGTTTTATACTCGCAATATCTCTAACTTGCATACCCTCTGAGTATTGCGCCTTAAAAGCGAAGCCATCTTCAATTCGTCTACTTGCCTCGATATGTGCTCCAAAGTGTGGCTATGCTTTAATGAATTATATATTACTTATATGGTAACCCCTTTACATAGCAAGCACCAATGTTCTCATTTGAACAATTTTCTCGCATACTGTAGCTTCTTAGTAAAAGCTATTTTATAGTTATCAATGTTTGACTATTTATGTCTCCCGTTCTCAAGTTTGCGAACTCTTTTCTCGATTTGTTTAATTGCTATCAGATCGCAATACATGTATGTGACTTTGTTGGATAGGTCCCCAAGTCGAAGTAGCACTCATAGCACCCGATATAGCCTTCTTCACTGTATTCCACAACTCATGTTCACCCTTCTGTCTCATTTCAATCAATTAGTCTACTCCATTTTGAGAATCCGTTTCAAACACTCTGGCGGATCAATGCTCCCATTCAAAAGAGGTGGTTTACCTTTTATGAAGGTTTTAAAGGTACTCCCTCCCATTACATAAGAGGAATTGGGATGGACAATCCACGCCCTCTAAGATGAACAACTGTAATTCGGGCTTTAGGAAATCGGAGTACAAAGGTGGATCCATTTGGTGTTGTAACTCCTCATACAAGGGGGTAATTCTAGGGATACCTTAACTTGTCGCAATTTTGTTTAAACGGGTCACATTGTTCGAGATTGTAGGGGACATGGGGTACATTGTTGCAGATTGTTTTAAAACAAAGAGTTGGGCCTTTCAAATGACGGCCGATGAAGCAAAGGGTGACACCATGTGAAGTACCCGTTTGGTTCCCAAAAACAAAGTTGTACGCTGTGGTTGACAAAGGGATAAAATTGTGTTCTGTGTGGCAGGGCGTTACAGTATAAATCATGATCATTGTGTACTCAACCATTCTTTAGGGTATAGTTTGCTCTAAAGATGTATCTTCTTGATTTCCAGTTTCATTTTAGTTAGCTAAAATTCATATGACCCGATTCCTGATGACTTTTTTTGTTCCAATGCCAAAAGGAAGGTGTCAAAATTAAAAATAAATTACTGCGATCTTTGTAAATCAGCCCCATAATCAAAGTATTCTACCATTGTCCTTTCTTTTTTGTAAGATTATTAATTGCAGCATCTTGGTAGATTAGTTCTTTATCTTCCTTTGTCACGATTATGCTTCTTTTTGATAAATATGGTATTATTCATGCAGTATGGTTATTATGGAAGGGGATCCTAGTCCAGGTGCCACTAGAGGCCGCATGTCATTTCAAAGCTTTAATCCTTCTATTGATGTAAGTATAAGAACCAAGGGGTATCAGCCATTGGCCATATTAATTCCTTCTATGTCATTAGAGGCCACATGCTATATTTTGTGTTATGTTTCTGTAGAAATTAAATGAAGAGGCTTCAAACCCAAGACAATCTGAAGGTGATGCTACACCCTCTGGCGATCAAGGAGGAAAACCGTTTGATAGGTTGGTTATCCATGAACTTTATTAAATGTACTTCTGTTTGATTAAACATTCAAGCTATCTTTGTACATTTGAATGTACATTACTTTGTGGCCATCATTTTAGCTCAAATTCAAAAATCTTTAAGTCGTCATTATATTTTTGTATTACAGAGAAAATGAAGAACCGGTAAGATGGAAAGATGAAACCTTGAATAGCAATAAAGCCAATGGAGACCTTAAAAGGAAACAAGTCGAAGAGGCACATTTTCCCAATAAATCACCTAATACTGTTGAAGGAAACCAGAGTTCTTCTTCAAAGAACAGTAGAAAAAATTCTCATAAGCCACCTAAGCGAGGAAAGCTAGACTTCAATGTTCTAAGATCTCCAAACAGTCAAAGCAAACGGGGCTGATCTTTTTCAGGTTATACAGTTAAGAATATGCTTCTATTAATTTATTTTTGCACTAAAACTTCATAGGTTAGTTGCATTGTAACTTTCCAACAAGCTTATCATGTTATTGTATAAGTTTTTATGTTCTGTTAGATTGTTATCCAGCTACCCATTATTTAACTAAGTTATGTTAGTTTGTAATGAAAGAACAATTTTTTGGCCTCTTTGACTGCCATATAATGTTTCTGATTGAATGTTTTACATTTGATACCCATTCTTTGCTCTGTTTTGAGAAGTTTTTGTGGAAAAAAAGATGTATAATAATGTCCGTTATTATAACAAATCTTAGTTTCTGAAACTGAATAATAAGCAGGATGTTATTCAGGCGAAGATTTGATTGGATCTTATTAAACGTTCTAAGGGGGTTTTGTTTTGAGGGTATGGGTTCGATAGTGACATGGTCTTTGGGTATGTTTGGTACAAGGGTATGCATTTGATACCGTTAAATTTAGAATCTACTATACCTACATAAAGGGTTTGGTTTAGAAATCCATAAGCCACATTCCATTATGTTTCCAAACCCAAATTCATAGTGATTTGTGACTACAAAACCCTTGAAGGTTTAATAGAGGACTTATTTATTTACTTTTTTTTTTGGGGGTGGGGGGCAAATCTTAGGTTTCTAAGTGTAATAATTTTGCTAGATGCCAAACAGGGTCAACCATCTAGTTTTGCATCACAATAAGGTTCATTTTGGCCTTTCTTTTGTGCTAAGCACAACAATTCATCAATGTTTAGTCTTGGGGTACAGTTTGACTCATATAGGCAGGTCAAACATCATGTGCTGTGACATAGTGGTGCTTGCAGTTGTTTTACTCATAAATCTAGCAATATAAGTAATAAATATTATATATAATCTTTGAATACTATCCAACTTTTATGTTTTCCCTCTCAACTCTTGATCCTTCATATGTATAAATTATTCAGCTCTATACTCTTCTTGATCCTTCTTATGTATAAATTATTTAGAATTGGTAGCTTCCTAGGAAATTACCACTTTCTGTGATGAGGACCAGGTTCAGTGAATTGTTAAAGCATAGTGAAAAGGAGTACAATATATCATTGAAAACGACATGCTCGACTTTATCATAGAAAGGTAGACAAATGCTGTTGAAAAATATACCCATTAACTTTTCTTCCTTTCTATTCAAACTTCAACAGTCTATCTGATCATTAAGAAACTAATGGAGACTGAAAAGTAAGTGGTTATGTGGTAACACCGATTTGGAGATTGATAAGGTTATATAACCCGTTTTTTGTCTAGTGGCATGTGAGTTGACCACCAATCTAAAAGTTGTGTGTTCAAGCCTTGTCATAATCATTTGTGAGATAGGTGGTATAAAGCCTGAAAAAAACCTACCGTTAAAATAAATAAAAATGACCTGCTGTCTTGCTGCAAAATATATGTGAATTTTAATTGTTTTTTTAGTTCTTTTAAGGTTGTGTTTTCCTTCTGACTGGTCTAAGTCAATTTACTTGAACAATAAGCTATACTTTTATCCCTTTATTATATTATATTTTAATAATGCTTGATAACGATTAGATCAATGTTAATTTTTGCTACTATTCTACTATCATGCATGCTCAACAATATGAACTTTTTGATGCATTAGACATTCATGGAAACTTTTGATATCAGTAGGATCACTAGGAAATACTTAGAAAAGTTCTGATATTGAGTCACACTAAATTTTGAAAAAATAAAGCCACAAAGAATAATAAAAATGCATCTAGGGTTCTACTGTCTTTAAGCAGGTTTCCATAAAGAACATGCATATAGAACTCTCCCTTTCCATCCTTGTAACAACCATTTCCCATCTTCATCCACAAGAAAATCCTTATGGTAATTCGACCTTACCTTCGACTTCACTTCCTCGGCTTTATCCCGATACAGAGGAACCTGCTTAAATCCAGCCCGAACGACTCTTGATTGCCACTGCCTGTAAGTCTCCGGCCTTTCCATTCTAGCAGTCCCTTCACACGCCACCACATTCATAATTTCTCTCCCGAACAACTCTTGTTCATACAAAGCTCTGTGTTCACTGTCTCGGGTTGATGTGCTGTCAAATATATCGAATAAAGTCGAAAAATGGAATAGAGCCTCTCTGAACCGATTCAGCAAGAACGGTGCATTGTAGGCCCCGTTAAGAATCCCGAGAACAAACATGTCTGGTTTGATTTGTCTAATCAACTGCAAGACTGCGTCTCTCGGGCTGCTCTCTATAACTGTTTCATCCAGAATATTCCGTAGACGGTTAACTGAGTTGACTACAGTTAATTCATTTCTATCTAGATTCAGTTCTTCAATTCTAATCTCGTCCCATTTCTTCGCTATGCCATTGTACTTGAATGGCACATTAAACCGTTTGCAGTATTTTGCAATACGTCTACCAGTTTCTTCAACCCTATCCGCTGGGCGGAACCCTGGTTGCGGAAGGTCTATACCAGTAATCTGGAGCATAGGTGGGCCACCAGGTCTCATAGACAAAGCCTTGATCAAACATGGCCATTGGAACCCGTATAAGATCCCAAAATCTATAATGTGAAGCTTATCCTTTCCTCTTGCCAATCTATTAATCGATCCGTTTGCTAAAATATTACTCATTCGGTGAAACGGGCACACCATCAAGTACGAGTGGTAAGCTTTTAAGATTTCAGCACATGTTATTTTTTTTAGACTAGCTTCACGGTAAACCTCGGCCCCAGTACCGGCTAAACGGGCCTCAATTGCCATAACAAAGTAATGTGCCAGTCTTTCTGTAGCGTCTCCATGTTGATTACAATGCTGCTTAATTTTCTTCAGCACCTCATAAGCCGAACTATGATTGTAGTTTGTGATTGCTTGAGCACATTGAATTAGCAAATCCCTTAAATCAACCATGAGGTCTTGTGTAATCGCATTCTTCTTCCCTCGTGGTCGTCCTCTTTTTGATACTTCATTCCTACTTTTCGGTTGAGGTTCATGCTCATATAACAGTAAATCTTCATCATCCTGCTCTGCCTGATCAGATTCCAAATCTGATGTCATCGCCATTTTTGTTTCGCGCTCCCCTTCTTGAACAGGACTTCTCTTTCGGCTGTAATTCAAATTACAGTTAGCGATAGAAAAGTTATTACTGCTTTCATCACTGGTTAATGTTCCAGTTCCACCCGAATAATCAGGTGAAGCCACAGGCTGCTTATTGACAAGCACGTTGTAATATGCAGCTTCAGCTTGTAACGCCATACACTCGTTGTACATGCATGGTTTTGCTTGCAGATCATCTTCTTCCATTAACATTTGGTTTAGGTACTTGAGAACAGAATCATAATGATCCTGTTCTCCCAAGCAATCCCCATCGAGCACAATCGACGAGGATTGCTCCTGACTAAACTCGGGTGTCGGGTCATTTGTTTTCGGGTCAAACTCTTGAAGGTTAATGTTGGTTGGGTCAAAAGGGGGTTGAGCTGTATGGTGGTTATAGCTGTTGATGTAGTTGTTCATGGCAGTTGCATATAGAGTGTCCATAAAGGAAGTTTGAAAGTTGAGCTGTTGAGATATGAAACAAATGTTGGTGTGCTAGGGTGTTAATATATAGAACATGAGTGGATGGGTTTTTGCTTTATTTTAAGGTTTTATTGTTTCAATGCTTATGGTACAAGTATTGGTGGATAGGATGTTTAAAATATACATAAATGAAGGTTCCTGGAACTTGGTAGATGTTGGGAGGAACAACAGCCACCATGGTTACAGGCAACCGGTTGGTCAGGTGAGGTTCAATCCAAGTGAAGGAAGATTCAAACGAAGTTGGAGTTATTTTGAGCCAACTTGGATTAGTCAATTTTGACTAGATGTTAACATGATGATAGCAAAATCACATTAATCCATTATGGTGTATTATTGCTAGGGCCCTTATTACTTACTAATTTACTAGCACAAGATTCGATTCATGTATTCTTTTGATTCGGAGATGATTTGCATATTCAAATGTGCAAAACTCTAAAAAATTAAACCGGTAAGTCAATGTTGTCAAGTATCTAATGTTGATATTGCCATATTGGTTCACATGTGTGACTACTATACATTAATTGAAGAATTTTCTTAGGTAATGCGTTTTGAGTATAAATGGCAAAATGTGTGGGTGGGTCGGCTTGGGTCGTAGACTAGGCGGGGCTACGCGTCTAGAGGGGTCATTTGAGTGTTGCACCGGTCTAAGAGCGTTCGGTAAGGTGACCATTCACTTGCGTTAAATGTTAACGCACCATCATTTGCAATGTTAACTTACCGACCCTGAAAGTCAAATGCACGTTAACGTGCCACGTGAAGCTTTTCACGCAGCGTTAAGCTGCCGAGTTAAAAAAAAAAAAAAAAAAAAAAAAAAAAAAAAAAAAAAAAAAAAAAAAACTTTTGGCCGTTGTCATATTATTTGCTTTTATTAATACCAAAATGAAAAAATTACAAAACACCCCCTACTATTTAAAAATCAAATCATAACTTAAAATTCATTATCAAATACAAGACAATATGAATACATAAATCATCCAACGATACTCGGTAAGCTTTTATATAGATTTGTAATTGTCGATGAGCTCTGACTTCTCTTCCCACACCTGCAACACTTGTTCCCTAACCATCTTTAAGGCTACATGAAGTTCAAGGTCTGTTTCATCGTTTCTTAATAGAGTTTGCAAACCGACCCTGATAGCTGGATGATCTTGAGGCAGCTCACGCAACCTTTCTATATCTGGAGCACGATCATGCTTCTGGAGCATGATATGAGTTATCTCACTTAGCAATTTGTTAATTAGCATGAGCTCTTTTTCTTGTTCATTGCGTAATCGGGCAAGAATTATTCTTTGTACCTCAGCTGGTTCGTTAGCCATTGTGTTTGTGTGTGAAGATTCGTGATACTTTGAGAAAATATACTTTTGTTAAACTGGTATTTATAGGGCGAAAAAGACGTTAAACAAATAGCCGTTGGAAAAATAGCTGTTAAGCCTTTTATTCAGTTTCAAATTTAAAGCAACATTACACCAAGTTACAAACGATACATGAACCAAATACACACGATACGGAAAATAGAAAGACACGATACGGAAATACTTAACATAAAACACCATTACACAGAGTCTTTGTCCCATGCCCACGTGTTTCTCAGAATGAACCAAACATGTTGATAATTTAACCCTCTCCCATAGCGTTCATGATAAATTCGGTTTGCATTGCTGAGACGACAAGGGTCTTCACTTGTAAGCAGCAACTCTTTGTAAATATCATTATACCTATGACATTCAAGGTTGATTCTACTCCATTGAGCCGTAATACTATTTTTATTACGGTGCTCACCATCAGTCTGATCGTTGAACCTTTGCGTAACTTCATTCCAAAAAGAACGTCCATTCACAAGGTCTCTAGAATCGTGAACTTCAAGCCATACGTTAGCTAGCAAGTATTCTTCTTCCATTAACCAACGATTATTGATTGTGAAATGCTTTAGGAGTGTGTGAAGAATAGTATTGTATGGTGTGTTATTTATAGGGGATAATAGAATTTTGAAATTTGAAAATCATAATTCAAATTTGAAAACCGAGCGGGATAAAAATCAAATTTCAAAATCGAGCAGGATCTTTCAAACATTTAAAATTCAAAAGTTCGTGGGCGGGATTTATGAGCTTATTTAACACCCATTCACAACTCATTATTGCTCACACAATTCACACATAATTCTCTCACAAATCATACATAATTCACAAACAATTCTCTCAAACAATGTCTCGCAAAGACTTCTCCCAACAATCCCCAACTCACCGTGACTTCTCCCAACAATTCCCAACTCACCGTGACTTCTCCCAGCAATTCCCAAGTCACAATGACTTTTTCCAGCAATTCTCAAGCTCCAGCATGATACCGAATGAACCGGTGAACACTCCACCGAAAGACATCTTTCCGGTATTCACACCGGATAATGAACCGGTGCCCAATCCACCGGTTGTCCAACCACAACCCGATCAACCGGTGAACAATCCACCGGTGGCAAACCAACCCATTTGGAGAGGGTTGACTGAAGAAGAACTTTTTCAGCAAGATATGCAAGAATTGTTACGTGTTCAAGCAGAGGAAGAAGATGCGGCAAGAGCTCTTGAGGAGTACTTATGAGCTAAACAGGCTCGGAGAAACCGTCGAGCAGAATGGCGAATACAAAATGGATTGCCCCGTGTGTCATTGAGTGAGGACGATTCGAGTGCCTCTTATTCGAGTCACCAGGGCTATGTGTCTGATGATTCGTTTTTTTAATAATCGTAGTTTATTTAACTCGTAGTTTATGTTTAAGTATCGTAGTTTAATAATTGTATTTTAATTAAGATTTTTTATGTTTAAATATCGTAGTTTAATTAAGATGTTTTCTTTTTAATAATTGTAGTTTAATTAAGATGTTTTATGTTTAATTATCTTAGTTTAATTAAGATGTTTTATGTAATTTGTGTTTTATAAATGTTTATGTTAGTTTTAAATGAAGTATTTGTTAAAATTTGGGGTTAAAATTGAAAATAATTGGGGTGGAGGTGAGTTAAGGTGAGTTAAATGTAAGTTATGTTACCAGAGTGGAAAGTTAAGAGTTAAGGTTAAAAGGTAAAAGCTGATGTGGCAGTGAGTTAACTTTTGACACCAAGTTATCTTACCGAGTGCTCTAAAGGGTTGGTGCTCATACTTACCAAATCTTTATATATATATATATATATATATATATATATATATATATATATATATATATATATATATATATATGGGTTAAAATAAAAAGGGCCTTATAATAAAAAGTGTAGGAAGGATTGTGAGGGCGACATATGTCACCCCTATGCCACATCATATGACACATGTCATCCCACCCCCCACCCACCCACCCCCCCGCAAAAAAAAAAAAAAAAAAAAAAAAAAAAAAAAAAAAAAAAAATTCCCACCAAAAAAAAATTTTTTTTGGGGCAAAATTTTTTTTTCCCCGCTAAATTTTTTTAGTGCATCACAGTTATAAAATTACTGCATCACAATTATAAAAGTTACTGCATCACAGTTTTAAATTTTAGTGCATTAAGGTTATAAGTTACTGCAACATAGTTGATGCACTAAACTATTAACTATGATGCAGTAACTTATAATAAAGATGCACCAAAATTTAAAAAAGAATCGTATTTTAATTGTGATGCAGTTACATACATATATGATGCAGAAAACTTATGATAATTCAGTTTCTTTATAACTATGATGCAGTAACTTTATAACCATGATGCAGTAACATTAAAACCATGAATGCAGTAACCGTGATGCAGTAAAATCATAATTGTGATGCAGTAAACGTGATGCAGTAACTTTATAACCGTGATGCAGTAAATTTATAACAGTGATGCAGTAAAATTTTTTGGCGGGGAAAAAAAAATTTTTTTTTGCGGGAAATTTTTTTTTTCGGGGTGGGGGTGACACATGTCATATGATGTGTCATATGATGTGGCATTGGGGTGACACATGTCACTCCCACAATCTTTCCTACACTTTTTATTATAAGACCCTTTTTAGAATAACCTCACCCTATATATATATATATATATATATATATATATATATATATATATATATATATATATATATATATATATATATATATATATATATATATATATATATATATACTAGCAGGGTACCCGCGCGATGCGACGGCGGGTACCCTGTGACTATATTGTCTGACAACGTGATATTATGCGGCCATACTTTTGTTAAACAATTAATTTATAAATAACAATAACTTTAGTTAAGAGAGTGATATAATTTTATCTCCTATTAACAGAAGTTACCACAAAAAAATATTGATTCTTTCATTCATCACAATCATCCTTCGTCAATAAATTTTGATTTTCGTGGTTTTGGACCTTCAATGGTTTGATATAACTTGTGAATACCACGAAAAAATAAGTTGAACAAATGCCAACCCCAAAAAATTTCGTCCATAACCATTATCTATAAACAAAAAAATTCAGCTAGCAATTATTTAATCATCATTAGCCTTCCAGCCCATCAAACCAACTTTGGATATAACTTTTAGCCCATCACTGAAATCCAACTCAAGTCCTAAACCCACACAAACCTGGTGGCCCGGTCATTTGATTAAACCTAATAGATCTTGCATAATAAGCTCCGCCCCCATCTCAATCTTCTCTCTTTAGTAGTTAACCATCACCACCACAAGAACATCAAAATGATCTCCTCCAACATCATACGAACATCACCACCACACGAACACCAATAAAGTCGAACCTTCAAGTATATTCTTAATTATTTTTTGGCTTCAAGATCCTATGGGTCTCAGGTAGGTGATTGCCATTTTGTTTTTCGTTTTGATTTGTCGTTAAGTTTGTGTGCTTCGAATGAATCAAGAAATGAAAATAACATACTTGTTATCTTTCTTATCTTATGTTCGGATATTAATTGAAGCATAAGCTTCAAAAAAAAAAAAAAAAAAAAAAAAAATGATCCATGATGTAAATCTTTTCGTGGTTTGGACCTTCAATGGTTTGATATAACTTGTGAATACCCCGAAAAAATAAAGCTGAGATCGTAAGACTTTTAATTGCGTTTCGAGTCTTGTTGTAGTAAGCAGATGGGATATCAATGATGTTGTAGAAGACGTTGATTGATGGGTTTTAGGATAGGATATGGATGTTGTTGTCGTATGCTGATTTTGGTGAAGGGATTTAGGATTAGATTGAATTTGTTGTTAGTTTTGGTGGTTGTTAATTGGTTAAGATTGTTGTTTCTATTCTTCCTCTTCTTTTCGTTTGTAGTTAGGATTTGGGACTGCCATTGGTTTTAATTTTAATGGCAGGGTTGTACATTGTGTCTAAATGCTTGTAATTTTGAGTGTAGGGGTGTTTTTAATAGTATTAATGTAGAATTCTTAGCAAAGTGGTCTGAATTTCGTTCAATGCTATTTTTTGTTGTACACCATGCTTTGGTTATTGTAATTATGAAAATTGGTTGCTTTAAAGTGTTGTAAACCATGCCTCATTTTTTGTAAATCTGAAATTTTTGGTGAGAGAGTGCTTCATCTATTTTATATATATATATATATATATATATATATATATATATATATATATATATATATATATATATATATATATATATATATATATTGAGTAAATAATAAAAAATAAATAAATGAAAGAAAGAAAGAGGCGTCCATTTTTTTTATTGACTCAGTACTCACTTTGAAGACTTTAAACTCCCTGCTTAATTGGAATTTACAATTTACATCAAATACTTAACTAAACCCACTAATATAGAGTGAAAAAATAAAAAAAAATAAAATAAAATAAATCTAATAAAGATTTACTCAATTTTATACATCTTTTATGTATTTGCTTAAAAATTTACAAAGCGAAAATTATATAAACTATTAAATACTCCCTTCGTCTCAATTTAAAGTCCATTTTTTTGGTTTTGGTTATATCAAAACACTTATCCATTTTTTTATTTCAACCAATCAAATGACAATTTAGTGAAGATAAAAGATATTTGATTGGTGAATAAATTAGTTAGTGGAAATTTATTAAACTTTATGCAAAGTCAAAATGAACTTATAATTTGAGACGGATGAAGTATAATTTAATACACAAATCTCTCACTTCACACTAATGTAAAAATAAAAAGAAAATAAAAAGAAAAAAAGGAAAAAAAGTTGCAAATATAAATTGATGATAATTATAAATCGTCGCTGTAGTGATTAGCTAATACTGTAGGTTTTAAATCGTCACTTTTTGAGACATAACAAATTGACTTCAAATCTGTTCTATATCTAAAAAGGACTTGCTTCATAGAACTGTGATTGAAGTATTCAATGTATGTTTACTGCTTATCCACGTATGTTTGTCATAATAGGATTAAATAAACATTTGGTTGAGTGGTTGCAAGTTTGCAACATTTTCCACATAAATTTGCGTTTAATATTTTCTGGATCTTTTTGACTTGCTCTCCAAGGACATGTCATTTGTCACTTTCTCATTTTTTAAAGTATTCTTGAAAATTCTTGTTCACATTAGTACATCCGGTCAAGATCCAGTTTCATCAGGACCTATGGCGTTCACAACTTCACACAAAATACGATTTGTAAACATCACATATCGTCAAAGTAATTCTTATATCTTAACTTATTTTATCTTTATACAATCCCAATTTTAATGTCACGAAAGTAACCTAGTGATGAATGCTTATAACCTTTACGGAAATTTTCATGGGTTTGAATTAACACACTTTCACTTTTATCAGAGTGTGCATAAGAAAAATGTAGCGGAAGCATTTATTGAGATCGTGAACTTGAGCTTGTACTGTATAATAGGGAAGGGTAACATCACTTTTGAGCCTCGCCATAGGGTGAAATGGCGACGCCATTCACACGTGGAGGGTGAAATGGCGTTGACATTCACCCGTTACCACACCACCGAGCCATCTCACCATTTTAAATGTGACTGATGTCACTTGCGTCATTTGCACACTAGCTTTGAATTTTTTTAACCAGTTGGCCTTCCAAACGGCTAGTTTTTCAAATTGTATTATTTTTTTTAATCTCACCTTTATAAATTATATCTAATTAACTATTTTTCACACAAAAATCTTAATTATTCTACAAAAAATGATGTCTTGCTCACTTTCACATACTGCCGATGAAATCAAATATGCTGTTGAAAAACTAATTGATAGGGATTACATTCTTCAGGAAGAGATTATCAAGTTAGCTAAGAAGTTTAACAACACGCACAATGCTAAAGATGATCCGAGGAAATCATATGCGGAATGCAAAACATTCCGCAAGAAAAACTAGCTTCAACTGGTACTTTTTTAGAAGAAGAATTTTGGAAAGATTACGAGATTAAAAATGAATTATATAATTTGGCGAGCAAATACAAGATAACATTAGTGCAAAAGTTCGTTGGATGCATAAAGTGAATAATTAAGATGAATGTGTTTTAGTTTTCGTATTGTTTTTTAAATTTCGTATTATAATTTGTATTTTTATTTAAATGAATGAAAATTTAGTTTGTTTGATTTTGTCCGTTTACAACTTATTTATTTATTTATTTGAATTTGTATTACTCAAACGACTACTTTCCCCCCCCCCCCCCCCCCCCCCCCCCTATAAATACCCCTTTACCATAATTCATATTTTCACACAATTTCTTTTTAAACACTTCGAACTATCATTCATTTTTTCACACAACGGATACTATGGCTACTGTACCAATTGATGTGAGACTAACTACCCTCATGCGACTACGGGAAGAATTTGATGTTGAGATCGCATTGGTTGAGCAATTGTTGAACTTGATTCGCCGCTTTCATGATCGAGTTCGTAGCCGTAGGCATGAAGTAATAAGGTTGGGTTCGATATGAGGAACACAAACAACTTGATGTTGGCTAGGAACGAATTGCTTTGAAGCATTGGTGGGAATAAAGAATTCATTAACAATTATAGAGAAATGTAAAAGCTCGAAGCATGTTTATTTTTGTGTAATGTATTTTAATTTATGTATTGTAATTTTAATTTTCGTATTGTAAAATATGTATATATATTTTTAAATGAATGAAAATTTAGTTTGTTTGAATGGCACGCAAACGGCTAAAGCCATGATAGAGGGGGTGTTTTTGGTATGTGAATGTAAAATGCTAAGGTAGCATTGATTTGACACAAATAACACGTTAAATGGCATGTTACCACACTCTACGCTTTAATATAGTTTAAAAAATTATTAGAGTTGTAGTTACAAGTGTAAAACCACAATAAATGAAATAGATACACAAACACATAAGAAACATAATTTGAGAGTTCTTCGATACTAAATGCTCCACCTTTATTAATGATAATTGATACTCACATTATAAAAAATGATACACACCACAATATCACATCATAATGCATATATTACAACATAGTATGTGCATAATTGTGGTGTGTATCAATTTATGTGATGTGATTATCACTCTATTTTATTAATAGCTACTTATATAAGGGTGCAAAATTGTTTTTTTTTAGTAAATTACACTAGTGGTCTTGTGTTATATCCAAAATAACGTTAGTGTTCTCTATTCGTTTTTTATTGCATAAATAAGGTTTGTTTTTCAAACTTCTTACATAGTTGGTCTTTATTTTAGAAAATAAGAAGTATCCATGTATTAATTCAAAGTTTTTCTATAAAGTAGGTAACCGCTATCTTTATTACACGAAAAATCTCGTGCAACTATTTTAAAAGATTAAATTACATGGTTCATCCATGTGGTTTGAGGTAAATCCCTAATTGAGTCATTATCTTTTTTTTTTGCATGATTGATCCTTATGTTAAAACTATTGCACACTATTCATCCTTATCGCTAATTGTCGTCATCTTCTCCGTTAGCTCTCAATCATCAAGTGACAACGTTAATCCATTAACCAAACGATCGTTTGCAATGTTAGTCCTTTACACTAACAGTCGTTTCTAATTAAATAAGAATTTGGTTTTATTACGTAACTCGTATGTTTTCTTACATTTTCTCCGTTTTATACGTTTTCGTCCATTTTATATGTTTTCGCCCGTTTTGCTACGTTTTCGTCCGTTTTTATACGTTTTCGTCTCTTTTAACACGTTTTCGTCCGTTTTCCTAACGTTTTCGTCTGTTTTTATACGTTTTCGCACGTTTTGGTACGTTTTCTTATGTTTTTGTCTGTTTTATAGGTTTTCGTCTGTTTTTACACCTTTTTCGTATGTTTTTATACGTTTTCATCCATTTTTATACGTTTTCACCCGTTTTGCTACGTTTTCATACGTTCTTTCTGTTTTTAGACGTTTTCATCCATTTTTATAAGTTTTCACATGTTTTGTTACGTTTTCCGTTTTTACATGTTTTTGTCCATTTTTATAAGTTTTCACCTGTTTTAAAAATGAACAAAAACGTATAAAAATGAACGAAAAGATAATAAAAACGGATGAAAAACTATAAAAATGGACGAAAACATATAAAAACATGTGAAAACGTATAAAAATGAATGAAAACGTATAAAACAAACGAAACGTATAAAAACGAACAAAAAAACATAATAAAAATGGACGAAATTGTATAAAAACGGATGAAAGCATATAAATACATACAAAAACGTAAGAAAAACGGATGAAAACGTATAAAAACAAACGAAAACGTGTGAAAACGGACAAAAACGTGCAAAACGGACGAGAATATATAAAAACAGACAAAAACGTGTAAACATGGACGAAAAGTTATAAAAACGGACGAAAACGAATAAAAACGGGTGAAAACATGTAATAATAAACGAAAACGTAGCAAAACGGACAAAAACATAAAAACGGATGGCAACGTATAAAACGTAACAAAACGGGCGAAAATGTATAAAAACGGACGAAAGCGTGTAAAAGCAGACGAAAATGTGTAATAACGGATGAACACATATAAATATAGAAGACAAAAACATAAGAAAACGTACCAAACAGGCAAAAACGTATAAAGGCAGACGAAAACATAAGAAAATGGCCGAAACATGTGAAAATGGATGAAAACGTGTTAAAACGGACGAAAACGTATAAAAACGGACGAAAACGTAACAAAACGGGAGAAAACGTATAAAAACGGACAAAAACGTAAGAAAATAGACGCGTTACATAAGAAAACCAAATTTTTATTTAATACTGTTAGTGTAAAGGACTAACATTGCAAACGATCGTTTGGTTAATGGACTAACGTTGCCACTTCACGACTGGGAGCTAACGGAGAAGAGAATGACAGTTAGCGATAAGGACGAACGGTGTTCAATAATTTCAACATAGGGATCAATCATGCAAAAAAAAGATAGGGACTCAATTAGGGATGCACCCTAAACCAAAGGGACGAACCATGTAATTTACTCATTTTAAAACAAGGGATTGCCGATATAATAAAAGAGTAAATTGCAAATTTCGTACATGTGGTTTTCTCAGATTGCAAGTTTCATCCATGGTTTTACGAAAGTGCAGGCGGCTTTCTTGTGACGAAAAATTGTGTTCCTTTTCGTCATTCCCCCATAGTGAAATGACTATATACCCTCGTCTCCGTCCCTTTAAATTTTCACCTTATTTGTTTATTTATTAATTTATTTTCTAAGTTTTTCTAAAACAACAAAAATCAGGGTGCGTTTGGTATGTTGCCATGAACCACAATGGGTGTTGCTATAGGTATAACGTGGGCCTCTCAGGAATGAAAGATCCATACCTTCCTTTTTTTGAGTGATATGGAGTATGCAACATATCTATATTTCATTCCTATATTTGATAGATTTACATCTTAAACAAACACATGATTGGAATGAAAATTCATTCCTTGATTCTTATTCTGGAATGCGAAACACACCCTCATATCTTTATCCCCATTCAACACTTTTGCCCAATTCGTTAATTATTAAAACCCCCCAAAAACACATACAAGACTCACACGAGAACAAACACAAACACATTAACAAAATTAAAAACACAAACCCAGATCTAGGACACACTCGCACGTTGATAATCCTCAATAACAACAACACACCCACCTATCGATGCAACATCGACTGAGGTGGTGGGTGTAGACGACTGAGGTTGTGGTTGTTGTCGGCTCAGGTGACTAGGTTGGTGGTTTCGATGTTGAAGATGATGAAAGAGGTACTGGTGTGGGTTTAATTTTACATGTCTTTGTGTTTTTCATATTTTTGTGTTTAAAAAGACATGAAATTTTAATGAATGATTTTTGTAAGCATGTGTTACTATTTCGCAGTGTTGTAAAAATCGGTCTAAGCTGCCGATTAATCGGCGGCTAGACGTTAGGCAGGGATTAACCGCCTGAATTTAGACTAATCGGCCTTATTATTTGGATTGGTTAAAAATCATTCAACGTACTGATTAATCGGATAATATTCGGTCAAATTGGGCATAAATCGACCAACTCGGTTAATGCAAGTCAACTTTTTTCAAAAATTAAAATTGAAGTTTTTATTTCAATATACCTTCTGTTTCTCACAAAATCAGTCGACACAACTATTCAAATGTACATTGAGTAGTACAAAATGTAATTATATGCTCATCTTTCTTATACAATTGAATGTTAATAGCACTAATTTAATTCAAAATTGATTTATGAAAATTTATTGAACCATTGGACTTTATACATTAAAGTATTTTGAAGCATTTCATTTCATTACATTTATTTGTATAATTTTAAAAACTTTTAATTATATATAAAATCTAATCCGATTAATCCTCGATTAATCGCCGCCTAACCAATTAATCGCTAAGCGATACCCATCCGCCCTACTAGCACCTAACGATTTTTACAACCTTGCTATTTACTATATGTAGATTATGGCCTCCATTGTGGGATTGTAAGTGGGAGTGGAAAGTGGTGTTATAAAATTTGTGATGTTTACGATATAACAAATGATGTTTTGGGAAAAATATCGAAGATGATGAAGAAATTATTTTTTAAAATCAAAATTAAAAATAATTTCAAGGGGGAGAAGAACAAGGGCACAACAGTCATTGTATAATGGAAGGCCGCCTGCACTTTCAAAAGTCTGAAACTTACAATCTGAAAAAAGCACAGGGACTATTTTTGTAGTTTACTCGCATGGTATTTCTATAAAGCATCTCAGTTTGAAATCATCACTTGCAACCATCTAATGGAAATTGGCTCAAAGTTATTAGTCACTTACGTCATTGTTTTTTTTTTTTTTTTTTTTTTTTTTTTTTTTTTTTTTTTTTTTTTTTACCAGAAAATGGTGAATTATATTGTAACTTGGCAACTGATCGAGTTTGTTTATTTATTTTTCAGTCAATTCTTCTGCCATTGGAGAATGTTGATTTTCTAAAGAAGGCTTCAAACATAAGAGTCAAGTTTCACGAGAGGCTTTTATCCAAATGTGACCATTTAAATATTGGAAAACCAAAAAGGTGCACGATTAACTTTTTTTTTGAAAAGGTTAATTTAATTATTAGAAAGAAGCTCTAAGAAAGAGCTAAGACAAAAATGTAGAGAAACAAGAACAAAAGCCACATGAGGCAAAAAGCAACAGAGGGCAGTAAACAAAAGCCCAAACCGGAACCAAACAACAAACCACTAAACAGAATCATGACTACTACTATCGATAATAGACCATGGGCTGGAAATCCAGCAACTTCAAACAAGAGGGGTTGACGAGCACCGAGCAGACATACATCATCTGGATAAACGTTGAAATGAAGAGAAGATGGTTAATTAGCAGGCCTCCACAAGAAGAGAGCGTAAAGAATTTTTCCCTTCCAACCTTGCAACATCCAGTTATTATTGTTGTATATATGTGTATATTGCTATTTAGAGACAAATAAACAATGACATGAGAAACATAAAAGTGTAGATAATCATACCGTAAATATTTGATAGTGAAGCTAGACTCAAAACATAAATAAGAAAAATGTTGAGGCCTGTGATGAACACAGTTTCCTTAAGACAGATTCGTCCTCTCCACGGTGCTTGAGAATCGTGAACGTCTATCTCCCAGGATACAACAACAACAACAGATAACCCCGTTAGCACAAACGGGTTATCAAGGTGAACCAAAATCGTGTCTTCCCTCTATTACAAATCAGATATACAAGAAATATGATTGATAACAAAAAGAAGAAGAGTAGTGTATTTCTTGGTTATATGATTGAAATGAGAGAAGAGCTCTCAATATATAGGTGAGGAGGATGAAAGAAAAATGGTCCAATTAATTATCACAATCAATCCTACTAATGGCTCATGAACATATAATTAAATTGGCCGTTACATATGACCAAAAATTAATCTTGCTCTAAAGCCCCATTAGTATATTTGATGACCATCAATTGTCATTCAAACCCATTATTGACCATAATTTTCCAACAATCCCCCATATGAATGAAATTGATAACGGGAAACAAATTTCAATGACTCGATGATGTAATAGAGTTTTGCAGTTGATATTTGTAAGGATAGGTAGGTGTTACCCTTTGAACCTTCCCTTGTGAAATATACTTAGACTCCTAGCAGCCAGTAGAACTCGATGTCTTTGAACTGTCTGCTGTTTGTGGAGACGACAATATATATTCACACAAATATCTCCTTGGCACTTTTTGGTTCTCATAGTTATGTTTGTTATGGTCATGAACATTAGCCTGGTTCTGTGAGAGCTGTTAAGAATTGCGCCCCCACAATTCCCTTAGAAGCGACCCCACTTCTCTCTCACATAGGTGATTCTCAATTAATCATTAAAAGCCATATGCTTAGCCTCATATTGTCACTGTTATAGGAATGGACTAGGAAGTTTACTAACTCTCTTAAATAAATATGGAGTTTATAATTTATTACTCCCCCACAGTGACCTCAGTTTATACAAGTAGGTTGTCCTATTGAACCCATATCTTGCGATCTCCAGTTAGCTGGGTTAGGTTTTCCTTCATATAAACTTTTCAAGGGCTTTAGTCTCATTCCTCTTCACAACTTTATAACTAACTCTCCCATTTAGCATTTCGCAAGCGGATCCACAATGTTATTCTATGACTTCACATTGTCAATAGAGATAACTCATACTGAGAGTAGTTGTCGTATCGACATAATATGTCTGTACAAATTCGAGTTTCGTTCAACTCTTTAAGTATATCATTCTCCAAGTAATTCTTGAGTATTCCAAATAGGCAAGAACTTCATGTTTGTTGATGTCCTTTTAAACTCTAGCTAGGCCGGAATCCCCCACATAGAATTTATCTCAAGAATTTTGGAGAAAGATTCTCTCTTTCAACGTATTAATCACATTTATAAGATTTTTTCTCACATGGATATGACATCAAGATCTTTAATAATTTGTCACTTTACAAGTTTCATATTAGTGTATGTTCACTGTTTGAATGTCTTATGTCAATTATTTTATGAATCATAATTGACAGATTCCAAATCTAGCATGCTATAGACCAAGGAATCAACCGTATGACAGAAGATGCATCATTCTGATTACTCATAGCTTCATCTACTGACATTATTCTTTTAGACAAATCACCACCTTAAACCACACATGTTTTAGGAGGATCCCATAAGTTATATGTGTAAGTCCTACACTTATAACATGTCATTCCAATTCACTTGTAATTATATATATATAATCACATTTAATCTCTTATCATTATATGATCATCACAATTTATTATGTGATTATAATCACATAAAATCAATGTGTAATCATTTTACACAATCAAAATATGTCCAACTTAGCAAATGGACAATATCTCATATTGGATGACAATCACACCGTTCGAGTTAGTTACATAAACCAACGTAATTTTTTAGTCATCTATATGTGTGTTCCTTTCTTGACATTTCACAATGTCCTACACGGTTATATTCAACACATAGTCAATTTTACATAATGACAAACCGTTCGATTGTTAGCAATATGAGTTGTAACAAGTCTTAACAATTGTTTATCTTTCACTAATAAATAGTTTGATTATTTGCAATAATATTCACAACAGAATATCTGCAACATCCGAATTTCTCAATACTCGGTACAAAACCAAGCAACTTGTTTATCATTGCTCATAAAGAGCTTCTTCTCGAACTTAAACTAATATTAGTGAAGGACAACTTGTTTATCATTGCTCATAAAGAGCTTCTTCTCGGACTTAAACCAATATTAGTGAAGGAATATCCTCACGCAAAATTTAACAAATTGACACAAATGTCAAGCCATTAAATTATACTAATGGGGCCAACCAGACCTCATATATCTTGGCTTTAAGCCATTCACTATTTGCTGAAATGAAGCCCACAGTTTCTATGTCGTCTTCTTGATACCTCGCACACTACAAAAGTGTAGTAATCAAGTAAAACCAAAAGAGGAAGTAATAATTCTTCCATAACGACAATGCGGCTCATAACACATTTATCATATAATGATGAATCACACAAGATTCAACACAATAAAAAAAAATGCTAAACAATTTTTTTTTGTTGATAAAATCTTAAAAACAACAAATATGCACACAAAAAATACGATAATGTTGTAACCATTAAAACGCATTTGTTCTATTACATTTTTTATGTTTACAAAGCTTAAACTCAGCCATAGAAAAACAAGGTTGAAAATTTTCAAGTAGGAGTAATATGTACAGAAAGTACTTTTATATCGAAATATAAAATTTCGATCATATGGTTCACTCTTTTATGCTCAAACTTTACACAAATAAAGTTTAATGTCTTATCTAGTCACTGTAAAAGATTGGGCTCAAACACTTTTGTTTACTATGAGAAAAACACATTTTCTCATGACAACGCATCTTTCCAAAATGCACGTCTGTACTAAAATAAAAGTTACAATTGAGTGGCTCACCCATTGAAGCTTACACTTTCCAGAAATGTTGAATTTCTTATCTTCGCACTTTAAAAAGTTGTGCTCAAAACGCATTTGTTTACTATACAAACAATGCATTTTCCCACGATTCCATATTAATACCAAAATTCTCATTCCGCAAGAATGAGTTTAATTCCGATATCCCGTCATGAAACCTTTACTAGTTACACAAACTAGCACCACTACAAGGTTTCAACTAAAATGCTTTATAAAGCATTTCCAAGGAACTGAAGTATCGTATCGATTTCATTGACATAAATGAGAATACAATGTCACCCATGAAACGAAAAAAATATAAGTGGTCACATAATCAAGTGAAGCATTTAGTAGTCTCATAATCATACTATTAGTGATCCACTTTATTATTTCATGTCACACATTAATATCCAGAACCAAACTGTTTCTTTTCCCTAATACTTCACATGTAATCATTGAACAATAGTCATCAGTATATTAAAACATATAATAAAGGTAAATATGTATGTCTGGATAACCGTCCATCAATAATTAAGATTCATAAACAAATGTAACAAACATCACATTAATTTCCTTCCTTTTCCATCTTATTGTGCAATGAGACTAATTACACTAGTTTACTTCAAGAGTAAATTTGAAATTGCTTAATAACCATAAAATCTGCATGTTATTATTGAACAAAAAACTCCAACGGTTTTACATCAATCTTAAACCGTAAATGGAAAGCAAAACGAATTTGGATTTTCAAACAAGCATAGTGTAATAAAGATACCATGCAAGTTCTATCCTCTCTAAATGATAAAAGGGATTCTAATGTCTTATGTCTACCATCCACCAGAGGATACAAAGTAACAAAGACAAGGAAAAATAATTATAAACTTGAATCATTTAATATCACCACGTAAGTTAAACTATGAGTAACTAATATTTTTAAATTTAAAGTCATTAGATAACTTCACTTATGAAACAAAACTATTTAATATATCTTTAACATATATCCCTCGTTATTTTACCAAATAGTCAAAGCAGTCAAGTTCCAAAATTTTCAAGTTATATAATAACAAGTTACAAGACCAAATAATATATAACAGTTTTATTTTCAACTAATTTAGAAAACCATAACATTCATGCTATTCATCATCCAATAACTCACATTTAAGTTACTTGTAGTTATTCTTAAATTTCATTAGATGCTTTAACCAAAAAATAGAACCACTTCATATCTTATATTTCTTAACGAAACAATATCAAAAATTTTCAAGCAATGTCTCATTCATTTTTTCAGTCAACCATCGCCTCTAATAGCAAATAAAATATGTCTTAAGATTGTTGTATATATGTGTATATTGCTATTTAGAGACAAATAAACAATGACATGAAAAACATAAAAGTGTAGATAATCATACCGTAAATATTTGATCGTGAAGCTAGACTCAAAACATAAATAAGGAAAATGTTGAGGCCTGTGATGAACACAGTTTCCTTAAGACATATTCGTCATCTCCACGGTGCTTGAGAATCATGAACGTCTATCTCTCATGATACAACAAAAAACAACAGATAACCCCGTTAGCACAAACAGGTTATCAAGGCGAACCAAAATCGTGCCTTTCCTCTATTACAAACCAGATATACAAGAAATATGATTGATAACAAAAAGGAGAGGAGTAGTGTATTTCTTGGTGTCATGAAATGAGAGAAGAGCTCTCAATATATAGGTGAGGAGGATGACAGAAAAATGGTCCAATTAATTATTACAATCAATCCTACTAATGGCTCATGAACATATAATTAAATTGGCCGTTACATATGACCAAAAATTAATCTTGCTCTAAAGCCCCATTAGTATATTTGATGACCATCAATTGTCATTCAAACCCATTATTGACCATAATTTTCCAACAATTATCTTGATGAATCATAAAGTCCTTATGATAATTCTTCTCTACTTTTGCCCTTGCTTCCGCCACGAGATCTGAATCCAACGACATTTGTACAAACCCGATTCGTGAGTTCCTTAATTGCCATTTTTGGTATGTTTCAGGCCTCTCAACCCGACTCCTCCCCTCACATGCCACCACATTCACAATGTCCCTCGCAAAAACATGTTGTTCAAAAAACTCTCTATCCTTGTCTTCCCGGCCATAAGTTGCCTCAAACATATCAAAAAGAGTTGTAAAGTGAAAAATCGCCTCTTTAAACCTCAGCTAACCCATGGCTTGTTTCCTCGACCCACTCTGCAGGTTGTGGACCAGGCTGCGGGAAATCAATTCCAGTTATTCATAGCTAAGGAGGTCCACCGCATCTTAAAGAGAGAGCGTGTATAATACAAGGCCACTGGAATACATATAAGATACCAAAATCGATAATGTGAACCTTATCTCGCCCCTCAACTAGCTTCATGATGGACTTATTTGCGTAGATATTTGACATTCTATGAAACGGGCATGCAATAATATACGCCTTATAAGATTTCAACATTTGGTCAGCGGAGACAGATGAAAAGGCTCGATACACTTCCATTACATTGCCACATATGCGTGCCTCGATAGCATTTGCAAAGTAATGAGCTTTTCTTTCAGGAGAACTTCCATTAGGAGACGAATATTTTCGTATCATCTCCAAAATTTAAACCTGGTGTTGACGAACAAGTTCCGGAAGCATGCGAACAAGACTTGGGATCGCGGCTCGTACCAGTAAAGCCACAGAAATAACTTGAAGACGGCGGCAGTCGCAACAAAGCGAAGCCTTATTTTTCATTGTCTTACTTTACACGCAGAGCAGGAGCTGGTGTCTGGATATCCAGCCCCATTTGCATAGGAGTTATTTGCGTAGAAGAACCCATCGCAAATAGTTCTCTTAGTATCGGAGTCTTCTTTTGACAGCTTTTCGAGGAGCATGCATAAACTGAAAGACTTGATTCACAGCAAACGTCATGTCGCTCCTGGTTTAGGCTATCTTTATTCACAACCTCATTCAACCCAATCTTTAATTAAAATATTATTTTCTCACTTATACACATATACAACCAATACATACAACAAATCTCAACCTTTTTACTATTTATCAACAACTCAACCCAATCAACATGCATAGTACTCAATATCACTAAACATGTATCATTGTACCAAGAGCTAGCCAACCATATTGTGATATGTGGCAGATTGGGTGAAGAAATTGAAGGTCACCAAGTGACCGGTTCGTGCAATTCTCTTTCTTTCTTTGATGTACTTTTAATATAATATTAATTGTTTGTTTCCTTTATACCCTCCAACCGATTGGATTGTATCACCAATAAACATAGTCAGAACCACTTTCTCAGAACACTGGATCAAAAGTTTTGTCACATTCACCACTTGCTCGACCTCCTTTCTTCGTTTTTTCTTCACATTCCATTGAAAAGAACTCGAGCCTGTGTTGTGTAACCAAAGATGAGTTATGTCCTCACAAAGAAGTGCAGTATCATACACCTTTAGTAGCTCGGTTTCTTGAGAGCCCTAACTCGAAGAATGTTTCTTGACAAGTACGTATACATTATAAAACGATGTCTCGGTAGCTTGGAGAGCCAAACTATCTATGGACATGCAATGTTTGTTTGCTAGATCATCTTCTTCCATTAGCATTTTATCTAAGTAATTAAACACCCCTTGATAGTGATCATCATCAACCTTTTTGTTTGGATCATGAGGATCAGGATTCGGGTCCATGTTTCTATAAATTGTATGTATGTAATTTTAATAATATCTATACTACATATAATGCATGAAGCACTCTCTCTCCAAAATTTTCAGATTTACAAGAAATAATGCATGGTTTACAACACTTCAATGCACCCAATTTTTAGAATTACAACAAAGTAAGCATATTGTACAACAAAAAACAGCATGATGTCATTTTAAGACCAAAATTCTACCAAACAACATTAATGCTATTAAAAACTGTTGGTCCCTTTTACTTGGTTAACTATAACTACAAAGCTAAAGTAACCAAGTTCTATGACATTAAACAAAGATGTATAAAAAGATTAACAATAAAGAAACGTAAACATAAGAGACAATATTTTCCAACGTTTAATTCTTTATTAGAAGTTAATAAAAAAGAATCGTACCCAAGTGTTTGCGGAATAACACTTGGGATTGAAAACGACAAGTGTGGTATTGACTCCTCACTAAACTCAATCTATGTTGAGTGACAACTTTCAGGACCCACTGAGCTATCTCAGGGGTTGTGTTGTTCTTTGGAGGAGTAAAAGTGGTTTGTGAATGCTTTGCATTAATTGCACAAACTTGTCAACTTTTACTCCTCTCTTATGCTACCTATTTATACACAAATGTGAACAACTCTATTATACAATGGACCTAAGTGTTCTTCAATAAAATCTTGATAGATTTTATTCTCTGGCAAGGGAAACTTCTTTGGGTTAAGTCCAAAAGGCACTTTCTGATGACAGTCTGGTTTTAGCCATTTGAGGAAAGTTTGACCTTAAAGTGATAAAGCATTTTAGTGAAACAGATCAAACTTTCCCGCCCAGTCCCGCCAAAACTTCAGTCTTCTAGTCATTAGTCTTCAGTACCATGGAGTTGTTGAGGAGTCATGGGGTTCAGTGAGTTATTGTCATCCTCACTGAAACCATCACCTTCTTCTTGGCTTTGATCACACTTCACTGAGTTCCGCCTCACTGAATGGAGAACCTTTCTTCTTAGGCTCGGTCTAAGCCTCCTGAAGATGACTCACGGAGTTACTGTTCACTCAGTGACTTGTTTATACTTAGGTTATTTTACGTTCAAATCCTTGTTAGAAGAAGATTGGGGAATTCAGTGACCCAACAAAAACACCCCTTCACCAAAAATTGCAACCATTTAAGCACAACTTACAATAGCTTTTAAGTAAATACAACTCATAAAACATAAAGCACAAGTATTTAAAGCACAATGATTTTAAGGTCAACAATCTATTCAACACATATAATTAATACACTAATTAATTCACCCCTTCACCAAATTATACAATCATTTAATCATAATGTACAAGCTAATCAAACTACTAAGCCAAGTACTTAAAAATAAAGTCATTAGGCCGGGCACAGTGGTCGGTCGACCGGGCCGGTCGCCCTGTGCTGACCGAGTCACCGCCACTGCAACCACAAGATCGATGAAGGTCGGACGGCTCCAAAATTCACAAACCAGTTACCCCCTCGACTAATTAATGCATTCCAAAAAAAAAAAAGAAAAAAATGTACCGTTACATATCAAAACAAAAACGAAGATGAAACGAAAGAATAAAAGAACAATCATTAATCAAGACAAAACAAACATCAAACTTATTCCATCTATGGTCCACGAACAGAAAGTATACAGTAACAATAATCTACATCTACCTCAGTTCTAACCCCATCTCCAAACCACTATCACGGTTAACACAACATAAAACCTTAGAGAGAGTTTTCGTTTGATATTCAAGAAAATGGTATGATTTTCTTGCAAACATAGATTGTTGGTTATGTTCGGTTATCAAGATAAGAAAGAAAGGAAGAGTATGTAATGTTTGTGTGGCTGCAAATCATGGCTGCGTATTTTTGTGAATGAAATTAGGGTAGGAATGAGGTAATTTAGGTTTTGTAAACGTATTTATAAGTCCTATCATTTGGGTTATATATCAGTTTCGTTGTTAATTGGGCTGGCTAAATGATATCACAAATTATTTGGTAGTTTTATCATGAGCCTTAATAGATATTGATGATTAAAGTTTGTTTAGGCTGAAAATGATTTTAGACTAATTACTAATTGAGCTGTATATTATTTGTATAGTATAGTTGATTTTGAGCTAATTTTGATATTTAGTTTATGTAAATAGTGTAAAAATGAAAATATAGCGGATATATATAGTGTAAAAAAGATGAATTTTTTTGGGAAAAAAATAAAAATATAAATGTCGGTCGTCTTACTATGCCTAAAAGGTTGCATGTAGGTCAGAAAATTTAAATGTGATTGTGCTGAAGGAAAGAATCAAGATTTCTGTTTGTGGTAGCTTCGGTTAACAGTAAATGAAATTATACTACTGATTTTTTATTTTTTTATGGGTCCTAATACCGTCTTTCACGATGTATAGGGAGATTGAGATTGGAAAACCCTTACATAAAGTAGAGAGGCTGCTTTCAGTTTTATCTAAGATAGGAAAGGACCTCCGGCCTTTTGTAGGGAGTGAGGATCGAACCATTGACCTCTAAGTTAAGATGCAAGGGGATTTTTAACTGATCCAACACTAAAATTATTATATTGTAAATTAATCGTTAAAAAAATATGACCTCATAACATCACATTACCAGAAAATATAGTTACAGGGTACCCGCCGCCGCATCGCGCGAGTACCCTGCTAGTGTACCAACTATATATAATCATATCTATAACTAAAAATCGGGATGTGAATATCAATCACTGTAGAAGAGGAAAAGACTTTGTCGTTTAATCCCCCTATAGGGTGGGCTCTGCAACTTTGAATAATTAAGGGTGTGAATTAAAGAGATGCCTTTATTATCTCTCATTTGTCTCATTTAATGATAACTCAGAATCGAAACAAGACCATCTATTTTAGGTAATTTGAAGTAGATTAGTATCCAATTGGTGAATGCTTGTCTGGACTAAGGGGGTGGCAACGAAGTCGGTATGGGATTCAGCATTATTCGGCGTGGATCGGCAAAACAAAACCACATGGTCGGCATGAGCTAATCGGCATAGCAATCGGTATACATTACCGATTCGGGGAAGAAAGAAAGCATTTAATTTTTGTACCGTTGCAAATGAATAGGGAGTTACCGTTTCAATTTTTGTTACATTTTCAAAAAAAAAAAAAAAATTTACCCCCTTTAAAAATCACAATTCACTTATTCACAATCACATTTTACCATCTTTTATTCAAATCACATATTCACAATCACCAATTCACTTTAAAAATCAAGATCATGGATCCTAGTAAATCCCAACAAGGTTCAACATCAAAAGATCGAAATCGTGGTCGTGGTCGAGGATCTCGACAACATCCCGTTCGGCCTCCACCACCTGGTCAAGAAGCATACTATCCCCGACCTCCACCACAACCTTACTATCCTCAACCTCCACTATAAGTCTACTATCCGGCACCTCCACCATTAAATCCAAGTCACTATAATATAGCAATGACAAGCGAGTTCAACCCTTTTAATAACTTTCGAGACGGTCCACCAAGACGTGAACAAAGTGTCGAAAGAGAATTACCGTTATACGATGATGAAGATGATGAAGATGAAGTTATTCCCGAAACCCAATTCCCAAATCCAATCGGTATATGATAACGCTCAAAGTTAACATGTTTTTATAAGCGTTATTAGTGTTTTTGTGTATGTTATTTGGTTGTTTTTATATGCTTTTGCCACTAAATCGTATCAAAGTATGTTTTTGTAGCATATGTAGCCAAATGCAGGAAAAATGGAGAAAAAGTGAAGGAAATGAAGTATACGCGATTACACAAAGACTCCCAAGCTCAAAAGTCCAATCTACGAAGTAATTCATATGAGAACCTAAGTTTTGTCATCTCAAAGTTCCAAAGTTCAGAAGTTAATCAAGTTTGGATAGTACATAAAGAACTACACAAGTCAAAGTCAAAGTCCAAATCAGCCAGAAATTACCATCCGATCGGTTGGTGTGAAACCGATCGGATTGCCATAAGGACATCTCTCCATCCGATCAGTACCAATCCGCAACCGATCGGATGGCCGAAACTGCATGTTTTTGCCAACTTTTGTGCACGAATCTTGGTCTTTTGTCCCATGGTTCTAGGCCCTTTTTAGTGTCTTATTGTCCAAGTTCAAGCATTTAAGTTCTTATTTATTACCATGAGTGTTGGACAAGCCTATAAGGGACCTCAAAAGTGCATAACTCAACACCATTCAACACACAATTGAAGATACCATTTACTCTCATTACTACACATAATTATTATCATCTTCTAGCTCTCTAAGGAGGAAAATTCGTGCAGAAAGAACCAGGAACTTTGGAGGACCAAGGAAGCAACATTTGGAGTCCGAAAATCTCAAGAAATCATCACCAACTCTTAGGTTATCAATACATTGTCATTAGTTATCAATTTCAAAGCATTGTAAGACTTATAACCATGGATTCTTATGTTAAATATTCTGAGTTTATTTGCATGTTTGTCATGAGTGGCTAGTAATCTTTTTACACTTGTTTTGATGATGTTTAATACTTAGTGATAGTGATGATTGTGATAACATGTTTTAATTCAATTTCAAGTCAATCCTAAGAACCAATTGTACCTTAAGTTTCATCGTGACATTTGTTTGCTCGTATGTGTTGTTTCTAGATTTGGTAACTCATCCTTATAAATTTAAATCTTGCAATAACAAATAGCATATCAGTATATTTTTTTTAAATCGTTATTTACAAATTATTTAAATCGTTATATATATATATTTTTTAATTCGTTATATATTTTTTTAAATTCGTTATATATTTTTTTTTTAAATTCGTTATAGATAGTTTCTTTTAAATCGTTGTGTATAAATTTTTTAAATCGTGATATATATTTTTTTAAATTGTTATATATTTTTTTTCAAATCGTTCTAGTATTTTTTTTTCAAATCGTTATATATATATTTTTTTTGTTTTAGGTGAAGAACAAAATGATGATGACGTTCAAGAAATAAAAAATCCGGGTAAAGTGGGAAAAAAGAATTGGACGATCGACGAAGAAGTATTTTTGACAAAAGCTTGGGTTCGTGTCTCAACATGCCCAAAGGTCAGGAATCAACAAAAGTCCGATAGCTTTTGGGGAAGAATTCTAGAGCACTTCAAGCAAAATGTGCCGGATACTTTACGAACATTCCATGGGTTGAACACAAAATGGAAAAATATGAATACCGAATTGAATACTTTTAACGGCCTATATATCCAACAAGTAAGTTTTAAATTATATACTTTGTATATATTTTTTATTTATATTTATTATTTGTTTACATTTATACTTGTTTATTTTAATTATTAGTGTAAATTTAAATTATATATCTTATTATTGTAGAACTGATGTCGTGATAGTGGGTGTGACGATCTTAACGTGATGAGAAATGCATTGGCCGATTATAAAAAGAAAACCAAAGGCAAGAATTTTATTCATATTGAGGCGTGGGAGGTAGTTAGGAAATCGGACAAATGGTTAGAACAACCAACCGTTAGTCAAACATCTTCGTCTAATACGGAGAAACGAAGAAAATCATCGGAATCTAGCAATGACAATGTTGAGACTATTATTCCGGATCTAAATGACGACACAACTCCTACACGGAAGAAAAAAGGGAAAAAGGCCGAAAACGAGTCGACAAAGAAGAGTATTGAATCGTTAGCAGATTATGCGGCAAAGAAGTCACAAATAATGGATGAGAATGTTGAGAAGAAACGTACGAAGGAAGAATTGACAGAAAAGTTAATGGCGGCACAACTAGAAGGGGTTCAAGAAAAGAATTTTTTTCGAGCAATGAAGTTCTTCAACGACCCCCATGATACAATACTAGACCCAACAATGCGCGACATTATGATTGCAAAAAAACGTGAAGTCACGGCCAAATATGGATGGCGTTGCAATTTTTAGAAATTGTTTTGTTTTTTTTTCATATCTATCATGTAACTTTTTTTTTTTTTTTTAATTATTAATGAAATTTGAAGTTTTTAATTTAATTGTTAAATATAATTATGAGTAAAAATAAAATAAAATAAAAAATAATAGTGTTTAGGCATCGATCGGCATAACATTGCCACTAAACATATGGAATTAGGCATCCAAAGGCATGAAATGAGTTGGTTGAAGATGATTGGCTAATTACATTAATTTTCTAGGTATCCTTAGGGGGGTGGCATCGTAGTCGGTATGGACTCGGCATGGACTCGGCGTGAATCGACATCACAAAACCACTCACTCGGCATGGCCAAATCGGCATTCCATACGGTATCAATTACCGATTCGGTGTGAGTTGGTGCATTAAATTTTTTGTACCGTTGGAGCTTTTAATTGTTGTGTTTGTGTTGGGTTTTTTTTCTCAGATGGGAATAAAAATGGTGTGTTTGTGTGTGTGTGTGTGTTTTTTTTTGGCCTTGTAATTGTTGTGTTTGTGTTGGGTTTTTTTCTCAGATCTTGGGAGGAAGAAGAAGAAGACCAAAGTTTGGTCCTTGTATATTTGTGGCTTGCAATGGTGGTTTTCCTTATCCACATTTTTGGTCCTTGAATTTTTTTTCTTTTATTTACATTTTTTTTAAAAGTAAATAACATTTTTATGTTTAGTTATTTGTTTTAAATGAAATAAATTTAATTTGTTTGAAAAAAAACAAGGTTTAAGCATGGTTAGGCATCACATTGCCACTAAAAATATGGACTTAGGCATCATTAGGCATGAAATTAGTTGGCTTAACAGGATTGACTAATTACTATTAATGTTTAGGCATCATTAGGCATGGTTGCCACCCCCTAACCATAGAGTTGAGGTTGTTATACTTTGTGAAATTGGATGATTAAAGTATGAAAGAAGACGAAACAAAAGTAGAAGGTGGCTTTCAAGATTCAAAGTTATGATTCAAGCATTATGACGATTAACCGTTCTTAGCTTGCAGGGGTGTATTAGACCTAATATAGTTAGGTGACTTAGGTCGGCCCTATGCGCTGTATGCATTAGATTTAGGGTTACGATTATAGTTGCTTTAGCTAGAAAGAGAACTACAAAAAAGACGTACATACAATAGATACATTCCTACTTCTAAGACAAATTAGATACAAATATAAAAAGGGATAATTGTTTGAAAATGTAACGAACTTGTCACGTTTTACAGTGTTGTGTATGTTGCTTTTAATTTTACTAAATAATGTGAATAATTGCCTAATTAGTCTATTATGTTCATTATTTAGTAAAATATACACAAAATTGTAAAACGTGGCAAGTTCGTTACATTTTCAAACAATTATTACCTTTTATTATATTAGAATAACACAAAGGGAATAATTGTTTTGAAAATGTAACGAACTTGCCACGTTTTACAATATTGTGTATGTTGCTTTATATTTTACACACAATAGACTGATTAGGCAATTATTCGAATTATTTAGTAAAATTAAAAGCAACATACACAACATTGTAAAACGTGACAAGTTCGTTACATTTTTAAACAATTATCCCATATAAGAATGAACCTTAAACTTCTTTTACAATAGTATCCTTTTTTGGCAGTTTCAGGACATGTCTACCCCTGACTATATTACTGTAACAAGATGATGAAATGCTAAGAGCAGTTTCAGCAGTAACGCAATTCATGCGTTAAAGGGATTTTAACCCACGTTAAATGTAAGTTATTGTTGCATGGTGCTGCGTTAAGCCGGCGTTAACGCCCGGTGTTAACCCCTTAACTCAACGTTAAGGGTGTGTTGTGTAAAAAAAAAAAAATCACTTTCCCCCTTAAATGAAGGAGTGTTTTTGTAAATTGTTGTTGAGTTAAGGTAGAGTTATTGTTGTGGGTGTTTTTTTGTGAGTTAAGGTGAAAGTGTTAAATCTGATGTGGCGCTGACGTGGCACCGTGTTAAAACTTAACTCAAGTTATTGATGTAAGTGCTCTAACACGCAATAATAAAATCATTTTTGAGGTAAAGTAAAATGGTTTTCAGGTAACTATAATAAAACGAAGGCTAGGGGTAGCTTTTTTCGCAAATAACATGTAGTATTAGAGCAGCCGGTATAGTCGAAGAAGGCATGCTCACCGTCCGACGTGGAAGAGGCAACGGCGAGCCGTTCCTCTTCACTACACCAATAGTGCCTCGCCGTTCTTCCTCGTTGAATCCCTCTTCGTCTGCACTAAGAGGGTAACCACTGACATCTTTTTTTTTTTTTTTTTTTTTTTTTTTTTTTTCCTTTGGATTTTATTTGTAAAATTTGATGTTTTTAAAAATGTATGTGTATATTTGTAAATGTAAAATGTATTTATAGTTTGAAATAGATAGTTTTTTTTGTAAGAATGTATTGTGTAAATGCTAATGCAACTATATTAAACATAAGATTGACCTAACTTGAAACAACATACAATTATTTTACAAATATGATAACGGTGGAAAAGATTTCAAATATTTTCACGTGTGGTTGATTTTGAGAAACAACACCACCTGGAACAGATATATTCATTAATTTCTTTTGTATTCATGTATCGTGTGTTGGTTTATGTTAAGTATTTCCGTTTCGTTTGTGATGTTATGTCAGTTTAAGTTTGAGTTTGAATAAAAGGCTTAACGGCTAGTTTCTCCAATAAAATTATCTAACGGCTAGTTTCAGTATAAATAGCATCTTTACTCAACTTCTTATTGTCAAACAACTTAAACTAAATTCCACACACACACACTATGGCTAACCAACCAGCTGAGGTGCAAACAAGAATACTTGCCCGATTACGCAATGAACAAGAAAATGAACTTAAGTTGATTAACAACTTGTTAGGTGAGATAGCTCGTATTATTCGACAGAGGGAGTCTCGTGCTCCAGAGGTCGAAAGGTTACGTGAGTTGCCTCAAGACCATCCAATAGTCATGGTCAATGTACAAACCCTTTTAAGAAATGATGAAACAGATTTGGAACTTCAAGTCGCATTGAGAATGGTCAGAGAACAAGTATTGCAAGTTTGGGAAGAAAAGTCAGCACTCATCGATAATTATAAGTCTTTATAAATTATTGATGATGTTGCATATCGTATTTATCCGTTTCTTTATTTTCATGTCGTATCGTTTTTTTTTATTTTTTATTTTTATTTTTTTTTGTTTTTTTTTTTGCAAATCGTATGGTTTTTTTCCGTATTGTAACTTTTTAATTTGGATGAAATAAAATTAATATGTTGTGTTATTTTTAAGTATTTGTGAAATGAATTTAATTTATTTAATGAAATGAATACAAAAATAAATGTGTAAGATGTGGGGCCCTAATAAAGAAGTTGAGGTTTGTTGTTTGGTGAGGAGGGGGTTTGTTGTGAAGAGGTGTTGGGTGATGTGACACACGTAGGACCCGAATGGGGAGGCAAACCTTGCCAGCTACACAAGACCTTGTGCTCTTATTTATGCAGAAAACAATAGCAAGACTTTATTTTTATTTCATATCATATCATGAAAACTATAAGAAACGGTATAACATAGTTAAGCAAAGACATATATTGATATTGCACCAAGGAGCTATGCAATTTTCCATGAGGAAATAGCATAAATCACCCTTCCTTTCCATTCTTGCACCATCCAATCCCCATCATTATCCACTATGAAATCCTTCTAGAACCCTATTTTCACCTTAGCCTTAACCTCTTTCATTATGTCCTTGTTCATTGGCACCGCGGTGAATCCTACCCTTTCGTTCCTAGCTTGCCATTGTTTATACGTCTCCGGCCTCTCAATCCTCTTTGTTCCTTCGCATGCTATGACATTGATCACTTCTCGACCAATTACCTCCTTCTCAAACAACAACCTTTCCTTATCTTCAAGATGCAATGCTGCCTCAAACATGTCAAATAACACCGAGAAGTTGAAATAAGCCTCACGAAATCTAGTCAAGAAGAATGGGGCATTGTAGTTCCCATTGACAACTCCATGAATGAACAAATCTGGCTTGATCGTCTTGATCAACTTCAAAACTGACTCACGCGGACAATCTATGGCTCCAAGTACAGTCTCATCAGGCACGTTTCTCAGCCGATACAAGCAGTTAGCTACGAGGATCTCGTCCTTGTCAATTTTAAGATCATCCATAGTAACAGTATCCCATTGCTTTGCTATTGCATGGTACTCAAAGGGGACGTTGAATCTTTTGCAGTAATCAGCTAGACGACGTCCTGTTTCTTCAACTCTCTCAGCTGGCCGAAAGCCTGGCTGAGGAAAGTCAATCCCTGTAATCTTTAGGCTTAGCGGCCCACCAGGTCTTGCTGAGAGGCCCTGAATGAGGCAAGGCCATTGGAATCCGTACAAAATGCCAAAATAAATTATGTGAAGCTTTGGAGAACCTCTTGCAAGGTTTCCAATCATTTTATTAACATAGATATTGGACATCTTCTTGAAAGGACAAGTTGAAACATAACCTTGATAAGCTTTAAGGATATCAGAAGAATTGATCTTACTTGAAGCTAAATTTGCATACAAATCCATTCCAGTGCCTTGAAAACGGGCCTTGAGTGCGTTAGCAAAGTAATGTGTCAATCGCTCATCAGAATCTCCATGAGGAGACGAATGGCTTCTGATTTTTTTGAGAAATTTTTCAACCTCATATTTGTTGTTTGATGAAACAGCTTGTGCACATTGAGTGAGTAGAATCTTTAAGTCAACGATTTCCTTTTTGGCATCAGTCCTCTTTCTTCTTTGTTTTCCATTGTTTTCAGGATTCGCCGGCTTATCAAAAGGACAACAAGCAAGTTCATCATGCAATCCAACATGTTTTGAACCAGGACAAACTAAAAGCTTATCGATCATGGTCACAATATCACCTTCCATCATTTCCTCACTACAACCACCTGCTAACTGCTTGTTGCTCCTCCCATGTTCCTCAAAACCACCACATTCTAACGGTTGTCGGTTCTTCTTTCCCCTCAAAGAACCTAATTGGCTTTTTGGAGGCTGAGTCTTGGAGAAATTAAGATCCAGAGCATTAATGCTTGATGGAAAATTCACTTGTTTTTGTGCAAGAACATCATAAAACGATTTCTCGGTTGCTTGCAGAGCAGAACAATCATGATACATAGATGACTTGTTCATCAAGTCATTTTCTTCACCCATAAGCATATCTTTAATATAATCAAGAACAGCCTCAAAATAGTCATGTGGAACAGTCGGATCATCACACTCGGTACAACCACAAGAACACCATCCTTTCTGTGCGTTTTGTTTGTGTAAGGTCTGATTGTACACAACTTGAGGGGATTCAAGCTGTCGGGATGTTGGAGATACTATTGTTTACAACATGCTCGTAACCGGGGTTGGGCAATGAAGCTGGGTGAGAGTGTTCACTGTTGTTAGTGACTAATGGTGTTGGTGATGGACTACTAACTATGCAAGTAACTCGTTTATATAGAACTTGAAAACCGACATAATAAAAGGAGTTACGTAACAATTTAACATGGATTGAATCAAGAACTAGCTAGAGAGATTGTGGATCATGTTACCTAACAAACAAGCAATGGGATATGGTGATGTATTTGAAGGAAATAATGAACACTAATTAGTCACAAGGCTACATGAGATACTAATAATTAGCTAGTTCGATTACAAGTGTTGGTGATGAAACGATTTACAGCCACCATTCATCATCAAGGCGAAGGGCGGTGGTCTGCTTGGTTTCAATGTATGCTATTTTTAGGATGGTCCTGATTTCCTGGAGTACAGGATAACTATAACTATTTGATGATGGTTTTGTGTTTCTTGTGATATGATGAGTGTCTAAATACTCATCATTTTATACTAATCTGAGCTGCCAAAACATCCAAAAATACTCAAATATGCATCATAATACTGAAAATATCTTAGAAGTGTGTTTTATATGTTTCAGATGCAAAATAATCAAAAACAGATAAAAAATGTACAAAGTTTGCATAATTGGCAGTTGGGTTATTATACAAAGAAGTGACTAAAGCTTGCGTAAAAGTTGTCCTAAGTTACTAAAGTTTCAAAGTTTTCATCCAGGTTACTGAACTTATGAAAGGCATACCCTTCTATAATTTCAGTGTTAATCGGGTAACTTGAACGTATTTTTTTTTATATGTTAAGTAACATAAATGTCGTGTTTTTACATGTTGAGTGATGTTTACATATATTCTTTATAGGTTCAGTAACCTCAAAATTACTGTTTCATAAGTTCAGTAACCTGAATGACAACTTTGAAACTTTAGTGATTTAGGACAACTTTTACGCAAACTTTAGTGACTTCTTTATATATTAAGCCATTGGCAGTTTCAGTCCCTCAACTTTCAAAACTTGTCAAAACTAGTCCCTGAAGTTTAAAAATGGAATAAAAGTCAACTTAAGTCCTTGGGAAGTCAAACATGTTCACAAATGATCCATGGATAAAAGTTTACACAAAATGGCAACTTTTACCCCTCAAGTCTCAAAATTGGCAAAATTAGTCCCTGGGTGTTCAAAAATGGAAATTTAACAAATAACACCCTTGTACTAATCATAAAATACAAATTGGAACTCTTTTGATAACTTTTGGGAAATTACAATTTCACCCCTCAAACTTTGGTGAAATTATATAAATGGTCCTTTAAGGTTTAAAATTTGAAATTTACAACTTTGGTCCTTGTACTATTGTTATTTGGCAGGTGTGATCCCTTGAATGATGTTTGGAAATTGTCACACCAGCCCCCTCAAATTTCAAGAATTACAAGTTTAGTCCTTGGGCCTACCAAACGGATCATTTATATACTCCCTTTAATCCAAAACCTTAATATCCAAATATTAAACCCAAAACCTTTCCCTGGCCCAAAATAGAAAAGCCCAACCACCCTAAGCCCTTTACCCTGTTTTTAAATAAAAGCGGGGTCAAACCCCGCGTTGACCACCTTCCTCCCCAACACAACTCCACCACCTGCTATAATCCCTTCCACCTCCACCTTCCATACTTTCCACCTCAAACCCTCTCTGTCACCTCCTAAACAAAACCCAACCTTTGGTTTTACCTCAGGAGAGGCCATGTGGAATCCCTACCATCTCCACCACACCCCTACACCTGCAACCTGACAATACCTCACCTCCATCACCCCAAATTGCTTCTACACTCCACCCTCCACCTCTACAAGTAAACAAGATGCATTAATTGTTCTGAAAATGCCTTTAGCCACGTGTCTCAGTTTTGGCGCCAAAACGTATTCAAAGGCTAGGATGAGTTAAAAGCAATCAATGGCCATGATTACAAGTGGGATTGAACAAGAGACTTGTGAGGAATTCAAAATGCTATAAATAGGAGCTGAAGCAAGATGGAATAAGTACTTGGGAATAGCCTTAGTCGTAGTGTAATTTAGCTTATTGCTTTCTTTTAATTAAAAGTCATTTACTGATTTCAATGTTTTATTATACATTGACAATGTGTAATAATCATTATTTACAGTTTTAATTACAAGTTATCTTTAAATTTCATGTTCTTTAAATTTGTACCTCTTAATTTCTTGCAATTTAAATTTATGTTGATTATAGTTGTGATTTGGACTCAAATAGCCCATATAAGCTCCTGACAAAGCTTATAAGCTTTTAGAAACCTTAATTCAGTTATAATCTTTTAAAATTCAAAAAATCAATAAAAATCAAGAAAATCAATGAAAAAATAAAAAATATGAGTTCATAATGAATAAGCAATGGAGCATGATGATAATTGGATGATCCTGGTTTAGTAGCTTTGTGGAAAGCTTTTAGGTTAGTTATTAATCCATGGTTCTCATTCCTCCATTGAATTCCAAATTTTGTAAGTTTTTATCAATTTTGCAATTTACTGTTTTAGTTTACTATATGTTTTGATTTTAATGTTTTTATGTTTACTTGTTATTGTTTAATGTTTTTAATGTTTAAAATTGTCTGTGTATGTTTTAAATTTCAAAGTTGCTTGATATCTCATTTTTTAACTGTCAAAATGGTATATGAGTAATTCTTGTTTTTTTTTTTTTTTTTTTTTTTTTTTTTTTTTTTTTTTTTTTTATATGTTCATTTGTTCTTAATACTTGTTAATATGATGTTTGAATTCATTTTTATGGACTTATTCATTGATATGCTTTGAAAATCCAAATATCATTAAGTTTAAGGTGTGTTTGGCATTGCTGATTACAGGGTGTTAAGATTAGCTCATGTTGTTATTTTTGGTAGCTACATGATACTTTGAGTTCCTAATGGTCTGATAAACCATTAGTCTATTGAGTATTCATTTAAAAGTCAAAATTACCATCTTTGATCACTTATTTGATCACTGTGATGATTAACATGTCAAAATCCATCTATTTTGTGTTTAAGTTGTTTATGTTGCTTAATTTCATGTTATTGTATCTTAATATAACATAATTAGTCTGTAAATTAGGTTATAAATTCATTTAAGTCAACAAAATAGTTTATAGCAAAAAGTCAAATTTCATGATATGCAGTTTTTGAATAAAATTGACAATTTAATTCTGAGCTTATTATTGAGTTTTAGGACTTATGCTTTTTAGGTATTATAGTTTTGTTGCTTATCTGTCTGTATTATTTTTGTTAATTTTTGGTTTAGTTTTTTAACTGCTTAATTATGCTTATTTCTGAGCTTGTTTTTCCAAAAGGTACCCTGTGCACAGGTTTATGACCATTTCTAAATAGCTCATAAATTGTTTATAAGTGCAATGATTAGTTTAGTTATTTGTTGTTTTGAGATCATTTACATGTAATCTAATTATGCAAATGCTTAAAAGCCCATTTGGTGCTTATCTTAAATGCTTAATTTGTTCATTTAAAATCTCAACTTTTAACTAAGTATACTGAGTAATCAGTATACTTATAGCAAATTCATAATCTTATAAAAAGCTTAATAATGGACAAAAGATTGTGTATCTTAGCTTTTTAAGAAGCCTAGGTACCATACTTTCTGGATTTAGTCTTATCCTAAGCTTTACAGCTTATGTGATAAGCTAAACTTAGCTTACATTTTGTTCAAAAATCACAACTTACACTGAGCAATCAGAACTATAAGGGCTTATTCATAGGCTTTTATAAAACTCATTAGTGAGTTGTAAGTTGTGATTTTTAGCTTCTTGGAAAGCTTATCTACCAGTCTCAAGGTTTGAAAGCTCAAATCTCATATTCAAGCTTATTTAATAGGCCTGCTTATAAGCTTTTACCTTGTCCATTTTTCATTGAACACTGGGTAACCCAGTGTTCATTAGCTTTTTCATAAGCTCACAAAAAGCTATTCCTGTGGATTTAGCTTGTGTTGTTTGCTTCTTTTAGAAGCTCATCAACCAATCTCAAAATCCCAATGCTTAATTTCCATGTTGCAGCTCATTTCATAGGGCTGCAACAAGCTTTTTGTTTGTCCACTTTCCTGAGTATGCTGAGCAATCAGTTTACTCAGGGTTATTTCATAAGCCCTCTAAAAGCTCCCTAGTGGACCCCACTAGGTGAGCGTTGGCTTTTTGAAAAGCCAACCAATCACACTTGCTACCTCAAAAGCTTATTTGGCCTTTTAAGCTTATTTCATGAGCTTAAATGGCCATTGCAAAAGGTTGCAGGGGTGTTTGGATTGTCGTGCATCTGAGTATTGCTTATTAGCTTATTACAAGCTTATAAGTGAAATCCAATGTACAGCTTGTGTATATTTGTCCATAATACTTGTGCATATAATATTTTTACTTTTGGTCCATGTGTGGAGCTTATACCAAGCTCATTTGAGCTTTCACTCAATCCAAGTTAAGCCATTGAGCTTAACTGACTAAACCATAAGCTCACACTTCTGTGTACTATCCCAGTGCATACACTTGCCCATAATACATATACACACATACTTATACCTTTTGTTTATACTGTATAGCTTTTTCCAAGCTTATGACTCCTCTGAGAGCCCAAAAGCTCAACTGAATTAGTAATAAGCCCACGAATGGCTTATTTTTAGGTTCTAAACTTTTTATCTTCATTAAACTTGTATAAATATAGTATTTAGATAAATCAGAAAAAGAAAATACCAAAAAGAAGCTTTAAAGCTAAGTGATAGCTTCTATTTAGAAGCTTTAAGCTTATAAGCCATCTGTGGTGGAAATAAGCTCTCACAGAGCTTATTTCTAAGTTTTGTAAAAGTTGGCTTTGTTAAAGTTCCGTATTTTAGCTTAGTGTACAGTTTTGCAAAAAGAAAAATGAAAAAAAAAATAAAAAAAAAATGCAAAAATGGGGTGTGTGGGATTCGAACCTGGGACCTCTAGGCTAGTATACATGCATAACACACACATCCCCTTCCATTTGCTCTGGGGCACCAGTTCAGTAAGTCTTTGCATACTTAATATACTTAAGGTAGTTTTAGTGTATTAAGCTTATTGTGACTGTTTGGCTTATTCCAGCTTATTGGAATAAGCTGATGACCCCAACTTATTTTTCCCAGCTTCTTTATCAAATAATATACTTTCCATAATTTTTTCATAATTTTTACTGTTCATTAGATAGTTTTTAGATTTAATTTTAATTAAATTAGTTTAAATGAAAAAGCCAAAAATAAATTAGTTCTAGTATTTAATTTTTATCCTAGATAATTTTTTATAATTTTTTCTAACTTTTATAAGTTATTTAGCATATGTAAAAATTACTTTTGCAATCTTTTAGTAAATAATAAGTAATATATTTTTAAAATAGCTTATTTATAATTTTTATAAAATTTTTATATTTTTTATGGATTCCTGAGATGGTTAAGTAAGTTTATAAAAAGTTTTATAGTTTTATAAATCAGTTTAGTATGTATAATAATTAAATTAGTTTAATTAAGTAAATAATAGTTTTAAATTAAGTTTGCTTAATTCTGTGAATAACATATAGTTTTTATATTTTTCTTAGCTTCTTATAATTATTTTAGAATTATGTAAAAAGTTTCAGATTTTAGTTTTCTAGTTTACTATTTATAATAATTCAATAATAGTTTTTAGAATTTAATAATAGTAAACAATTAATAATAAATAGAATAATTCTATAATAAATATATTTTTAGTTTCAGAAATTCTTTTATATCATTTTAAACTTTTCTAAGTTTTTAGTTTATTTATTTAGGCTTCCTTTAAGTTTTCTTTATATTTAAGTAAATATTAAATAAATAAATAATAGTTTTTCATTATTAGTAATTACATAAATACTTGTAAAAATTATTTTAATTCATAAATAATTTTCTTATATTATTAGGATCACAAAAATATAAATTTCACATTTGTGGAATTTGTATTGATCAGTTTTCAGTTTTATTATGGTACGTAGACGTTTAATTTAATTTAAACGTACATTTTTATTACTTTTCACATTTTTAGGTTTTTAGGTTTTGTTACCTTTTAAATAAATCTGTAATTAATAAATAAGTATTTTAAGTTTGTTTGATTTGCATTTAAGCCGCTAAGGCATGCAAATCCATCTTTTGTTATAATTCCCCCTTTGTTTTTGTACGTTTACGTTTATTTGAACCTAAACGTACGTTTGTAAATCCTTTTACATTTTAGGGTTTCTGATTGCACGTTTTTACTGATATAGCTGTGACAAGAGCTATTTACTATTCACATTCCTAGTGTTAGTCAGTCAGATTTCTGTTTCTATATTTAATTTCACCAGATCACACATTCGTTGTATTACAGAATTCACACCTCGTTGGGACATAACGACCTATGAATATTCTATACTCCTCGTTCATAATTGCATTTCCTCCCGGGCTGTCTGGCTTTTAGTACCGACCATTCACAAGTGGCTGAGAAATAAAGTTGGCTGGTGTGGGAGGAATCAAAATTTGGCTCCGCTACCGGGGAGGCTGTGCTGCGTATAACGAATTTGTATTTGGTTGAGATATCTATCCTTTGTATATATTATATATAATATTATATTTCCATTTCCAAAAACATATAAAATACAAAAATATTTTCCTTTTCATAGCTTACAACTTGCCCAGTTTGATTAAGTCCCTTAGTTACAACATTTGGTTGTTGGCTGTTTGAACACAGTTGCTGAGCTCTGTCAAGCCCAGATTCCCTTTCGAGGGGCGGTTGTTAGGATTTTTCTTTTCTCTGTATATATATATAAAAAGATAAAAATACAAAAACGTTATAAAATAAAAATGCCAAAAAGATTCTCCTTACCTTACTATTTATAATTCTGTGAGTGGACCCCACTCCAATTTGTCATCCAATCATTTCCCCATGAACCATTAAATTCGGGGTCGAGTCAAGCTAGCGACTCGGTTATCAAAAACAGTAGCTTCCTCATGAACAAATCAATTCGAGGTCGAGTCAAGCTAGCGACTCGGTAATCAAAAACAGTAGCATAAACATTGGTTTTCACCTGTGTACCACCCTAGTGTGGGGGTGTGCCCCACATGTTGTATATATTTTGAAAATGAAATGAAAAGTTGTAAATACAAAAAAATAAAATAATTGTTGTGTTACCCCACTTAGCTTTAAATGTTATCTTTTTACGTTCAAAGATTCGGCATAATAGCCGGGATTTTGAATATTGAGGACAATATTCATTTCTAAGTGTGTGTGTGGGGGGGGGGGGGGGGGGGGGGAATTCTGGCGAATTTGATCGATTATGTACACTTTTATGCTCTTTTTCCCCAAAATAGCCAAAATTTTAAAATTTTTCACTTAGTGGAAGTGCTTTGCACTAAACACAAAAAAATGGTAATCAATCCACCATGTCTAAACCACATAAGGATTGGCTAATCCAGGAGCAAACGGCTCTTGGTAAAGATATCTCAAACCCGTTGACGGCTTACAATTTGCCCAAAATTGTATGGTACCTCAACTCGCCATATCCTAAAAAGCGAATGAGTTGGCTAGCCCGCAAGATTATGACTTGTGGTAAAGGCAGTGGAAAAACCATAATTGGTAATCAGCTCACCAAGATGTTGACTATTCCATCAATAGTTGGCTAGTCCAGAAGCAAACGGCTTTTGGTAAAGACTAATCAAATCCGTTGACAGCTGGTAGTTTGCTCAAAATCACACGGTTATCAGGTGTACCACATTTCTTACATCTGGCTACTCCAGAAGTGATGGCTTTTGGTAAAGAGTTTTTCAAATCCATTAAGTTTTTCTCAAAAGATTGCTAGGGACTAGCAATGTTTTAGTGTGGGGGATTGATGAGTGTCTAAATACTCATCATTTTATACTAATCTGAGCTGCCAAAACATCCAAAAACACTAAAATATGCATCATAATACTGAAAATATCTTAGAAGTGTGTTTTATATGTTTCAGATGCAAAATAATCAAAAACAGATAAAAAACGTACAAAGTTTGCATAATTGGCAGTTTCAGTCCCACAACTTTCAAAACTTGTCAAAACTAGTTCCTAAAGTTTAAAAATGGAATAAAAGTCAACTTAAGTCCTTGGGAAGTCAAACATGTTCACAAATGATCCCTGGATAAAAGTTTACACAAAATGACAACTTTTACCCCTCAAGTCTCAAAATTGGCAAAATTAGTCCCTGGGTGTTCAAAAATGGAAATTTAACAAATAACACCCTTGTACTATTCATAAAATACAAATTGGAACTCTTTTGATAACTTTTGGGAAATTACAATTTCACCCCTCAAACTTTGGTGAAATTATATAAATGGTCCTTTAAGGTTTAAAATTGGAAATTTACAACTTTGGTCCTTGTACTATTGTTATTTGGCAGGTGTGATCCCTTGAATGATGTTTGGAAACTTGTCACACCAGCCCCCTCAAATTTCAAGAATTACAAGTTTAGTCCTTGGGCCTACCAAACGGATCATTTATATACTCCCTTTAATCCAAAACCTTAATATCCAAATATTAAACCCAAAACCTTTCCCTGGCCCAAAATAGAAAAGCCCAACAACCCTAAGCCCTTTACCCTGTTTTTAAATAAAAGCGGGGTCAAACCCCGTGTTGACCACCTTCTTCCCCAACACCACTCCACCACCTGCTATACTCCCTTCGACCTCCACCTTCCATACTTTCCACCTCAAACCCTCTCCGTCACTTCCTAAACAAAACCCAACCTTTGGTTTTACCTCAGGAGAGGCCATGTGGAATCCCTACCATATCCACCACACCCCTACACCTGCAACCTGACAATACCTCACCTCCATCACCCCAAATTGCTTCTACACTCCACCCTCCACCTCTACAAGTAAACAAAATGCATTAATTGTTCTGAAAATGCCCCTAGCCACGTGTCTCTGTTTTGGCGCCAAAATGTATTCAAAGGCTAGAATGAGTTAAAAGCAATCAATGGCCATGATTACAAGTGGGATTGAACCAGAGACTTGTGAGGAATTCAAAATGCTATAAATAGGAGCAGAAGCAAGATGGAATAAGTACTTGGGAATAGCCTTAGTCGTAGTGTAATTTAGCTTATTGCGTTCTTTTAATTAAAAGTCATTTACTGCTTTCAATGTTTTATTATACATTGACAATGTGTAATAATCATTATTTACAGTTTTAATTACAAGTTATCTTTAAATTTCATGTTCTTTAAATTTGTACCTCTTAATTTCTTGCAATTTAAATTTATGTTGATTATAGTTGTGATTTGGACTCAAATAGCCCACATAAGCTCCTGACAAAGCTTATAAGCTTTTAGAAACCTTAATTCAGTTATAATCTTTTAAAATTCAAAAAATCAATAAAAATCAAGAAAATCAATGAAAAAATAAAAAATATGACTTCATAATGAATAAGCAATGGAGCATGATGATAATTGGATGATCCTGGTTTAGTAGCTTTGTGGAAAGCTTTTAGGTTAGTTATTAATCCATGGTTCTCATTCCTCCATTGAATTCCAAATTTTGTAAGTTTTTATCAATTTTGCAATTTACTGTTTTAGTTTATTATATGTTTTGATTTTAATGTTTTTATGTTTACTTGTTATTGGTTAATGTTTAAAATTGTCTGTGTATGTTTTAAATTTCAAAGTTGCTTGATATCTCATTTTTTAACTGTCAAAATGGTATATGAGTAATTCTTGTGTTTTGTTGTTACAATTGTTTTTTTTATGTTCATTTGTTCTTAATACTTGTTAATATGATGTTTGGATTCAGTTTTATGGACTTATTCATTGATATGCTTTGAAAATCCAAATATCATTAAGTTTAAGGTGTGTTTGGCATTGCTGATTACAGGGTGTTAAGATGAGCTCATGTTGTTATTTTTGGTAGCTACATGATACTTTGAGTTCCTAATGGTCTGATAAACCATTAGTCTATTGAGTATTCATTTAAAAGTCAAAATTACCATCTTTGATCACTTATTTGATCACTGTGATGATTAACATGTCCAAATCCATCTATTTTGTGTTTAAGTTGTTTATATTGCTTAATTTCATGTTATTGTATCTTAATATAACATAATTAGTCTGTAAATTAGGTTATAAATTCATTTAAGTCAACAAAATAGTTTATAGCAAAAAGTCAAATTTCTTGATATGCAATTTTTGAATAAAATTGACAATTTGATTCTGAGCTTATTATTGAGTTTTAGGACTTATGCTTTTTAGGTATTATAGTTTTGTTGCTTATCTGTCTGTATTATTTTTGTTAATTTTTGGTTTAGCTTTTTAACTGCTTAATTATGCTTATTTCTAAGCTTGTTTTTCCAAAAGGTACCCTGTGCACAGGTTTATGACCATTTCTAAATAGCTCATAAATTGTTTATAAGTGCATGATTAGTTTAGTTATTTGTTGTTTTGAGATGTTTTACATGTAATCTAATTATGCAAATGCTTAAAAGCCCATTTGGTGCTTATCTTAAACGCTTAATTTGTTCATTTAAAATCTCAACTTTCAACTAAGTATACTGAGTAATCAGTATACTTATAGCAAATTCATAATCTTATAAAAAGCTTAATAATGGACAAAAGATTGTGTATCTTAGCTTTTTAGGAAGCCTAGGTACCATACTTTCTGGATTTAGTCTTATCCTAAGCTTTACAGCTTATGTGATAAGCTAAACTTAGCTTACATTTTGTTCAAAAATCACAACTTACACTGAGCAATCAGAATTATAAGGGCTTATTCATAGGCTTTTATAAAACTCATTAGTGAGTTGTAAGTTGTGATTTTTAGCTTTTTGGAAAGCTTATCTACCAGTCTCAAGGTTTGAAAGCTCAAATCTCATATTTAAGCTTATTTAATAGGCCTGCTTATAAGCTTTTACCTTGTCCATTTTTCATTAAACATTGGGTAACCCAGTGTTCATTAGCTTTTTCATAAGCTCACAAAAAGCTATTCCTTTGGATTTATCTTGTGTTGTTTGCTTCTTTTAGAAGCTCATCAACCAATCTAAAAATCCCAATGCTTAATTTCCATGTTGCAGCTCATTTCATAGGGCTGCAACAAGCTTTTTGTTTGTCCACTTTCCTGAGTATGCTGAGCAATCAGTTTACTCAGGGTTACTTCATAAGCCCTCTAAAAGCTCCCTAGTGGACCCCACTAGGTGAGCTTTGACTTTTTGAAAAGCCAACCAGTCACACTTGCTACCTCTAAAGCTTATTTGGCCTTTTAAGCTTATTTCATGAGCTTAAATGGCCATTGAAAAAGGTTGCAGGGGTGTTTGGATTGTTGTGCTTCTGAGTATTGCTTATTAGCTTATTACAAACTTATAAGTGAAATCCAATGTACAGCTTGTGTATATTTATCCATAATACTTGTACATATAATATTTTTACTTTTGTTCCATGTGTGGAGCTTATACCAAGCTCATTTGAGCTTTCACTCAATCCAAGTTAAGCGATTGAGCTTAACTGACTAAACCATAAGCTCACACTTCTGTGTACTAACCCAGTGCATACACTTGTCCATAATACATATACACACATACTTATACCTTTTGTTTATACTGTATAGCTTTTTCCAAGCTTTTTCCAAGCTTATGACTCCTCTGAGAGCCCAAAAGCTCAACTGAATGAGTAATAAGCCCACGAATGGCTTATTTTTAGGTTCTAAACTTTTTATCTTCATTAAACTTGTATAAATATAGTATTTAGATAAATCAGAAAAAGAAAATACCAAAAAGAAGCTTTAAAGCTAAGTGATAGCTTCTATTTAGAAGCTTTAAGCTTATAAGCCATCTGCGGTGGAAATAAGTTCTCACAGTGCTTATTTCTAAGTTTTGAAAAAGTTGGCTTTGTTAAAGTTCCATATTTTAGCTTAGTGTACAATTTTGCAAAAAGAAAAATGAAAAAAAATAAAATAAAATGCAAAAATGGGGTGTGTGGGATTCGAACCTGGGACCTCTAGGCTAGTATACATGCATAACACACACACCCCCTTCCATTTGCTCTGGGGCACCAGTTCTGTAAGTCTTTGCATACTTAATATACTTAAGGTAGTTTTAGTGTATTAAGCTTATTGTGACTGTTTGGCTTATTCCAGCTTATTGGAATAAGCTGATGACCCCAGCTTATTTTTCCCAGCTTCTTTATCAAATAATATACTTTCCATAATTTTTTCATAATTTTTACTGTTCATTAGATAGTTTTTAGATTTAATTTTAATTAAATTAGTTTAAATGAAAAAGCCAAAAATAAATTAGTTCTAGTATTTAATTTTTATCCTAGATAATTTTTTATAATTTTTCTAACTTTTATAAGTTATTTAGCATATGTAAAAATTACTTTTGCAATCTTTTAGTAAATAATAAGTAATATATTTTTAAAACAACTTATTTATAATTTTTATAAACTTTTTATATTTTTTATGGATTTTTGAGATGGTTAAGTAAGTTTATAAAAAGTTTTATAATTTTATAAATCAGTTTAGTATGTATAATAATAAAATTAGTTTAATTAGTTTAATTAAGTAAATAATAGTTTTAAATTAAGTTTGCTTAATTATGTGAATAACATATAGTTTTTATATTTTTTTAGCTTCTTATAATTATTTTAGAATTATGTAAAAAGTTTCAGATTTTAATTTTCTAATTTACTATTATAATAATTCAATAATAGTTTTTAGAATTTAATAATAGTAAACAATTAATAATAAATAGAATAATTGTATAATAAATATATTTTTAGTTTCAGAAATTCTTTTATATCATTTAAAACTTTTCTAAGTTTTTAGTTTATTTATTTAGGCTTCCTTTAAGTTTTCTTTATATTTAAGTAAATATTTTAAGTTTGTTTGATTTGCATTTAAGCCGCTAAGGCATGCAAATCCATCTTTTGTTATAATTCCCCCTTTGTTTTTGTACGTTTACGTTTATTTGAACCTAAACGTACGTTTGTAAATCCTTTTACATTTTAGGGTTTCTGATTGCACGTTTTTACTGATATAGCTGTGACAAGAGCTATTTACTATTCACATTCCTAGTGTTAGTCAGTCAGATTTCTGTTTCTATATTTAATTTCACCAGATCACACATTCGTTGTATTACAGAATTCACACCTCGTTGGGACATAACGACCTAGGAATATTCTATACTCCTCGTTCATAATTGCATTTCCTCCCGGGCTGTCTGGCTTTTAGTACCGACCATTCACAAGTGGTTGAGAAATAAAGTTGGCTGGTGTGGGAGGAATCATGATACTGCATTGATTTTGTATAGTTAGCCATATATTAGATTGCTTCTTTTGAGAATTGGGAACAGATTTCATATTTAGAGTGCCGATCGGCAAGCGTGGCTGCCACTCACTCGGCAAGCCCTAATCGGTGCTGCAAGCGGTGTGTATCACCGAATCGGTGAGATCTTTTCCAAGAAAAAAGGGAATGTTGACATTCAATGAAAATGGAACGTTGGGTTCATGGTTGGACGGTAAAGGTCTGTACGTTGGGTTCATGGTTACGTAGATGTGTAGAGGATGAGGAGAGGGTTATGATGGTGGTGGTCGTGAGGTGTGGTGACCGGCGGTGGAGGCTGTGGTGGCCGGCCAAGGGTGGCGGCTAGGGTTTTGAAGAGAGGAGGATGGTGTTGTGAGATGGGGAAGAAACAAAATGAAGAAGATGGTGTGTTTGTTTGTTGCTTATATTAAAACAAGGACCATTTGTAATTTACTCTTTACTTTATAAAATAAAATAAGTAAAAAATATAATTAATTTTTTTGGTACCAAGATTGCCATTAAAAAATGATGTTGAGGTATGTTGTGGTATGAAATATGTTGTTAACATTTTATTGGTTGATTTTGTTAATTGTTGAGGCAAGGTGTGACAAGGTTGCCACCCCTCTTAATGAGAAAATCCTTAGAATATGATTAGGTTGATGATTTGCACAATCAAGAAAATGATTGAGACACTACAATTAATTGTTTTTAGACATTTATACCTTCACATGGGTGAAAGTGTAAGGGTAATTGTGAGGGTATAAATGACCAAACATAATTAATTGAAGTGTCCCAATCATTTTCTTGAGTGTGCAAATCATTTCCCATATAATTATTACCGAAGCGTGCATGCATGTACAACTGTACAAGTGCTCAAGTTTGTCATGTAAAAAAATAAAAATAAAAATAGAGTTCAATTCTAAAAAGCTAAAACCAAAACAATTTATTCAAACTCATACTATAAATAAATCCATCAAAAAAATATGTATAAAACATATTTGTTGATTTTGTTAAAAAATGAAAAAAGAGAGTTAATTAATACGGCAAATTTTTTAAAAAAGTACTATTATACTTGCCACCATTTGTTTTCTTGGGTAGCGAACAAAAATTTTTGCTTTTCATTACATTTTTCCCTTTTTTGATCTTTTATAGGTCCTGGAAACTTGTGATGACCATTTTGTCCAGTAAATTTGCGAAAATTGCATCCACCGTCCCTAGGATAATTACGTATATGGTATCTCTGGTTTAGCAAAAATTGCATCCACCGTCCCTAATTTTTTTTCTTCTTTTGGATCCACTTATTGTTTTGATCAATAACGATTTTATACGCTTTCGTCCATTTTTATATGTTTTCGTCTGTTTTTCTTACGTTTCCCTCTGTTTTTTTACGTTTTCATCCGTTTTTCTACGTTTTCTTCCGTTTTCTTAAGTCTTCATACATTTTTATCCGTTCTCATCCATTTTTATACGTTTTTATATGTTTTCATCCGATTTCTTAGGTTTTCGTCCACTTTTATTCACCCGTTTTTATATGTTTTCATCCGATTTTATACGTTCACATGTGACAAAAAAATTCAGAATTTTTTACATGCGACAAAAAAACAGTTCTAAAAAAATATTTCAGAAAAAAAATCAGAAAAAAGTTTTCTGACAAAAAAAATCTGAAAAAAAAAATTGAAAAAGAATTTCGAAAAAAAATTGGAAAGAAAACTGAAAAAGAATTTTGAAAAAAAATTGGAAAAAAAAATTCCAAAAAAAAAAATTCTGAAAAAACAATCCGTTTTTTTTCTTTTTTTTAAGGGACCACTTATGTAATTTACCTTAGGGACGGTGGATGCAATTTTCGCTTACCCACAGGGACCATTTATGTAACTTGGAAGGGTAAAATGGTCATCACTAATCATGAGTACGCATAAAAAAAAAAATCGAAAAATGTGTATAAAAGCAAAAAAAATTGTTCGCTATCCAGAAAAACATATGGTAGCAAGTAGGGGTGAGCAAAACCGACCGACGACCGAAAACCGACACATACTGATCGAAACCGACCCCGACCGACACAAACCAAGCTATACTCGGGTTGGGATTTCCAGGAAGTCGGGACTCGGGATAAACCGACAAAACACAAAGAAAATCACACAAGTCGGGACTCGGGTCGGGATTCGGTTAGGGATTTTCAAGTTGTCGATTTTGGGATGGGTCGGGCTCGAGTCGGTTTCGGCCCGATGCTCACCCCTAGTAATAAAACTATACTTGTTAAGTTTTATGTAAATTATATTGGTATAAATAAACTTATCAGTTTTCATGTTTTTTAAATAATTTTATAAATGATTAAATAACCCTTACACTTTTCACCCCTAAGATTTTTTTTGTTACTTAAATAAATATATGTTATCGTTTTCTTATAAATATTATTTATAAACTTAAAAATGAAAACACGAGTTATTGAGATATGTAAATCAATACACGAGATTGTACATATGGGAATGACTCATGTTACTCCTTTTTATAAGATTAAATAAGGATGTCCTGAAAAGGATTTTATTTATTTATTTATTTTCTCTCACTCTCTACAATCCACATTCAATAACGACTTATATATTCCTCTTTATAAGTTTAACCGCACATACACGGGTTCAAAAATTAAATGCGGCTTAAATTATTATTAATATGAATTTAAATATCAACATGAAGGCACGGCCCACAAGTTATTATAAGACGAAAATAAATGCATGAGCATATGTAGCAAAGATGTATGTAATTGCTCTTTAAAATTTAAATAAGGATATCCAGAAAAGTAATTTTTGATCAAATGTTATTATGTGCTATTAAATATGCATAATGTTCGGTTATAATAATAATAATAATAATAATAATAATAATAATAATAATAATAATAATAATAATAATAATAATAATAATAATAATAATAATAATAATAATAATAATATGAGAACTCATTTTTGGCCAAATCGAGGGATTCGATTAACCAATGAGTGAGCTCGGTTTTGAAATCTAGCCCTCTCATTGGTTAATTAGATTCCTAAGTGAGAAAAAATAGGGCAGTTATAATGTGATTTTTTTTTTTTTTAGTTTTGTGGTGAAAAAACACATGTGTCAAAAATATGAATTTTTTTTTAAAAGGGCGGAGGAACTGTATTGAAAAATTAGAAACAAAGCCCAAGCCCAATCAAAAACGTAAACAACCTACACATCTCCTTCTTCTCATTATTTCTACAGAGACGCTTTAGAAATCTAAAACCCTAATACACCATGCACTCCGAAACCCTAATACCCCATGATTCTTTAAACGAAAAAAGCTTACCCGTGAACATCCTGGTTTTATAAATCAAAGGTTATTCGGTTTATTCTTATGAATCTATTATTTCCTTTTTATTAATGTATTGATTAATGTTCTTATAGAATGTTTATGTTTTAACAATATTTTGTATTGATTATAGGTCAATCAAAGGTATGGTTTTCTGTTATTAAACTTAAGTTTTACTAACTGATGCACTTATTGATTTATGCATGATTTAGATTTTCTGGTAAAGATTATGTTTGATTGGTTCACTATGATCTCAATTTAATTGTATTAGGGTTCAAGTTTCTGGAATAAGGTATTGTTTTTATTTGATCTCTAAAACTTTACCTTTTTATTTACACTATGAATAATGTTTTCTTTTGATTATCAAACATTCCATTAGTCTTATAATTTGATATATCTTGAATTTTGCAGGTTTCATGTGTTATATCTCCAATTTTGTAAGTCAAGATGATTTTTATATGTCTCTTCATTATGACTATATGAATAATGCTTTTTTTTTCTTTATAAATATGTAATCTTTTATATAAAGGATTATGTTGTTTTTGTTTATGTATTAATTTAAATTTTCTGAAAAAGATTAAATTTTGATGTGTTTTTTGTGTAGGTTGTGATTAGAACATCTGAAGCTATGTGTTTTGCTTTTCTTGGAGCTTTGATAACGTATCAAATTTAGGGTTTTTGTTGTTCTAGATTCAATCTGCTTAGGTGTGATTTAATTCAAGTTGTTTATTGTGTTTGCGTAGTTTATTTTCGTAGATTTCTTCCGAATTGATATGGATTTTTGAAGCCTGAATCTTCAGGTAATATAATCTTTGTTTTTTTAATGATTTGGTTATACCGATATGTATAATTATGTTGTGTTTCTGATTAAGAGCCGTTTCTGATTAAGATCTATTTTTGATGAAGATGTGTTTCTGATGAAGAGGTGTTAATGTATTTTTTAGTTGAATTTTCAAGGTTTTGGTCTATATTGCTTTATTACTTATCCGTTGTATCATCGGGAAAAATCGCGACACATGTGGTACAAAATTTTTGGCCTTTTGATTAATTTGGGGTTTAGTGGACGAATGGATGTTGATTCTTGACTGTCGTAGGCGGATTTGTTGTTCTACGAATCGATTTCGGGGTTTGAAGTTAGGTTTGTGGTTTATGTATATCGAAGAGGTATATACTTTTTGTTTGTATTTGCTGCTTTTATTTTAGCATAACCTTTGTGTCGATATTGAATGTGGTTCTTAGAAATTATGGACGTGGTTACTGGTGCCGGTATGGTCAAACTGTCGAAATATTAATCAAATTTAAATAATCATTAATAATAGAATAGTTTAGTATGGCTTTAATGATTATATAAGTGTCATACCAGTAATGTTACAATATGAGTGCAAATTTAAAACTATTCTATTATTAATGGTCAAACTACCATTAATGATTATATAAGTGTATCATACCAGTAATGTTGCAATATGAGTGCAATGTTAGTGGTCAAACTGACAAAAATAATGGGTTTTTGAATGTCGATATGTAAGATGCATTTGACATGAATGCATCTTGAGAGAAAGGTATAATTTCTATTTTGAGCAATGAACCTAACATTGCATTTGGAGAATAACTTAATAGAGATACATGTATTCGACACATAAAAATAAAAATTTCATGTTAGGTTTATGATCGGATATAGTAGTGAGGTTGTTAAGTAACTTTTTGATTGATCTGTTTGTAGATGGAAGCTTTAGTACCGTTGAAACCGTTTCTTCTGCAAAGTAGCCGAGCTGAAAGATGGCCATATTCTGAAAGTAAGCCTTTGAAGTTTAGACCGTGAAGATACAACAACTATAGCACATGTTTTGGATTGCATAATGTTCATTTGTCAAGTATTTGAATGTTTACATATTTGATTTTGGCTTATTATGAGACTTCATTTAGGGGGTGTTTGAATTAGCAGGAGTGTCGAGAAGAAACATATGTCGATCTTCCTCTGCGTAGCCTTTCAAGATCATCATTTGTTGTTGCTGCTAATGGTTTCTCTGAACATAATGCTACGACTGAAAAGGTATTGCCTTAATAAACCATGTTTCGATTTAAATGGTGAGTAATTTAATAATGAAGTTAGTAGATTATTTCAGTTTGTTACAACTGTTGTCTAAATACCATGTACAGGAGGACATAAAGACAAAACAAGCATGTTAAAATAAATGGTGGACTACCATTTGATCTTGCAAAATTTAACACTTATCTAGGAACCAAAGATCTGCAGGTGAGCTAAATATTTGTGCAGTTTTCATTTCTTGTGTAACTTGAGATAATAGGTGAAGCTAAGTTGCAGGATCTATATCATTTATTGTAATAATTTAACTTCTTTGCAGACTATAAACAGCTCGAACATTGAGTACATCAAAGAACTCAATCAGGAGCTTATAACACTGTTATCGATGGATCATGTCAAGGGTCAGATGCCGCTATTAAAAAGTTAAGGCTTACCCCTGGTGGTTCTATGGTATATAATTTATGCATCACTGCATTTATGAATTTTAAATTCTCAAGTACTTTATACACTTTCCAGATTTATTCTGTGGATGTATCATGAAGGAAACTTAATGATAATGATATGTTTTTATTGAAACTCTTTATGTTCGTTCGCAAAACAATTGATGATCGGAAAAAGATAATTATTGCAATTAATGCTGCCTGTGGCATGGAATATCTGCATGAAAACAATCTCACACACTTCAACTTTAAGTCTCACAACCTGCTTGTCAATATGACGGATCCTTTGAGGCCAGCGCGCAAGGTATCTAGCGTATCATTTGGCATGTTTATAATTCTTCCTTTTGTTTAAAATTATCCATATCCATGAAATAGACATGATTCAAATGCTGTTATTTCGTTTAAGATTGGAGATTTAGGTTTATCGAGAATCAAGAAGCAAATACTTTTATGTGGCAGTGTGTAAGGAGCATAACCATGGATAGCTCCGGAACTTTTGAACCGCAAAGAAAAGTTCAGTGAAATGGTCAGATTATCATTTTTATTGATTAGCTTGTCATTCTTCTTGAAATTTTTTTTTGTAATCTATGTTAGTAATGCAACTGTAATTGTATGTTTAGGTTGATGTCTACTCTTTTGGGATAGTGATGTGGGAATTATTGACCGGGAAGGAAACTTATGCAAATATAAGACCGGAGACAATGATTGGTATGCTATACGATCAGTTGAACAAATATAGTAGAATAATGAAACATTGTCTATTTTATTAAAAAAAATTATCTGTTATATGATGTTTGTAGGTGGTATACTCAATAGAAAATTGCGACCTGAAATCCCATGTTGGTGCAACCCACAATGGAGGGCCCTAATGGAGAAGTGTTGGTCATCTGTTCTGGATGCTAGGCCAAGTTTTTCACAGATAGTGATGGAGATCTATGAACATCAAGTAACCTGAACCCCTCTAACTGAACTTTCTATATGCGTTGGTGATCCAGGTACTTGAAGTTGATATACTTCTAAGGGTTATTGATACCCCTTATTTCATATAGGGAAATCAAATTCTGCTCCTCCATGATTCATGCATACATGTTGCCTTGTCGACCTTTAAAGGTTTGTATGCTGTTTTTCAGAGCGATTACATGTTGTTAGGAGATCAGAAAGTTGGATGTTTGGACATCAGAAATTTGATGTTTCGACAGGTATGTATGCTTTAATCTTATAATAGTTCCTTGACACTGTGTTCTTAAGTCGGATTAATGGAAGAAAATGAAAGAAAGTGAAAAGGTTTACTCCTATATTGTGTTCTTGAGTTTTACTTAAAGGAAGGAAAGTGAAAAGGTTTACTCCCACGAAATCACCCAAATCATACTATGTGGAAGTAAACCTTTTCACTTTCCTTCCTTTAAGTAAAACTCAAGAACACAATATAGGAGTAAACCTTTTCACTTTCTTTCATTAATCTGACTCGAGAACACAGTGTCAAGGAACTATTATAAGATTAAAGCATATATACCTGTCGAAACATCCAACTTTCTGATGTCCAAACAACATGTAATCGCTCTGAAAAACAGCATACAAAACTTTAAAGGCCGACAAGACAACATGTATGCATGAATCATGGAGGATCAGAATTTGATTTCCCTATATGAAATAAGGGGTATCAATAACCCTCAAAAGTATATCAACTTCAAGTACCTGGATCACCAACGCATATAGAAAGTTCAGTTAGAAGGGTTCAGGTTACTTGATGTTCATAGATCTCCATCACTATATGTGAAAAACTTGGCCTAGCATCCGGAACAAATGACCAACACTTCTCCATTAGTGCCCTCCATTGTGGGTTGCACCAACATGGGATTTCAAGTCGCAATTTGCTATTGAGTATACCACCTAGAAACATCATATAACAAATATTTTTTTTAATAAAATAGACACTGTTTCATTATTATACTATATTTGTTCATCTAATTGTATAGCATACCAATCATTGTCTGCTGTCTTATATTTGCATAAGGCTCCTTCCCGGTCAATAGTTCCCACATCACTATCCCAAAAGACTAGACATCAACTTAAACATACAATTATAGATGCATTACTAACATAGATTACAACAAAAGTTTCAAGAAGAATGACAAGATAATCAATAAAAATGATAATCTGACCATTTCACTGACCTTTTCTTTGCGGTTCAAAAGTTCCGGAGCTATCCATGGTAATGCTCCTTACACACCGCCACATAAAAGTATTTTCTACTTGATTCTCGATACACGTAAATCTCTAATCTAAAACGAAATAACAGCATTTGAATCATGTCTATTTCATGGATATGGGTAATTTTAAACAAAAGGAAGAATTATAAATATGCCAAATGATACGCTAGATACCTTGCACACTGGCCTCAAACGATCTGTCATATTGACAAGCAGGTTATGAGACTTAAAGTTGAAGTGTGTGAGATTGTTTTCATGCAGATATTCCATGCCACAGGCAGCATTCATTGCAATAATTATCTTTTTCCGATCATCAATTGTTTTGCGAACGAACATAAAGAGTTTCATTAAAAACATATCATTATCATTAAGTTTCCTTCATGATACATCTACAGAATAAATCGGGAAACTGTATAAAGTACTTGAGAATTTAAAATTCATAAACGTAGTGATGCATAAATTATATACCATAGAACCACAAGGGGTAAGCCTTAACTTTTTAATAGCGACATCTGACCCTTGACATGTTCCATAGATAAATGTGCTATAAGCTCCTGACCGAGTTCTTTGATGCACTCAATGTTCGAGCTATTTATAGTCTGCAAAGAAGTTAAATTATTACAATAAATGATATAGATCCTGCAACTTAACTTCAACTATTATCTCAAGTTACACAAGAAATGAAAACTGCACAAATAGTTAGGTCACCTGCAGATCCTTGGTTGCTAGATAAGTGTTAAATTTTTCAAGATAAGATGGTAGTCCCCCATTTATTTTAACATGCTTGTTTTGTATTTATGTTCTCCTGTACATGGTATTTAGAAAAAAGTTGCAACAAACTGGAATAATCTACTAACTTCATTATTAAATTACGCACCATTTAAATCGAAACATGGTTTATTAAGGCAATACCTTTTCATTCGTAGCATTATGTTCAGAGAAATCATCAACAACAACAACAACAAACGATGATCTTGAAAGGCTACGCATAGGAAGATCGACATATGTTTCTTCTCGACACTCCCGCTAATTCAAACATCCCCTAAATGAAGTCTCAAAATAAGCCAAAATCAAATATGCAAACGTTTAAATACTGAGATAGTTGACAAATGAACATTATGCAATCCAAAACCTGTGCTATAGTTGTTGTATCTTCACGGTCTAAACTTCTGAGGCTTACTTTCAGAATCTGGCCATCTTTCAGCTCGGCTACTTTGCAGCAGAAACGGTTTCAACAGTACTGAAGCTTCCATCTACAAATAGATCAATCAAAAAGTTACTTAACAACCTCATTACTATATCAAATCATAAACCTATCTTGAAACTTTATTTTTATGTGTCGAATACATGTATCTCTGTTAAGTTATTCTCCAAATGCAATGTCAGGTTCATTGATCAAAATAGAAATTATACCTTTCTCTCAAGATGCATTCCTGTCAAATGCATCTTACAGATCGACATTCCAAAACCCATTATTTTTGTCAGTTTGACCGCTAACATTGCACTCACATTGCAACATTACTGGTATGATACACTTATATAATCATTAATGGCAATTTGACCATTAATAATAGAATAGTTTTAAATTTGCACTCATATTGCAACATTACTGGTATGACACTTATATAATCATTAAAGCCATACTAAACTATTATATTATTAATGATTATATAAATTTGAATAATATTTCGACAGTTTGACCATACCGGCACCAGTAACCACGCCCATAATTTCTAAAAACCACATCCAGTATCGACACAAAGGTTATGCTAAAATAAAAGCAGCAAATACACACAAAAAGTATATACCTCTTCGATATACATAAACCACAAACCTAACTTCAAACCCCGAAATCGATTAGTAGAACGACAAATCCGCCCACGACAGTCAATAATTAGCATCCATTCGTCCACTAAACCCCAAATTAATCAAAAGGCCAAAAATTCTGTACCACATGTATTGCGATTTTTCCTGATGATACAACGAATAAGCAACAAAGCAATATAGACTAAAACCTTGAAAATTCAACTAAAAAAAATACAATACTTGTTCATTAGAAACACCACTTCATCAGAAACACATCTTCATAAAAAACACCTCTTTATCAGAAACACATCTTCATCAGAAATAGATCTTAATCAGAAACAACTCTTAATCAGAAACACAACATAATTATACATACCGGTATAACCAAATCATTAAAAAAAACAAAGATTATATTACCTGAAGATTCAAGCTTCAAAAATCCATATCAATTCGGAAGAAATCTACGAAAATAAACTACGGAAACACAATAAACAACACGAATTAAATCACACCTAAGCAGATTGAATCTAGAACAACAAAAACCCTAAATTTGATACGTTATCAAAGCTCCAAGAAAAGCAAAACCATAGCTTTAGATGTTCTAATCACAACCTACACAAAAAACACATCAAAATTTAATCTTTATCAGAAAATTTAAATTAATACATAAAAAAAACAACATAATCTTGTATATAAAAGATTACATATTTATAAAGAAAAAAAATGCATTATTCATATGGTCATAATGAAGAGACATATAAAAATCATCTTGAAATGTTTGATAATCAAAAGAAAACATTATTCATAGTGTAAATAAAAATGTAAAGTTTTAGAGATCAAATAAAAACTATACCTTATTCTAGAAACTTGAACCCTAATACAAATAAATTGAGATCATAGTGAACCAATCAAGCATAATCTTTACCAGAAAATCTAAATCATGCATAAATCAGTAAGTGCATCAGTTAGTAAAACTTAAGTCTAATAACAGAAAACCATACCTTTGATTGGCCTATAATCAATATAAAATATTGTTAAAACATAGACATTCTATAAGAACGCTAATCAATACATTAATAAAAAGGAAATAATAGATTCATAAGAATAAACCGAATAACCTTTGATTTATAAAACCGGGATGTTCACGGGTAAGCTTTTTTCGTTTGAAGAATCATGGGGTATTAGGGTTTCGGAGTGCATGGTGTATTAGGGTTTTAGATTTCTGAAGCGTCTCTGTGGAAATAATGAGAAGAAGGAGATGTGTAGGTTGTTTACGTTTCTGATTGGGCCTGGGCTTTGTTACTAATTTTTCAATACACTCCCTCTGCCTTTTTAATTTTTTTTTCACATTTTTGACACATGTGTTTTTTCAGCACAAAACTAAAAAGACGAAAATTCACATTATAAATACCCTATTTTTTCTTGCTTAGGAATCCAATTAACTAATGAGAGGGCTAGATTTCAAAACCGAGCTCTCTCATTGGTTAATCGAATCCCTCGATTTGGCCAAAAATGAGTTCTCATATTATATATATACATATATATGGGGATAGCTTGGCTACAATTTTTGTAGCTAATTGGCTACAATCCTTTATAAAAAATACACTAGCATTGAATCAGGGACCCACAGAAAAAAAATCAGGACCCACAAAATGAATCAGGGACACACATTTAAAGCACAAAATTGTACCCAATTGGTTACAATTAATTGTAGCTAATATTTTCCATATATATATATATATATATATATATATATATATATATATATATCATTATTAACCAAAAACTAATCTAACAAAAAATAAACCCAAAGCCCCGTGCGTGCACGGGGGTCTAGCACTAGTAATAATAATAATAATAATAATAATAATAATAATAATAATAATAATAATAATAATAATAATAATAATAAAACATGCATAATTTCTAAAACATGTTATCAATAGTTAAATTTAAACAACATCGACCTTAACGTCATGCCAATTAAACATAGTCAACTCATTCGTCCAACAAAGACTATACAAAATATTAATCGATATTAATACATGATGAATAATTTATGTAAAAACTCACGCGTGCATAGGTACTATAACTATATAAGTATAAAAGATCTTACATATTAGAAAAACCTTATTTAAAAACCATGTGTATGCACTAGATAGACTTTAGCATGACAAGATAATAATTTACATCTTTAACCAGTTGTATTATTAAGATTAGATAATACACATTTTAAGCACAAATTGTAGAAATTTTGATATATTGTGACTTATGTTAAAAAACATTATGTGACTTATGTCAAAACCTTGTACGTGCACCGGTTATATGACTAGTATATTTATAGGATGAGATACTTTTTCTTTGTAAAGCTATGATTTCAATTTTATACAGACTAATTGGGCTAATACTCCTGTTTGTCTTATTTTGAGTGATACTACTAGTAATATTATTCATATGTTTGTCATAATACGGAGTATAATATAATTGTCTAGTTACAAATAGATAAAAGGGCAAATTGCATAAAACATTACTTATCATAAGTCCAATTTCAATTAAAGTTACTACACTTTTTTTCTTCTCAATTTAAGGTACCTGAATTTTTATTTTATTTTATTATTATTATTATTATTATTATTATTATTATTATTATTATTATTATTATTATTATTATTATTATTATTATTATACACCGTTTTTACCCTTACACATATACCAATTAAACGCAGATTATATGACCCTTACAATTGTTATTACTTTTATCTAAGGCAAATTGCATAAAAAGGTACCCATCGTAGGTACAATTTCAATTAAAGGTACTATTTTCTTTCTTTTTTTTCCTCAATTTAAGGTACCCGACTTTTTTTCTTGCCGATTTAGGTTTTTTTCTAACTTCCGTTAACAATTTCGTTAGTAAATTACATGTAATTGGTCCTTGAGTTTGTATAGGCATTTCATGTTTGGTCCCTTTTCGTTCTTTTTAATACGTTTGCATATGTTTTAAACGTTTTCGTCCGTTTTTACACGTTTTGTCCGTTTTAGCACGTTTTCGTCCGTTTTGCACGTTTTTTGTCCATTTTTAAACATTTCCATCCGTTTTTACACGTTTCCGTATGTTTTTACATGTTTTCGTCCGTTTTTTCACGTTTTCGTCCGTTTTTACACATTTCCATCTGTTTTTGCACGTTTATGTCTGTTTTTGCATGTATTCTTTCATTTTTACAGTTTTCATCCGTTTTTACAAGTCTCCGTACGTTTTTACATGTTTCCATCCGTTTTTAGATGTTTCCGTCCGTTTTTGCACGTTTCCGTCTATTTTTACACGTTTCCGTCCGTTTTAGCACGTTTCAGTCCGTTTTTACACGTTTTCGTCTGTTTTTTGCACGTTTTCGTCCGTTTTTACACGTTTCCGTCTGTTTTTGCAAGTTTCAGTCTTGTTTACATGTTTTCATCCGTTTTACACGTTTCCATCCGTTTTTACAAGTTTATGTCTGTTTTTTCACATTTCTGTCTGTTTTAACACATTTTCGGCCGTTTTCACATGTTTCCGTCCGTTTTACACAATTTCATCTGTTTTTGCACGTTTCTGTCTGTTTTTACACGTTTTCGTCTATTTTTACAGTTTCCATCCGTTTTTACACAATTCCTTATGATTTTCCACATTTTCGTCCGTTTTTACACGCTTTCGTCCATTTTTACACGTTTCTTTCCGTTTTCACACGTTTCCATCCGTTTTTACACGCTTCCGTCTCTTTTTACACACTTTCGTCTGTTTTTGCATGTTTTCGTCCTCTTTACATGTTTTTGTCTGTTTTTGCATGCTTCGGTATGTTTATGCATGTTTCAGTCTATTTTACACGTGTTCGTTTGCTTTTGCACGTTTCTGTATGTTTTAGCACGTTTGCGTCTGTTTTTACACATTTCCATCTGTTTTTATATGTTTCCGTTTGTTTTTACATGTTTTTTCACAGACGGAAACGTGTAAAAATATATGAAAACGTGTAAAAATATACTAGCTTAAACTGATAACGTTTCCTATGGTCCTTCTTTTCAGCATGCTCTTGATAAATTCAACATTACTTGTAACATGGACGCTCTCTCTGTCACCAATGGTGCTTCTGCCCCCCAAATGATGAAAACCTTAGCAAAGTATTACTTTGGTGTCATTGAGAAAGACCTTGTTTCTAAGTACTCGCTGAGTCCAAGACAGGTAGCTATTCTCAGTTGTATACGAGCCCCACATGCACAGGATTTTTTTTTCACCATCCCTATCGACGGATTGGGACAGAGGATGAACCATCGCCAATTCCGCTATGTGTTGTGTTTTAGGCTCACTGTGCCTATGTTCTCTGAAGGTAGCATTTGCCCGAGTTGTAATGTGCATCGTATGGACCAATGAGGATGTAAGTCCAATTTAAGCCCACCTAGGATATATAAACATCATATATGCAACGAAATTATAATAATAACAATGATGTTTTTCACAAGGTTTTGTTTTATTCACCATATGAAACTAATACATAACCTACTAACAATCTATCGTGTACACACACATACACACACACTTTTCTAGACGACTCTCATAGGAGTTCTAGCTATTCCGGATGCTAACACTAAATGCCCTACATCTCTTTATATACTAGAGATTAGGGTTTTCATGGCTTGTTCAAGAAGATTTAAGTAAAAGATAAGACCAAATATATTTAAATAAATAAGAGATATCCTGTTTTCTTCATCTTTAAATGAAAATTCTTCATTTGTTATCTTTGGTTCTTCTTGTTTTGTAATTACCAAATCATAATTCCCAACAATCTTCCCCTATTTGATATTACAAAACTATCTTTAATGCTTCCCCTTAACTTGAAATCTTCTTGAACATGTCACCACATATGATAATCCTATCTTCCCCATTTTGTAATCACGTCAAATAGGGGTCTTGCAACTTAAATAACACTTCCCCTCAAGTGGTGCATATAGATGATAAGTATATGATCAATAAACTTCCCCTTAAAAGTATACTAACCATCTTCATGAATCTCGGACTTTAATCGGCTTCAAATATTCTCACCTGATTTAGTGCGAACGAGCATGTTTATTACACCTCAGGTATTCGTGTGGTCCCAGCCATCGCACAACGTACCCGCCCCAACGATTATTCGTGTTGTCCCAGCCATCGCACGCCATAACTGCCCAACAGTTATTCGTGTGGTCCCAGCCATCGCACGACATAACTGCCGATTGATCCATCACAGATCAAATAAGAACATAATAATGTGTGTGGTCCCGGCCATCGCACGACATCATTATGTGATGTACTAAACAACCTGTAAACACCAAACCAAATGAATGAAATTAACCATGCCATAAGCATCAAATATCTCCATTTCGCTTCAACCGAGATTCAAAACCATGTATCACCCGATATCGGCCAACGCTAGCAGTATTAACCTTCTCGAAGCCAACCAGTATTAAAAATGAATGAGCAGACTTAACTTCGAAACCACCAGTATTTACTTTGCTTGACCAGAATTAACTTGTGAGAGCAGACTTAATATTGTGAAGGCAGAATTAACGAGCAGACTTAACTTTGAAACGTACCAGTATTAACTTAAAACCATCAGAATCAACTCAAACTTGCAGCAGTATTAAAAATGAACAACCAGTACTAACTGTACCTAAGCATATTTAACCTTCCATGTTGAATAAAGTACTCCACGTTGACAATTTAATAACCAGATCCACGTGAATCTGACAACCAATCAGATTACAATTTCATTTAGTAACATTAGTTGGTACGCATATAGCATCGACTCCCATGTGCAAGATGACAAGTTGACCCATGATTCATTAAACAATGATCAATCACTGTCATAAATCAATTCACATATAAAATTCAATGCACCTCTTGTCCAATATCGATAAGCAGTATTAATTCCTAACTCTTGAATAGTATAACGATAAACGAGCCCCATAATTTTTAATAACGAGTCCTACAGCCGACCAATTCAATACTCATGTCGACAAAAACATCCCAAATAATTCCACCAACCTCATTAATTAGTATGAACTTGTAACAGGTTAAACAATTAAATCAACTGCTTACAACTGTCCAACTAATAAATTGAGTACGAGGTTAGGAATAAAGCACCAATCACAGTCATTAATTGTGAATCATATAAGCAGAAGAGGACGAACATGATCAATGAATAATATAATACCTTAACGCCATGAATTTATAGTACCACCATGAAAGCGACTTCCATAATTACAGAAACCCTTAAAAAAGTTCGTACCTTCTTCAGCAGTTTTATCTTCTTCGACAATAAACACGACACCAATAACCTTGTTGATCCTAGATATCGAGAGCCACCCGCTGTGATACCAATTGTAAGTCCCATTTAAACCCATCTAGGATATATAAACATCATATATGCAACGAAATTATAATAATAACAATGATGTTTTTCACAAGGTTTTCTTTTATTCACCATATGAAACTAATACATAACCTACTAACAATCTATCATGTACACACACCTTGCTAGACGACTCTGATAGGAGTTCTAGCAATTCCGGATGCTAAAACTAAATGCCCTGCATCTCTTTATATACTAGAGATTAGGGTTTACATGGCTTGTTCAAGAAGAGTTAAGTAAAAGATAAGACCAAATATATTTAAATAAATAAGAGATATCCTGTTATCTTCATCTTTAAATGAAGATTCTTCATTTGTCATCTTTGGTCCTTCTTGTTTTGTAATTATCAAATCATAATTCCCAACAGGGGAGATCACGCGGTCCACTGCTCTAGTGAAGTGGGTGTGAAGTTCAGGCATAATCTGGTGCGTAATATTCTTGTTGATATTTGTTCTAAGGTTGGGATCATGGTGCGTAAGGAGGCTCCTTTGGGGTTCTTTTCGGAGGATGGGAAGGAGCTACGACCTGCAAACATGTTATTATTCAATTGGTTCCAAGGTAAAGACGCATGTTTGGATGTGACCGGCATCTCTCCATTTACTGGTACTTGGGCGGCTTCATGGGCTCCTGGGGTAGCATTACATAGTGTTGTGGAGAAGAAAAAGAGGAAGTATGCTTCCAAATATGAGGAAAACGGATACAAGTTTATACCATTTGCTTTCTCTACGTTTGGGGAATTCGATACGGAAGCTTTGGACACAATTTCACGTATCAAGTCTATTTCTATTACCAACTCAAATAATGCTAAAAGTGGTGCTTTTATTTTTCATAGGGTTAGTTTTTGTATTCAGAAAGGTTGGGAGCACAACTTGTGTCTAGACTCCCATCCAACTTTATGTAAGCTTATTATGTTTCAATAAATAATAATAATAATAATAATAATAATAATAATAATAATAATAATAATAATAATAATAATAATAATAATAAGTCTGAATTAGTTAGTTAAGTCGGGTAGATAGTTAAGTCTGCCAGTACTAAGTTAAGTCTGGCAGACACTAGTTAAGTTTGTTTATGTTTTAAACTGTTAAGTCTGTTTTGCTTAATAAGTTAGATATCTTATGAGATATTATAGGAAAGGATATGCACACGGTTAGATATCTTAGGAGAAGATATGTATGCATCCTTTCACACGTTTTGTAGAATTATGGTTTCCTTGTAGTATAAAAGGAACCCTACGGCATTGTGTTCTATGCCAAGTTTTCAAGTTTAATAGAATATAAAGTTAGTAAATTCCTGTGTTGTTCTTACTGCTTGTGTTAACATTCCGCATTAACATCAAGTATACATTGTTCTTAAGAGTTTCTCGTATAAACACTTTGGATTTATTCAAGGTGTTTATTGTCTTACAAAGGCTACTTAGATCCAGAACTTTGGACCTACAAGTGGTATCAGAGCCTGTAGAGGGACTTTGAGTAAGAAGAAACACAGAAACCATAACCACAAACACCCAAACACTCACCAATCACATAAGATGTCTACTCCTGCTGATGAATTCTCTTTACACTGTGATTCTGAAGAATCACAACACACTGAGGTTGCATCAGAGAATACCAAACCCAAGCAACAACAACAAGTGGTGTCAACATCCACTACCATATCCAATATCAAACTCCCAATTCTCAAGAAGGAGGAGTATGATATCTGGGCTATGGAGATGGAGCATTATTTGCAATATGTTGATAATGATGTATGGAAGGTGATTCAGAATGAAAACTCGAAGAAAAGGATCTCTGTAGGCAAGGATGGTACTGTCAGGGTACTTCCAGCAGTCTCTATTGCAGAGATCCATGCTATGGAGAAAGAAAGAAAAGCTAGGACCATCCTCCTGATGGCCATACCAAAGGAACACCTACGAAGGTTCCATGGTATGGATGATGCTAAAGATATCTGGTAAGCCATTGGAACTCGTTTTTGGAGGGAATGCAAACTCTAAAAAGATGTAGAAGGCTGTGATCAAGCAGCAATTTGAAGCATTCACTGTTTCTAGGCCTGAAGGTTTGGAGAAAGGCTACGACAGATTTCAACATCTACTCTCTCAATTGGAAGCACATGGTTCTCCTGTATCTACTGAAGATGCAAATCATAAGTTTCTCAGATCTATGCCAGCTGAATGGTCAACTGTAGCCATGTCTATGAGACTAAAAGAAGATGTGGATACTTGGTCAATTGATGACCTATTCAATAACCTTAGGGTTTTTGAACAGGACATTAAAGGGAGGTTAAAAACATCTACTAGTGCAACAAATGTTGCATTTGTTGGACAGGGAAAGACTAGTACTAACAAGGTTAATACTGGTGATTTTAATTCTGGCAGTTATGCTTCTTCTTCAAGGGACTCAAGGGAAAGAGATGCTCCTAGCGGTTTTACTGATGAATTCCTTTATTCTCTCTTTACAAAGAGATATGAAGATAGAGATCTGATCCATGATGATCTTGATCAGATCAATGATATTGATATTGAAGAAATGGACATCAATTGGCAGCTAGCTATGATTGCACTAAGAATGAAAAGATTTTTCAAGAAGACTGGAAGAAACCTCAGATACAATGGAAACAAGCCAATTGGATTTGAAAAATCAAACTTCTATGCTACAAGAGCAACAACACTGGTCATTTTGCTAGGGAATGTACAGCAAAAGTAACACCTGAAGAAAAGAAGAAGGGGAACTCCATGTATCCAGAAGAAGGGAAAAAGAAAGAGAAACGTCAGGTTGGCTTGCTAACCATGGATGATGGTGTAGTTAACTGGGTGGAGCACAATGATGAGGAGGACTCTACAAATCATGCTCTCATGGCCATCAGCTCCAACTCTGAGGTATCATTATGTTCTAAGCTTTGTATTGATTCTTACAATAGTCTTAAAGCTAGGTGTGATGGACAAATGAATCAAATAGAAGAACTAGATGTCAAAATACTTGCTTATGAAAATGCAGTTAATACCTTAGAGACTCAGGTTAAAAATTATCAAAAACAGCAAGCTAATTTGAATCAAAAATTTATCTTTCAAGCTAATGAGATTTATGAGAAAGATGAGAAATTTAAAAGGTACAGAAGAATTGGTATGAAAGTTGTAAAAGATAAAGAAAATCTATAGAGTATAGTTGATAAATGGGAGAACTCTAGTAAAAATGTATTTAGACTTATTGATTCTGGAATGAGTTCAACAAGCAAATTAGGTTTGGGATATGAAATAAAGTCAAATAGTGAAGTCTTAAGTTATGAAGAGGAAATGAATAACACTGTTTTTATGAGTAAAGAAGAGGATTCTGTGGATAAACCAGTATATAACAGATTTGCTAAGACTGATAACTTTAAAGAAGTTCCACCACCTCTAAGTTAGCACTATAATCCTAATCCAGGGCCTGAAATTGCTGACTCTTTATTTGTATATGGAAAAAGAGGGCCACAGGTGCCTGAAACAAGTGTTTCAGATGACAAAGTCAGTGAATACTCTACCTGTCAATCTAATGACAGTGCAGGGTCCATTGCTAACATCTCTGAGCACTCTGACTCAGAACCAGAAAGTAACCCTAGTATAGAGTCAAAATCAGTTAAGAGTGATAAGTCTGTTGTATCTAATGTTAAACCTGTTGATCCTAGTTGTGAATCTCCTTTAGAATCTCCTAGGCCACAAGAAAACAAACCAGAAACACCTAAAAAGGAGAAGAATGTAAAAAGGGATAGGGTGTTAGGAGGAGGTTATGTTTTCACTTAAAAGAGATGCTTTGTTTGTTATAGCCCTAATCATCAAATAAAAGACTGTGATTTTCATGAAAAAAGGATGGCTAAAGAAAATGAGCTTAAGAAACAAAGAATGGCAACTACTAAAGTTGAGACTAAACCTGTGTGGAATGCTGTAAATAGAGTTAACCATGCTAATCAGTTTGTACCTAGACAAGTGCAACTCAATGCTGGTAAATCAAATGTTAATTCAGCTGGGTTAAGGGTTAATACAGGTCATTCCAAAGTTAATTCTGGTAGACCAAATTTTTGTACTGGTAAAAGCAATGTTAAACCTGTTGGGCAGAGGGTAAATTCTGTTCAACCCATGGGCACTTCTTGGTATTACAGACCTAAACAACCAGTAAAACCACAGGTGAATCAAGCAAACTTCAAAGTCATTTTGCTAAATCTGATTCAACTGTGAGAAGATCTATTCCACAAGTGAACCAATTTATTCAAAGAAGAAACTTCTCAAAATCAAAATCACATGTGAGAAGACCCATTGTACAAAATGTAGCAAAGACTTCAAACTCTTATGCTACAAAGGGTAAAGGGGGGTCTCCTACTAAGGACTTGGACTTTTCGAAATGGGAACCATTCAAGAATGAACTCACCTATAAGTCCCAAAGCAGTATAAGTGGATCCTGTTCTTATAAGACATACAAATATGTGAATCCACAAAATGGACCCAAGCCTACACAGGCTTAGGTCATTAAGAGAAACTAATATCTTATTCTTATGTGCAGGATCATCCACTCAAAAACAAGGGAAATAGAGGCATATTTGACAGTGGATGCTCAGGTCACATGTTTGGCAACAAGGAGAACATCCAAGATTTTGAAGAATTCAAAGGAGGTTCTGTTACCTTTGGAGGAAGCAAATGCTACATCACTGGTATAGGTAGAATTGTTGTTGGAAATTTAGAATTTGACAATGTATCTTGTTGGGATATGAAATATCAAAGTACTTCTGGATGTCAAAGTACTGCTGCATGAAGAATAAAGTCAAAGTACTGCTGAAGAATAAAGTCAAAGTACTGCTGCTATTGCTGAATGATTAATGTACTTAGAAGGAAACAAGGACTGATGTGCAATATTAGATAAGGATTAATGTGTAATATTAAACGAATATTCTAGAATTAGTTAGGGATAATGACTTGTCGTTCAAGGATTACATGTTGTAAACCGACTTAAGGTTATCTATATAAAAAGCCTTAAGAGGTATTAGTCGATATAAGTTTTACAAGTCTTAGATACGTTTAGAAGTCGATCAAAGTTAATAGTTAGGGATTGTTAGTGAATCTGTGTAACAAAGCAGGTTCAAAGTTTGATTAATATAAAAGTTCTTCTTAAGCTTTGTGTTAGTAGATTCCGCATACTTTACAAGGTAAAACAGTGTTTCAATATTAATAGTGTTGAGTTTACTCAATATTGTTAAACCTTTACAAGCTACAAAGTAGTTTGGTCAGAGTATATCGATCCAACAAGTGGTATCAGAGCTTGTGTTGGAAACTTTGGTTAAGAAGACAAACCTTTAAAACCTTTAAACCGATTTCACTACAAACCCTTCAAGATGTCAACAGATGCTGCACCTGCTCCCTCAATCACTGCTGTTAGAATGCCTATTGTTAAGAAAGGAGAACACAACCTATGGGCCATGAAGATGAGGCAGTACATTGCCATCACAGACCATGCACTATGGGATGTGATTGTCAATGGTAACATGGAAATTGAAGAACCAGTAGAGGTACCTAGACAACCAACTCCACATAAAATTACTGTACCTGCTGCTACCAAAAGAAATCAAGACAAAGCTCTCAACATACTGCTTTCTGCTATTCCTGATGGTCACCTATTAAAGTTTCATGATGCCAAAGATGCCAAACAACTATGGGCTGCAATAAAGAAGAAGTTTGGAGGTAATGATGCTTCCAAGAAGATGCACAGGAATTTGCTGAAGCAACAATTTGAAACTTTCACTGTTGGAGAAAGAGAAGGTCTTGATTCTGCTTATGAAAGATTCCAACATCTTCTGAGTATGTTAGAACTATATGATGCTGAGGCATCAGTTGAAGATGTTAATCTAAAGTTTCTGAGGAGTTTGCCATCAGCATGGCATGTAGTTGCTACAATGATCAGAGGACAATCAGGGCTGGATACTATGGACTTTGATGATCTTTACAACAATCTGAAGGTGTATGAGCATGAGATGAATGGTACTACAGGTTCAAGCACACAACAGAACGTTGCTTTTGTCTCTTCTGAAAAGAGAAGCAGTACTTCAAACAAAGGTACTGCTTATCCTGTTCAAAGTACTGTGACTGAAACACAGGTTCCATGCACAACAATGGTCACCACCAATTCATCACAATCACTTACCCCCACCTCAGATGATGTTCTATGTTCATTCTTTGCTCAACAAGCATCTCTACCTGTCACCTATCAAGAAGATGTATTGCAAATAGATGATGATGCTTTGGAATAAATTGATATCAGATGGCAAGTTTCTATGCTCACTGCAAGGATCAAGAAGTATGTGAACAAGACAGGAAAAGGCATCAATTTCAGAGCTAAACAAGGAATAACATTTGACAAGTCTAACATTGAGTGTTTCAACTGTCAAAGGACTGGTCACTTTGCAAGGGAGTGCAAATTTGCAAAGTATCAAGCAAACAAGATGATTGAACCACCCAAGCCTTAAAGAAAAGAGATTCCAATTACTGAACCAAAACCAAAAGCTTTGGTTGCTCAAGAGAATCTGTCAGAGATTGATTGGTTCAATGAGTTTGATGATGAACCTGTAACCTATTCAATGGTTGCATTAGAAGACTGGAGCACAACATTTGATGAAGAGCCTGGATATGCTACTTTGGAGTCAAGAGATGATTTAGGAAGCTTTGATTGGAGCATGGAGTTTGAAGAAGCACCTGTTCAGCTTGCTATGGTAGCTGCTTCACCAAGTTCATCCACTAACTCTGAGGTATGCTCTAAGTGTAATGATATGTATCAAAAGTTACTTAGTGAATATGTAGCTGAAAGAGATAAATTTCAAAAGGCTAGGGCTGAGCTAACTGGTTATCAGTTAACTTTAGAGTCAATGGAGGCCAAAATCCTTACACATGAAAACAATGAAGTAGCATGGCTTGAAACATATAAACAACAGGATTACCTAGTTAAGTTAAATAAATGGAAACTAGGTTGCAAGGTGTCTGAACTAGAAAAAGTGACTGCTGAAAGGGATAAGTTGTTAGAAAAACTTGCTGTGTGGAATGAGGCAGGTGTGTCACATGTTCAATTTGTTGAAAAGCAAAGAACATCTAATATTAAGACAGGCCTAGGTTATGATAATTATAGCAATGAAGGCATTCCATTTAAGAGCAAGGAACTAAATCTTACAGTTGATACCTCCACTAGTGATGAAGAGTTCATAAGTCTAGATGAAAACACTTCTAGTGATGAGGAATCCCCTAGTCCAACACCTCCTGTATTTCAGAAAGAAAAGGGATATAATGCAGTTCCTCACCCCCCAGGTAGCTTTCAACCACCTAGAAAAGATGTTGACTGTTATGGTGTAGATAATCTAGAGTTTAGGAAAAAGCTTAAAAGTAAATTTAATCCTGAAACTTTAGAAAAGTCTGTTGAAGCACCTAAGGTAGAAGAGACCAAGTTTTCAAAACAAGCAGTACCTTCAAACTCTTTTTGAAGCACTGCTGATCACTCAGCAGTACCTCAAAGAAAACTTTTTCAAAATACTGCTAATTTTAGAAATACTTATGGAAGGGGATTTGGGGATATTGGTCCAAAGGTCTGTTATGTTTGTTATAGTCCTCATCATTTGATTAAAGACTGTGATTATCATTCAGAATACCTAAGTAAATATCCAAAGACCAGAACTGCACAACCAAGTCATAGGGAGAATAAGCCAAGGGACAACAAACCAGTTTGGAACTATACAAATAGGGTCAACCATAGTAATTTCTCAAAAGACTATAGGTACCCTCATCAGAAAAGGTCATACTCCAAACCCTCAGTACCTTCTCAAAGTACTGATAGAAAGTTCCCTAATGTTTCTAGCAAACACTCAAGTGTAAGATCTAGGAGGAACAATCATTACAACCCTAGAAAGCCTTACAACACAAGAAAAGATGCTAGGACACAGAACCCAACTCCTAAAGTTACAACTAAATGGGTTAAGAAAGAAAGTACTGCTGGGGAAAAACCAGTACTTTCAGAAGTTAAGGGTGAAAAAGGGACAATTGATCTTGAAAAACCAACGGTTTTGGAAACAAAAACCTTAATTCTTGATCATGCTTTCAAAGAAAGTGGTGATTACATACTCAAAAATTTTGAGTATGTCACTCCACAAGGGGAACACAAGTCAGTAATGGCTTGGGTTCCTAAAAATAACTAACCTTTTTCATGTGAATGCAGGGAAACCCAGAGGAGGAGCTTAAAGATCATCTTATTGTAGATAGTGGTTGCTCTGGCATTATGACAGGAGAAAAGGAGCTCTTGTCAGATTTTAAAGCTTATTTTGGAGGAAAAGTTGCATTTGGGAATGATCCTGATGGAGGAAGAATAACTGGCAAAGGAACTATCAAGGCAGGAAACATTGATTTTGAAGATGTTAGATATGTGAAGGAGCTCAAATTCAATCTTTTGTCAGTCTCTCAGATTTGTGATAAGAAGTACCCTGTGTTATTCTTTGACACAGAATGTCTTATACTTTCTCTTGATTTCAAGTTAGAAGATAGAAACTTGGTGTTGCTGAGAGCACCAAGAACCAATGATGTGTACAACATAGATTTGAAGAATGTAAATTCTGCTGAAAGAGCAACATGTTTGATTGCAAGAGCATCTATGGAAGAAGCACATCAATGGCACAGAAGACTGGGACATGTAAATTTCAAGAACATCAATAAGCTGGTCAGAGGTAATTTAGTTAGAGGTTTACCTTCTAAGACATTCAAGAATGATCACTCATGTCTTGCTTGTAAGAAGGGTAAACAACACAAGGCTTCTTGTAAGAAGATTGATGAGAAGACCATTAGAGAGCCTTTGGAATTGCTGCACATGGATCTGTTTGGACCTGTTTCAGTTGTTAGTCTGAACAAGAAGAAGTACTGCTTGGTTGCAACAGATGACTGTAGCAGATTTAGTTGGGTCTTTTTCTTATGCTTTAAAGATGAAACTTTTGATGCTATTCATGACCTTATAATAGCACTTGAAAATCAGTTAAGACTCAAGGTTAGAGGCATTAGATGTGATAATGGGACTGAGTTCAAGAATCAGCTTATGGATGAATTTTGTGCTAAGAAAGGAATTAAAAGAGAGTTCAGTATTGCTAGAACTCCTCAGCAAAATGGAGTTGCAGAAAGAAAGAATAGAACTCTTATAGAAGCAGCTAGGACAATGCTTGCAGACTCTCAACTACCTGTTCCATTCTGGGCTGAGGCTGTAAGTGCTGCTTGTTATGTGTTGAATAGAGTTTCAGTGACTAAACCTCAAATGAAGACACCTTATGAGTTACTCATGGGAAAGAAGCCAAGTATCAAGTTTATGAAACCTTTTGAATGTCCCCTAACCATCTTAAATACTGTTGATAATTTGGGCAAATTTGATGGAAATTCAGATGAAGGATATCTATTGGGATATTGTACAAATAACAAAGGATTCAGAGTGTACAATAGGGCTACCAAGAAGGTTCAAGAATGTCTTCATGTTGATTTTTTGGAAGAATAAGATAATTTTAAAGGTAAAGGTCCTGATTGGATGTTTGATCTTGATTTAATGTCTTCATCAATGAATTATGTACCTGTAAGGGAAGAAAATCAAGCTGCTCCCACTGAAGAAGAAGCATAGTACATTGTTCATGATGTTAATTTAAGATCTGAAGATGAGCCAAAAGATAATGCCAATGATGAGAAGAAAAGTACTTCTGAGCCTCAAGGTACTGCTAAACCTAACAGTACCATTGATCCTCAAAGTACTGTTCCACCACAAATATCAGTATCTGCAGAAGATCAAGCCATTCAAGATGAACTTTCCAGAATGCTTTTTCAAGAAACAATGGCTAAATCGTATGATGATGAACAGAGGAGAGCTGATGAAGCAGAAAAGAAGAAGGCAAAAGACACAGCCAGTACTTTACCCCAAAGTACTGCTAATCCATTTGAAAGTACTTTTCAACCTTTGAATACTTCAAATTGGATAAATACTGATGCTGTTAATGATCCTAATATGCCTGACTTAGAAGATACTACTGATCCAAACACAATTACTTTAGAAGACACTGATGATGAATTGGATCAAGAAGGCATTTTCTCAAATTCTAATGAAGATCCTGATATAACTAATTTGGAAGATAATCTTGAAGTCCCACCAACTCCTACTCTCAGAATTCATAAAACTCATCCTGTTACAAATATTATTGGACCCTCAGCTTTAGGGATGCTCACAAGGACTAAGGCTAAGAATATGTCTCAACAACATACTTCTTTACTTAGTTTTATCTACAAGAAAAACAGGGTGAATCACAAGGATTAGAAGTTGTGTTTATTTGCTTGTTTTCTATCTCAGGAAGAGCCCAAGAATATCAAACAAGCATTAGCCAAGGAAAGTTGGGTGGAAGCTATGCAAGAAGAACTCCTACAGTTTAAACTTCAAGAAGTTTGGGTATTATGTGATTTACTTGATGAAAAGAAACTTATTGGAACTAAATGGGTCTTTAGAGTAAAAAGAGATGAAAGAGGAAATGATATTAAGAACAAGGCAAGGTTAGTGGCTCAAGGATATAGACAGGAAGAATGAGTAGACTATGATGAAGTTTTTGCTCCTGTGGCAAGGCTTGAAGCCATCAGGCTATTTTTGGCTTTTGCATCTTATATGGGATTCCCTGTATATCAGATGGATGTTAAAAGTGCTTTTCTATATGGCAAAATCACAGAAGAATTTTATGTCAAACAGCCTCCTGGTTTTGAAGACCCTGCACACCCAAACAAAGTCTACAAGGTAATAAAGGCTCTTTATGGCCTTCATCAAGCTCCAAGAGCATGGTATGAAAGGCTTTCCAATTTTCTACTGCAACATGGTTATAGAAGAGGAGCTATTGACAAGACTTTGTTTATCAAGAGAGATAAGAAGGATATCATGTTAGTTCAAGTGTATGTAGATGATATTATTTTTGGTGCTACTAAGCAATCTATGGTGAAGGAATTTGAAGATCTTATGCAGAAAGAGTTTCAGATGAGTTCCATGGGAGAATTAACATTTTTCTTAGGACTTCAAGTGCAACAGTCAAGCAGTGGAATTTATATTTGTCAAGATAAGTATGTTGCAGATATTCTTAAGAGATTCACTTTCACAACTGTTAGGCCTACATCTACACCAGTGGATACTAACAAACCTTTGGGAAAAGATGAAGATGGAGAAGATGTTGATGTCACACTATACAGGTCTATGATTGGATGTCTTATGTATTTAACTGCATCAAGACCTGATATTACTTTTGCTGTAAGCTTATGTGCAAGACATCAAGTTAATCCAAAAGTATCTCACTTGAATGCTGTCAAGAGGATTTTCAGGTATCTTAGGCAACAACCTAAGCTAGGATTATGGTATCCTAGGGATTCACCTTTCCATCTCCATGCCTTTTCAGACAGTGATTATGCTGGAGATAACTATGACAGAAGGTCCACAACTGGAGGATGCCAGTACCTTGGAAGCAGATTAGTGTCATGGCAATGTAAGAAGCAAACAATTGCAGCAACTTCTTCCACAGAAGCAGAGTATGTAGCTGCTGCAAGTTGTTGTGCACAAGTACTTTGGTTACAGAATCAGCTTTTGGATTATGGATTCAATTTCAAGAATACTCCTATCAACATTGATAATGAGAGTACCATCTGTATTGTCAAGAATCCAGTCTATCATTCCAAGACCAAGCACATTCAGATTAGACATCACTTTATAAGAGATTGCTATGAACAAAGGCTTATCAATGTGGTTAAAGTTCATACTGATGATAATGTAGCAGATCTACTCACAAAGGGCTTTGATGTTTCAAGATTTACTTTCTTGGTTGTGAGTATTGGCATGATTAATATGTAAGCTATTTTTGAGGGGAGGCATAAGTAGTTATTAGTTAGTCATTATTTGAGGGGAGGCTACATGTATCATTCAAAAGAAAGGATTTTATTTATTAAAGTTCTTACAACCACCATTCAGAGTACATCACCATTCTTGTTTTCAAGTAATAGACACAGACACAACAAAGACAACACAAATACAAGACTACAAGTACCTACTCCCAATGATTATACTTTCACAGGTGGGCTTCAAACACCAGAAGGAGATGAAGGAATTGCAGGTACTAAGAGTACTTCTGATTTGGTTCAAGAATTGGAGAAGATGAAGTCAACTGTTAATGCTCAAGCTGCAGAAATCAAAAAGGTAAGAAAGAAGTTCAGAAGATTGAAGAAATTTGTTTGGCCTCTTGTTCAGAATTTTAGGCTTTATGTGAAAGAAAAGAAGAAGTCTCAGAAGCCAAAGTCCAAATCTTCAAAGAAGTCTTCTAAATCCAAGAAGAAGCATAAAAGGTCATCATTTACCAAATTGGGGAGGAATCAAGATAAGAATTTGGATAAAGATGATGCTGAAGTAAAATATTCAGAAGATGCTCATTTGTGGCAATATCCAAAAAGTCCAAAGATTTTTGAACCAGAAAGTTATGTTGAAGAAGTTATGAATATTGCACAAGAAGAGAAAGAGAATGAGCAAAAAGATGATGAGCAAGAAAAAGTTAAGCAGGATGTAAATTCACAGAACATTCAAAGTGTTTCTGTTCAAAGTACTGCTGCAGAAAACATAAGTCTGCAAGGTACTGCTGAGCAAGGTACTTCTTCTAGAAATATTGGTGAAAGTGAAGTCAATGTTGCTGGACCTTCTACAAAGCAGTATGAAGATGAAGCTGGTCCTTCCACTTTTATACAGCAAGAAGAAGAAAGAGTACATACTGCTAGTGATGATGAAACAATTGCTCAAGTTATGATGAATTTAAGGAGACCTACTGGAGGAATACATATCTCTGAGCCTGCACAAAAAGATGATGAAAGTACTTCTGAATCAGAAAAACTAGATCCAAAAGATAAAGGGAAAGGGATAATGGTTCAGAAAGATACTAAGAAGAAGAAGAAGAAATTTTCTATTGCTCAGATTAGAATATTAGAAACTGTGGATGATTTAGAGTTTGCTAGAAAGCAACAAGCTGAATATGATGCTGAGTATTTAGAAGAAGTCAGTAGGCCACTTGCAAAGAAGCCAATGACCAAAGCTCAGGAAAGAAATTGGATGATACAGTTTTTAAGAAAGAAGGGATACAAGAATTTGCATGTGAAAAGGTATCCAGAAGTGAAAGCTTTGTGGGATAAAGTACAAGAAGATATCAGAAAAGAAGTAGAAAACTTTGTGCCCATGGAAGTTGATAGAAAGAAGAAATTAGAAGATATCAGAAAGGAAGAAGCTGAGCAAAGGAGATTGAAAAGAAAGAAATTAGCTGAAGATGATCAACTGACAAAAAGGCTGAAGTTAGTTCATGAAGATACAGTTGATGAACTCAGAAATTATTTCAGAGTTGTTGATTTTGAGAACAAAAAGATTGAAGATTCTGGAAAGAAGTCCAAGATAATCTCATTTTCTGTGGTTGAATCAAAAGAAGGGAATTATTTTATGATCCACAGAAAAGATGAAAGCTTCACAACATTTAATATGTTATGGGATTTATTGCACAGTATTTCAAGGTCAGATCTTTATGACTTATATGTGCAAGTGCAGACATACTATGGAGAGATTGAAGCTTCAGGAGTGGGATTAGTTTTGCTTGGAGACTTAATTACCATCTGGGATACTGAAGAAACAAGTGTTGATCCTCTCTAGAATGATCAAGAGAATCGGGAAATAACAAGATGGAGATTCTTTGAGTCATCAGGAGTTCATACACTAGAGATGGAAGATGGTACCATGATTCACATGTTGGCTGAGAGGAGATATCCATTGATTAGAGAAATTATGCTCAGAATGCTGGATCATGGAATGGAACTTGAAGATGAATCTGAAGTAGCTTTGGATGTTATCAAGCTATTTATCAGATGGGTCAAGTCTGAAGAGTAATATTGCATAATACTGGTATGATTTGTTTTGTAAAATAAAGTATTTTTCAAAGTACTGCAAGAACAAATAGTACTTTATCAAAGTACTGTTTGCTGATATAAACCAGTATAAGTCTTTTAAAATAAAAATAAAATGTTTTGATGTTTAAAAGAAAAGAGGATATGAAAAGAAACACATGGTGTTAGTATTTATACTGCACAACAAATGATAATTAACTCACCATGTTTAACAGACAAGAAAGAGTTTGACTCATCATGAGGGTACGGCTCTGATGTGATAATCAAATCCGTTGATGGTTGATAGTTTACCAAAAACTATATGGTTATCAACTCACCATACTCCAAGTGATTAAGAGTTGGCTAGTCCAAAGCAAACGGCTATTGGTAAAGACAAATCAAATCCGTTGATAGCTGATGATTTGCTAAAAATCATAATTTTCAATGATTCAGCTCTCACAGGAGTTAACACACCTAGACGTGATGAGAATAGTATGAAACTTTTAAGATTTGATGCTCTTTGTACCAAAATGTTGCTGAGTTGCTGAGAAGATACCATGGAAAATATGATGCTGATGAAGAGTACTTTGACATATGACAGATAGAAGAAAAAGGAATAAAGAAACAATCTCACTGAATAATTAAAGATTTGAAGATTGAAGATAACAAAGAAACTTGAAATCAAGCAAGTAGAGTTCAAGTTAGGGGAGGATTGTTGGGATATGAAATATCAAAGTACTTCTGGATGTCAAAGTACTATTGCATGAAGAATAAAGTCAAAGTACTGCTGAAGAATAAAGTCAAAGTACTGCTGCTATTGCTGAATGATTAATGTACTTCGAAGGAAACAAGGACTGATGTGCAATATTAGATAAGGATTAATGTGTAATATTAAACGAATATTCTAGAATTAGTTAGGGATAATGACTTGTCGTTCAAGGATTACATGTTGTAAACCGACTTAAGGTTATCTATATAAAGAGCCTTAAGAGGTATTAGTCGATATAAGTTTTACAAGTATTAGATACGTTTAGAAGTCGATCAAAGTTAATAGTTAGGGATTGTTAGTGAATCTGTGTAACAAAGCAGGTTCAAAGTTTGATTAATATAAAAGTTCTTCTTAAGCTTTGTGTTAGTAGATTCCGCATACTTTACAAGGTAAAACAGTGTTTCAATATTAATAGTGTTGAGTTTACTCAATATTGTTAAACCTTTACAAGCTACAAAGTAGTTTGGTCAGAGTATATCGATCCAACATATCTTTTGTGAAAGAACTTGGGCAATTCAACCTATTCTCCATATCACAAATTTGTGATAAGCAGCATAAGGTTCTTTTTACTGAAACTGAATGTTTTGTGTTGACTTCTGACTTTAAGATGCCTGATGAAAGTCAGATACTCTTGAAAGTCCCTAGACAACACAATATGTATAGTTTTGATATGAAGACACCTACACCTGCAAAAGGTTTTGTCTGTTTGATTGCAAAAGCTACTTTAGATGAATCTAAATTGTGGCACAGAAGATTGGGTCATATAAACTTCAAAAACCTCAACAAACTTGAAAAGGGAGATCTTGTGAGAGGATTACCTTCCAAGGTTTTCAAAGATGACCATACATGTGTCGCCGTCCATAAAGGAAAACAACATAGGGCATCATGTAAGGCCAAAATAGAAAGATCCATTACTGAACCTCTACACACTTTGCACATGGATCTCTTTGGGCCTACTTCTGTTAGAAGCATAAATTATGCTCAATACTGTCTTGCTATTACTGATGACTGTACCAGGTTCTGTTGGGTATTGTTCTTGTCTTCCAAGGATGAAACTCCTAGCATTATTCAAACCTTCATTAGACAGATTGAAAATCAAGTTGGTCACAAGGTTAAAATCATCAGATCAGACAATGGAACTGAGTTCAAAAATAGAAGTATGCTTGAATTATGTGGACACAAGGGTATAAAGCAAGAGTACATCAATGATAGAACCCCACAGCAAAATGGAGTTGCTGAAAGAATGAATAGGACACTCATTGAGGCTGCTAGAACTATGCTTGTAGATTCACTCTTACCTACTCCTTTCTGGGCTGAAGCAGTTAATACTGCTTGCTATGTTTATAACAGGGTCAGAGTTACTAAGCCTCAATTTAAAACACCATATGAGTTATTATTTGGTCAGAAACCAGTTATTAGCTACATCAGACCATTTGGGTGTCATGTCACTATTCTTGATACACTCAGTCCTCTTGGGAAGTCTGATGAAGGTTTCTTAGTTGGATACTCACTTAATAGCAAAGCCTATAGAGTATACAACTTGGTAACAAAAAGGATAGTATAGAATCTTCACGTTGACTTCCTTGAAGAGAAACCCAATGTGCAAGTAGTTGGTTATAGATGGATGTTTGATCTTGATTACCTAACTGACTCCATGAACTATATCTTAGTCTCTTTGGAAAATCAAGCTAACCCTGATGTTGGTTCCTCTGAAGACACTAACAATGTAGGTACCACAAATGAAGAAGATGATTCACCAGAGAATCTTATCATACCTACAACTGTTAGGTTATAAGCATATGCTAATGGTACAAAGCAACCTTACACACAAGAAAAGGTGCTAAATCCTGAGACACAAGCTAAAGAGACTTCTCCCCAAGATGCTCCAGAAGACTCTCAAGGCCTCAGAGAAGAAGTGGAGTTTACTGATAAAATACATGCTACCAGAATTAACACTGTTAATTTAGGTAGTGATTCTGAAAAAGATGACCTTACTCCACAAGATGATCTTCCAGATCCATTCATTCCTGAACCTGATATTGGCATCGTGCCTAATGATGGCCTCTTTAATGAAGCCTCTTATGATAAAGAAGGAGTGATTACTGACCTCAACAATTTGCCTACTTAAGTTGATGTAAGTCCAGTTCCTACCCTAAGGATTCACAATGCTCATCCAAAGAGCCAAATCCTTGGTAACCTTAAGTCAGCTGTTCAGACAAGGAGACAAATACAACAACACCTTGGATCCTATGCAATCATTAGCGTCATTCAAAAATAGCAAAGGATCAATCACAATGATCAACAACATTGTCTCTTTGCATGCTTTCTGTCTCAAAAGGAACCTGCCAAGGTCTCTGATGCTTTGGATGATAAAAGCTGGGTTGAGGCTATGCAAGAAGAACTGTTGCAGTTCCAATTGCAAAAAGTGTGGGTTCTTGTTGATCTTCCACATGGGGTTAAAGTTATTGGCGCAAAATGGGTCTTCAGAAACAAAAGGGATGAAAGAGGTGTGGTTGTCAGAAACAAAGCTAGATTGGTGGCACAAGGATACATGCAAGAAGAAGGCATAGACTATGATGAGGTCTTTGCTCAAGTGGCTAGGATTGAAGCCATTCGATTGTTCCTGGCTTATGCATCCTATATGGGATTTACTATGTACCAAATGGATGTCAAAAGTGCTTTTCTATATGGCACAATTACAGAAGATGTGTATGTCCACCAGCCTCTTGGTTTTGTTGATCCTGATCATCCTAAGAAAGTATAAAATGTGATCAAAGCACTCTATGGCCTGCATCAAGCTCCTAGAGCTTGGTATGAAACACTCTCCTCCTTTCTTTTAAAACATGGATACAAGAGGGGGTTGTTGATAAAACTTTGTTTATCAAGAAGGACAAAAAGGACATCATACTTGTCCAAGTATATGTTGATGACATCATTTTTGGTTCAACTAAAAAGGCTTGGTGTAAAGATTTTGAAGCATTGATGAAAGGAAAGTTTCAAATGAGTTCCATGAGGGAACTTACTTTCTTTCTTGGTTTGCAAGTCAAAAAAAAGTCAGATGGACTTTTTATATCACAAGAAAAGTATGTTGCTGACATGCTCAAGAAGTTTGACTTTGCTAATATCAAAACTGCAGTCACACCAATGGAGACCAGATTGCCCTTGACAAAGGATGAAGATGCTGAAGATGTGGATGGTCATCTCTACAGATCCATGATTGGATCCCTCATGTATCTAACAGCCTCTAGGCCAGATATTATGTTTGCTGTCTCTGCTTTTTCCAGATTTCAAATTAACCCTAAGACTTCACATCTTCATGCTGTGAAAAGAATCTTTAAGTACCTAAAAGGCAAACCCAACTTAGGCCTTTGGTATCCTAAAGAATCATCATTTAACCTGGAAGCTTACTCAGATAGTGATTATGCTGGAGCAAGTCTTGATAGGAAGTCCACAACTGGAGGTTGTCAATTTCTGGGAAGAAGGTTGATTTCATGGCAATGTAAGAAGCAGACTATAGTGGCTACCTCTACCACTGAAGCTGAGTATGTAGCTGCTGCAAACTGCTGTGGTCATGTACTATGGATTCAAAATCAAATGCTGGATTATGGTCTGAATTTCATGAATACTAAAATATTTATTGATAATGAAAGCACCATCTGCATTGTCAAAAATCCAGTTTATCACTCTAAGACCAAACACATAGAAATCAGACATCATTTTATAAGAGATTGTTTTGAAAAGAAACTCATTAAAATGGAAAAGATTCACACTGATTTCAATGTAGGTGATTTCTTAACTAAAGCTTTTGATGGAACAAGATTTAATTACTTGGTAGTCAACATTGGTATGGTAAACCCATAGCTACATTTAAGGGGAGGTTAAATGTATAGTTTGTATATGGTTAAATATGGTCTTCTAGAGTTAATACGGGCATTTCACTAGTAATTACTTCTGGTCATATATGTTTGTATTTTATTGTTCCACTAATCATTTCAGGATATGCATGGATTTGAGTCACTAATGCAAGCTGTAAATCCTTCTCTGGTTGTAAGTTTGGAATAATAGTTGTCTTTTGTTAAGTCTGGTGGAAAGTTTTTTCAATACTGGTTGACCATTTTTAAGTCTGGTAGTGTTAATCAGTAATTAATACTTTACCGTTAAGTCTGATCCCACGCATAATGACTTTTACTGTTTAAATCAAACCGTTACTATTTCTACGGCGCCAATTCATATATATGAATTCAAGTTGATTAATTTTTCATCTTTATTCATTTTTTTTCATAACAAGCAAAAGTTTGTCTCTTGATCATACTTACTATGTTTTTCTCACACACCAGTACAAACATTTTCAATCCACCAGTACTTACATGGATCAGCTGTTTTATAGTGCTCGACATAATCAAGTGGGTTATTTAAAGAAGTCAGCGAAAAGCAAAGGTTTTGAGCAAATTATTAACTTTTTAAACAACTCATATATAAGGTATGCGTTGACTTGTCATCCCACAATTTATGATTCTATGGTTAAACAATTTTGGTACACTTCTACTTTCGAAACTCTACCAAATGGAATGAAACAAATCCGGGCAACCATTGACAATGTTTAGTATATTGTTATTGAAGCATCAATTCGAGATTCTCTTCACTTAAATGATGCTTCAGGCGATTATAAGTTGCCACATAGATTTCTTGTTGAGGGTATGAAACATATTGGATATCCCATTGATAAAAAGCTTACTTTCTTAAAAAGAAATCTTTCACCTCAATGGAGATTTTTAGCACACCATTTGCTTCAATGTTTAAGTTCCAAAAGTGGAGGATGGGATCAATTTGATGCCAAACTTGCCTCAGGAATAGTTTGTCTTTTGCTTGGACTAGCTTTTAATTTGTCTAAATTGATTTTCAATGGCATGGTGGCTAATGTAAAAAGTACTCATAAATTTTTGATGTACCCTCGATTTCTGCAAATGGTTTTGAACACTAAACCTGCAAACAACAAGATTTATTCCATTAAACCTCTCAAAGAAAAAGTATTTAGTAATATGAAGAGTGGTTTTACAGGCATTGAGCAACCATTATCTGTGGCTATGTTGTTTGCTTCCTCTAACCTTTGTGCAGGTCCTTCAGTGCCATCTGAACCTCAGTTTGCTCCAGTGCACACCCTTGAACTAAGTTCCTCTGCATCATCACCATCTCCTCATGAAGCCTCCTCCACAATGAATGTGGATGATCTATTGCTGTTAGTTCCTTCCCTTCTCACAAGAGTAAATGATTTGGAGCTTTAACTAACAAAGACAACCAAGAAAGTTGAGAAGCTAGAACACATTTTGGAAGAACTTGGCATTCCTGTCCCTGACTCTGAAGATGCTGATTCAGAAAATTCATCCAAACAAGGGGGTATTTGGCTCAAAAAACAGAAAACAAATCCTCAGAGTCCACAGCTGTTAGTTCATCTAGGCTTTAAGATTCAGAGTTGATTATTAATCTGAGTCAAAGTCTCAAGCAAAGGACGATGTTAAGGGAAAGAACTGTGCCTGAAACCATTAAGTCTGCTTCAAAGATTACGTCTACTCAACCAAGCATTGCCCAAAGGGAAGGAAAACAAGTTGCTCAATCAACTTCCCTATCTAAGAAGTCAAAGAAGCAGATCAGAGAAGATGAAGCAAGCTTTCTTGAGATTGAAAGAATCCAAAGTTATGAAGCAGAAATGGTTAAACCTTTGAAAAAGCATAGAAGAGTTTGATATCAACACTTTATGTTGTTATGAAGCCTTAGCTATGTTTGAATGGATTTTTGAGATTGGAACTTAATTGGTAGAGGTGCCTTGCACTAACACAACAAATGGTTATCAGTCCTAATCAACTCACCAAGATGATGACTGCTTTCCATCAAAGAGTTGGCTAGTCCAAAAGCAAACGGCTTTTGGTAAAGACAAATCAAATCCGTTAATTGGTTTGCTAAAAATCATATGGTTATCAATGTACCATGGTCTTGTACAGAAATATTGGCTACTCCAGAGTTAATGGCTAACTGGTAAAGAGACATCAAATCCATTAAATTTTCAATGATTCACCTCTCATAGGTGTTAACACACCTGGATGTGATGAGAATAGTATGAAACTTTTGATTTAATGTACATACTGTCAATATTGCTGAAAAGATCAAATGATTGCTGATATAGTATGTTGCACAAATATGGAAATTCAACAAAAGGTTGCAGCTTCAAAATAATTCCAAAGAAGATCAGATTCAAAATCCTCAAAGCATTTATGAAGAAAGGAACCTGAAGATCATGGAGCATGAAGATCAAGTTTAAGGAGGATTGTTGGGAATTATTTGTAACAAGACTTAAGTCTGAAATAGTTAGTTAAGTCGGGTAGATACTTAAGTCTGCCAGTACTAAGTTAAGTCTGGTAGACACTAGTTAAGTCTGTTTTGCTTAACAAGTTAGATATCTTAGGAGATATTATAGGAAAGGATATACACACGGTTAGATATCTTAGGAGAAGATATGGATGCAACCTTTTACACGTTTTGTAGAATTAGGGTTTCCTTGTAGTATAAAAGGAACCCTACGGCATTGTGTTCTATGCCAAGTTTACTGGTTTAAAAGAATATAAAGTTAGTAAATTCCTATGTTGTTCTTACTGCTTGTGTTAACATTCTGCATTAACATCAAGTATACATTGTTCTTAAGAGTTTCTCGTATAAATACTTTGGATTTATTCATGGTGTTTATTGTCTTACAAAGGCTACTTAGTTCTAGAACTTTGGACCTACAAATAATAATAATAATAATAATAATAATAATAATAATAATAATAATAATAATAATAATAATAATAATAATAATAATAATAATAATAATAATAATAATAAAACATCGGTTTCTCTCCCTCTTTAGGGGCGATCTCTGCCGATCTTTCCTCATGGGATCATCTTGATCTCTACCCTTGTTCTTCCCATTCAACATCCTTTGTTGAAATCACAGGTTTTTATCTTTCCTTCGTTTTGTTTTTGTTTTTCTTAAGGCCCGGTCTCTCCTCAGTTTCTTTTAGGGTTTCGATTTGAAAACCTTGAAACTGTTACTTGTTCGATTGTTGGTGATATTGGGTTACTGTTCATTGGTGGTATTGGGCTGTTGCATCGGGGGTTCGTTTGTTGTTGAAATCATTAGGGTTTACTGTTGCAGCGGGGGTGTTAGGGTTTACTGTTGCATCGGGGTTGTGTACCCTTTACTGGTTGGTCGGTTTTGGTTTTTCTGCAGCGGTTGGGTTTGTTACGACTGCTGTGGTTGTATGCTGTGGTTGTTACGACTGCTGTGTTTGAATCTTCATTTGGTTTTCGATTGTTTGGTTTTTTCTGCTGTGGTTGTATGCTAGGTTTATGCTCTTTGCATGGTGCTACAGTAGTCTTAATTCTATTTGCTGCTACAGTAGCCTTATCTGTTTGTTTGAGCAGTTTGCAAAGTATTGGTATCGACTATCCTTATTACTTTGGTGCTTTATTGCTTGAGGTTCGGGTTACAAGAGGTTGTGCTTTGTTTGTTTTTGTTGCTATGCCTGTGACTAAATTTCATTGTCCCTTTGTGGGTCTCAATGGATGTCGGGATGGTGGTGGAAATGGGCTAACTAAAACTTATTTGCTCACTCATCTTCGCGATCGGCACTTCAATGGTGAGGCTCTACCTACTACTAAGCATTCTATTTCAACTAATTTGGCTATTTTCGAAAGAGCTGAGACTACTCTTAAGCGTATGGGGGTGTGGTTGTGTGGTGTTTGTTTTAAAACGCATACCTTCCGGGCTAAGTGTCGTCATGGTACGGGGTCTGATTTTGTGTCTCCTCCGGATTGTGGTGATGGGGTTGTTCGGTTTGTATTATATGATCTCGCCAAACCACAGGTTCCCTCCCATGTTGATGTTGTTGAGGTTTTGAATTTGGATGAGCTTGGTGGTTTCGATTTACCTCTTCTTGATTCCTTATTCTCTAAGGGACTACGTACTGTCAAATCCATCCCTCCTAAATGCCGTTTGGGGTTCGCTCGTGTTCTGAAAGGAGCCCTCGACAAGGTAATCTGCGCACCTGATGACATTTCTTGTTGGGTTGGTTTGTTAGTCTTGCCTCTTTGTCTCCTTAAAACCTTTTGTCCAAGGAGTAATCAAAAATGTAGATCGGCCAATAAGCGCCAACGTCAGGAAGAATATATTGTTAGTGCTATTCGGGCGTGGGGCACCCCTGGTGGTAGTATACAGATTGTGCGGGACGTTTTAGCCGAACCCTCACCTGTTTGGTCCAATATTGATGATGACTGTTCGGATTTGGGTGATTGCAATGTCAAGCAATGTAAGAGGAAAATTTGTGACGGTCATTATACTGCTGCGGTCAGAGTTCTTTCGTCCTCTGGTATTGCACCTTATGATGTCTCTACTCTTGAGGACTTAAAAGCTAAGCACCCTTTCCAGTCTGCTCCTCTTTTGCCTGATATACCTATTGATCATCATCATCTTACTACATCTACTGCTACGGTTCTTGACATGATTAAGAGTTTCCCTCGTGGTACTTCTTGTGGGCGAGATGGTTTGCGCGCTCAACACCTTTTTGATTGTTTAAATGGTGCGGCTGTGGCTATTTCTGATGAATTGATCGCATCTATCACTCAAGTGGTGAACCTTTTCCTTGCTGGTAAATGCCCGAGGGAGTTGGGCGAGTACATTGCTAGTGCTCCTCTCACACCCTTAGTCAAACCAGGTGGGGGTATCCGTCCTATTGATGTTGGGACTGTTTGGAGGCGGTTAGTTTCCAAGGTTTGTGCATCCATGATTGGCCATTCTTCAGACGGTTATTTAGATGATTTACAATTTGGTGTTGGGGTATCGGGAGGAGGGGAGGCTATTCTTCATGCAGTGAATCGTCTTGTTGAGGATCGTGGGGGTGATGTTGGTCTTTCTATGTTGTCGGTTGATTTTAAAAACGCTTTCAACATGGTGGATCGGGCTGTTATGTTGCGTGAGGTTCGGATACATTTCCCGGCTATTTCACAGTGGGTGGAATTCTGTTACTCTAGCCCCGCCAGATTATATTATGGTGAGCATACTCTTTGGTCTCATCAAGGTGTGCAACAGGGTGATCCGCTTGGGCCTCTTCTTTTTGCTTTAGTGTTACATCCCTTGGCATGTAAGATTAGAGACTCTTTTAACCTTTCTTTTCAAGCATGGTATCTGGATGATGGTACTATTATTGGAGATACTTTGGTTGTGGGTAAGGTTTTAGAGTTGATTATGATGGATGGACCTAGTCGTGGCTTACACCTCAATGTTGATAAAACTGAGGTCTTTTGGCCAAAGGAAGACCCTAGGAGCAGAGATGCGGGTGTGTTCCCCCCCAATATTTCTCGCCCCGTACATGGTGTTAAATTATTGGGTGGGCCTGTTAGTGTTGACTTTGAGTTTGGTAGTAGGCTGGTTTTGAAAAGGGTAGCTAAGACCATTGATCTTATGGATGCTGTTGCTAAACTTAACGACCCTCAATGTGAGTTGTTGCTACTCCGTGCATGTGCAGGTATTTCCAAGTTGTATTTTTCTATGCGCACATGTTCCCCCAGGGTCTTTGAGTATGCTCAGGTTTCTTTCGATGTGGCACTTCGTTCTTCATTGGAACGTATTGTCACGGCCTCTGGGCCTGGTTTTGGTGATTGGCAGTGGAGACTTGCCACCCTTCCCTTTGCCTTCGGGGGGCTTGGTGTTTATTCTGCAGGAGATGTCTTGAAATATGCTTTTCTTGCGTCTAGACTTCAATCTGCTAGTTTACAGACTAAGCTCCTCCATAGTTCTGGTATTGTAACTGCTGGTCCCTCCTTTGATGATGCTTTATGTACTTTTAATATGGATATGGATATTGACCTTTTGAGTAACCTAAGCGAGGTCACTGCCCCCAAACTCATGAAGAAATTGGCAGATATATATTTCGATCGGGTTACCCAAACTGTTGAATCTACATTCCATCTCTCCCCTCGACAGATGGCATTATGGAGCTCTCTAAAGGAGGATCATACTTCAGATTGGCTCAGGGTGGTTCCTATATCTGGATTGGGTCAAACAATGAATGCCCGGACATACCGTTGTGTGTTGTGTTATCGGCTGGGTGTTCCTCTTTTCACTGTTCAGGTACCGTGTTCAGCTTGTTCTCGTGTTTTTACTGGAGATATTTTTGGGGATCATGCGGTTTCTTGTGCGGGTATTGTTGGCATTAAACATCGGCATAATATTGTGCGTGATGTTCTTGTTGATATATGCTCCCGGTCCAGAATTTCAGCACGTAAGGAGGTGGATATTGGGCTTTATGGTGATAGGGATAGATCCTTACGCCCAGCTGATATATTACTTTACTCTTGGGATGGTGGGCTTGATGTTTGTGTTGATCTTACGGGGTCGTCGCCTTTGACGCAATCTGGTATGATTGATTTTAGACCAGGTCGTGCGGTTGTTGATGCGGCACAACGTAAACGTATCAAGTATGAGGCCAAATGTGTGGATATCGGATATGGGTTCCTCCCCTTCTCTTTCTCCTCTTTTGGAGAACTTGAGAAAGATGCGGTAACTCTTCTAAAACGTATTCGACGTTTCTCTACGACTCAAGACATTGGAGCGCGGGCTGCTGTTCATATTTTTAATAGGATTGGTTTCGCTATTGCTAGAGGTGTGGGGGCCCAGTTGGTTTCTCGGCTCCCCACCAATTTCTTGTAAAATCCTATTTATTGTTAATAAAAAGTGATGGTTTTTATAAAATAAAAAATAAAATAAAATAAAATAAAAAATAAAAAATAAAAAAAATAAAATAATAATAATAATAATAATAATAATAATAATAATAATAATAATAATAATAATAATAATAATAATAATAATAATAATAATAATAATAATAATAATAACGGTTCTCTCTCATGTCTAGGGGCAATTATGGCAAATTACAGGCATCGTCTTGATCTCTTTGTGATTTCAGATCGTCCATCAACCTCCTCGGTTGAATAGGTTTTGTTCTTCTTTTGATCCTCTCCTGATTTTGTGATAGGGTTTGACATATTTATTAGGGTTTTCATTTTCTTCTTCGTTCAATTTTGTTTAGGGTTTCATTTTGAAACCTTATTTAGTTCGTGGATTTTTGCTATTCTTTTGAATCTTCAAAACAGTCGTGGGGTCCCTTTTAGTTCTCCCAAAATATTATCAAGTATCCCAAACGCATTTTCATTCGAAGCTGTTTTAGGGTTTCATACGAGACACGTTTCGGTTCGGGTGTTACTGCTGTGGTTTCGCATCTCTAAAACTGTTTTCAGGGTTCACATAAATCTTCTATACTGCTTTTAGGTTTCGTTTGTTGCTTTGGTTGCTTGGTTTTTTCTTCAAAACAGAAGTGTTTCGTCGGACCGTACATTTTAGGTTTCGAGCACTTTGTGGTCCGTTTTGCTCATGCTTTTTGGTTCTGGTTCTTCAACAACAGGCTTGGGTTCGCATCAGGCTTGCTTTTATATCACCAGTTTTGGTCTTGGGTCACGAGCAGTTTGCTTCCTCTATACGGGGTTTCATTTGCTGCTGTGAGTCATTTGGTTGCTACATGTGGGCTACTACTGGGGGTCTTTCGGTTGCTACTATGGCCTGGATACGTTGAACAGTTATATAACGGGTTTTGGTTGCTGCTGTGGGTCTTACTACTGTTGTGAGCGTTCATTTGCTTCTTCTAAAAATAGGTCCATTGGGCTTCTTTTTGGTTTCTGAATTGTTATATTGTGTTTTGTTTGTTACTGTGGTTCCTTTACTTCTTCAAAACTGTAGTGGGGATTGCTTCTTCCTAACAGGTGGTTTGGTTTTGTTTGTTGCGGTGCATTGGTTTGGTATATGTTCCATTGCCCTGCTATTTCCCGTTGGGTGGAATTTTGTTACTCCAGCCCAACTAGATTATATTATGGGGAACACACTTTATGGTCACATCAGGGTGTGCAACAAGGTGATCCACTTGGACCTCTACTTTTTGCTTTAGTCTTACATCCTTTGGTATGCAAGATTCGAGACTCTTTTAGCCTTTCTCTTCAAGCTTGGTATTTGGATGACGACACTATTATTGGAGATACGTTGGTCGTCGGGAAGGTTTTAGATCTTATCTTGGTTGAGGGGCCTCGTTGCGGTTTGCACCTCAATGTTGATAAAACTGAGGTTTTTTGGCGAAAGGAAGACCCTAGAAGCATGATATTGTGGGTGTTTTCCCGTCTAATATTGCCCGACCCTTGCACGGAGTTAAATTACTGGGTGGGCCTGCTAGTGTGGACTTTGATTTTAGTAGTGAGCTTGTTATGAAAAGGGTTTCCAAAACCATTGAGCTTATGGGTGCTGTTTATAAGATTAATGACCCTCAATGTGAGTTGCTGCTCCTTCGTGCTTGTGCCGGTATTTCCAAATTATATTTTGCTATGCGCACATGCTCTCCACGCGTTTTTGAGCATGCTCAGATTTCTTTTTATGCGGCACTTTGTTCTTCTTTAGAGCATATTGTCACTGCTTCTGGGCCTGGTTTTGGTGATTGGCAATGGAGGTTTGCCACCTTACCCTTTGTGTTTGGAGGGCTTGGTGTTTACTCTGCAGGTGATATATTGAACTATACATTCCTTGCGTCTAGACTCCAATCCGCTAGCTTGCAAACTAAGTTGCTCCGACATTCTGGCATTGTAACTTCTGGGCCTTCCTTTGATGCTGCCTTGTGTGCTTTTAATGTGAAAATGGAGATTGACCTTTTAAGTAATCCAAGTGAGATTGCTGCCCCTAAACTTATGAAGAAACTAGCATATATATATATATATATATATATATATATATATATATATATATATATATATATATATATATATATATATATATATATATATATATATATATATATATATATATATATATATATATATATATATATATATATATATATATATATTTCACACGTGTTACGCGATCGGTTGAATCTACTTTTTCCTTATCTACTTGACAGATGGTGTTATGGAAATCGCAAATGGAGGATTACACTTCAGACTAGCTTAGGGTGGTCTCCATATTTGGGTTGGGACAGACTATGAATGCTAGGACCTATCGGTGTGTGTTATGCTATCGGCTAGGTGTTCCACTATTCTCTGTTCAAATCCCGTGCTTAGCTTGTTCCAGGGTCTTTACGAGTGATATTTATGGGGATTATGCTGTATTGTGTGCTGGTATTATTGGTATTAAACATCCACATAATGTGGTGCGCGATACCCTTGTTGATATGTGTTCTCGGTCAAGGATCTCGACTCGTAAAGAATTTGATATTGGCCTTAGCGGAGAAAGGGACTGATGAGGCGAAAAGTGAACCACTTTTTAGGGGTCATTTAAACCTGAATTCGAATTTATTTGATCAATTATTGCCCTAAATTATTCCTTTTGTCATTTTAGGTACTTTTGGAGAGAAATCTGGAAAGGAAGCATTTTGGACGTTTTTGGAGCATAAAAGTGAAGAAAAAACATACGGACTACCATCCCGTTTCATTCTATGTTTGTTTTAAGTTTTTATTATTTTTTATTTATTAGCTTAAGTCGAGTCGAGTCTTAGCTTAGCAACGCCATATTGTACATGTAATTAACCAAGATGATTAACTCGCCACTAGTAAATATTGCCTTTATCCAACAAAACCGTGTTTTCCATATCCCTACACCTAACGTTATAACCCTTTAAAAGACCTCTTTGATAGTTTATCCTAGGTGCTTACGCCAAGTGGTGGAGGTTTGATCCTTTCCCAAGCCTATGGTAATCTATTTTGCTATGACAGGTAGTGAGAGATGTTTTCCATTTCCATATTGTGATATGTACTTTATTACACCTGAGAGATGTGAGTATCTAAACACTATTTGTGAGGTGCTAGTATATGACCTCCGTGCTTGTCTTTGGTCTTTAGTGGAATGATTATTTGTTGTAATTACTTTTATATTAGTGTTAAATGACCCCAAACTTGTATTTTGATTAGAATAAAAGCGCATTTGCTTGAGGACAAGCAAATCTCAAGTGTAAGGGTATTTGATGAGGCGAAAACTTTTTAGGGGTCATTTAAGCCCGAATTCGAATTTATTTGATTAATTATTGCCCTAAATCATTCCTTTTGTCATTTTAGGTACTTTTGGAGAGAAATTTGGAAAAGGAAGCATTTTGGACGTTTTTGGAGCATAAAAGTGAAGAAAACGGCAAAGTCTCAATTTTCCTTGCTCGAACAGTACCTGACGGCGTCAAGTCTCTCCACATGACGGCGTTAAGAGTTACACAAGAGGTGGATGTGAAAAATACACATGACGATCCAGAGAGTTTTTGTGCATAGGAGATGACGGCGTCACCCAAGGCCGTCATGGTCCAAGTATTAGTGACGGCCCATAAGAAAATCCTACATGACGGCGTCACAAGTAGATCTAGGCAATATGATTTCATTATGGCGGCGAGTTGACGGCATCACAACTTAATACATGACGCCGTCACCCTGTAAAATCTATATATAGTTTTCCAAATTTCATTCATTAGTGCGCAACTTTGAGGGAAAAAACCCTAGGCCGAATTTTACAGCTTTTTCAAGGGTTTCAACCCTTTGAATCTTTCATGTTCAATTAGAGATAAGTACTCTTTCAAATCATTCAATATGTCTATGTGTTGTTTGATTATATCTTACGCTTGTCTTTAATTTAACATGCTAGGCTAGATTTCTTTTGTGTTTGCTTAGTTGTAGTGAAACCTAGATGTTAATTATGGGTTGATTGTTTGTTTATAGTTGTTACGGATGATTGTATTCGATGTTAGGCTTAAGAAAACTGGCAGACTTCCATTGGTAACTTGCTTGAACGTCTTAAGAAACGTGATCGGAGGTGTACTACGATTTTTGGTTGTATTTAATGCGTAGGAGAATTCTAATGATCCCATGTTAGGAGCTTCTAACGGCTCGACATAGGAGTGAAGTAGGATCCTATAGAGTTAGGGAATATTGTACACGGCCCTACGACTAGTATTAAGGAATATGACCCGTCATCCATGCAATTGTAACAAGCTATCAACCTGTAAAAGATATCTAGGGAGTAATGAAACCTAAGTAAACACAATTTTCCTCATTATTGTTTCCACCACATTAGTATAATTAGTTTCATTTTCATTTCTATTATTTTATTTTGATTGCATCTTAGTAAATTGGGTTAGTTGGCTAGCAACTAATTCCGCCCACTCTTCCAAAACCTAAGATTTTACTTGCTTTTATAAAATATAAAAATACAAAAAGAATCATCCCTCACCTCTAGACCTAGTTTAGGAGGCTTTCTAATCCTAGCGACACTATTCCTGAGTTGAACGATCAATCCCCCAGTATTTGTCAGTATACTATACTACAACGATCAGGTACACTGCCTGGTGGGGGTTATAAGCTTCTCGAGATCCCTTGAGAGGTAAAACCTGGTGCGATTCCCACGTATTAAGTTTTTGGCGCCGCAGCCCAGGGAATAGTTATTGTCTAGGTTAGAATTTCTTTTTATTAGGTCTACTTGCTAGATTCCTTTCTAGTAAGATTTTTATTTTTATTTTTATAGGTTTCTTTAGTCTATCTTTTTCTTTGTGCCCTTGTTAGTAAATTAAGTTCATTGACTATTCCGTTTGCCATTATGGAGAACGCGAATCCGCCCTACTACCAACCACAAAATTCACCCACTCCAAATGACATCTTGATGTTCAAACAACATCAAGATGAACCTATCTATGATGCATGGACACATTTTTAAAACTTACTCCAAAAAGTCCCTCATCATAGCTTCGATCTGTGGTCCCAAATTGAAATATTTTACCATCGTGTCGACCACTATACAAAAATGGACATTGACCATGCCGCATATGGGGACCTTTGGGGATTAAGTGCTGAAGAAGCATGGGAAGCCACAGAGAATTGTGCCATACTCGCTAAGAAGTTGGACAACCCAAAAAACGTTGTTACAGATTAATTGATAGCAAGTTTGAGGGAATAAGCAAGAAGTTTGTTTGGGGATAATAAGCCTATAGATGAGATACCTAGGTGCACGGAGTGGTTTGATTTCACCATAATACAAGATGAACACATAGGTAATCTAGATACAATAGAGGACGAGGTGAATAATATAAGCCCACTAAGTACCCCACAAGTCCTACCATCATTTGAGGCACACACACCGCCCATGACTTACCCGGAAGAAGTAAAAGAAACTTTAGGAATTCCGATGGAGGTAGAACCCTTGGACCAAGCACCACCAGAGGATATAGGTTTCAATACTTATAGTGATAACCTTACCCTTAGTTCTAGGGAATTTCCTAGTGTTGAAGAATCGGAACCTCAATCTTCATACAACTTTCCATCCTTAGATATACATCTAGGAGACAAAAGAGGAACCGAGCCACCCATCAACCCATGCAGTCCGGATAGTCTTAGGATAAAGGTGGTAGACTTTAATCCATGTAGAGAGGAAACCAATATAGGAGTGGAACATAACCTTACATGCTTACATCGCCCATTCATGATTGATCATAAGAAAAATTATGGGTTTAAACCGGGTTTATTAGGTCAAGATGGATTACCAAATAGGAGTCTCTCGAAGTTGATAGAAAATGATCCCTTTATAGGAGAAAATCTTAATCCACCCATTAACCCAATTGAATTAGGTAAGGTTATGATGATAAGAACAGACATCTTTGAGCATATAATCCATCCACCACTTTCACCTCACATGGCATATTTCCACCCTAAGGGTGTGTATCGCTACTTCCACCCGCACTTAATCCTAGGTGTAGGGAAAACCTCCCCTATTTCTGTTAAATAAGGATAGAGTCAGGCTCGTGACTCGAACAAAAACAAGCGCTTCTTGGGAGGCAACCCAAGCTTTATTTATTTGTTTGATTTTTATTTGTTTGTTGTTATTTGTATCCGTATGCATGCTTTGTTTTTATTGTTGGTAAATCATGTTTCAAACTAATTTGTGAAAATGCTTTATCTTTTCGTTTAACTTCGTCTTAACTTCATATAAAGGTATTTTGCAAAAGCTAAGTGTAAGGGGAAACCCCAAATTTGTTTCTAAGAACGAAATTGATCTTGATTCGCCACAATAATAAATTGATCTTGATTCGCCACAATAATAAAAGCTAAGTGTAAGGGGAAACCCCAAATTTGTTTCTAAGAACGAAATTAATCTTGATTCGCCACAATAATAAATGGACATATGTATTAGTACTTGTTAGAGTCAAATGCTTGTATCGAGTCATAATGATGTTTTGCAGGATTTTCCAGGAAGTAGGACATAAGTTTTTCCAGAAATTTTCCGGAAACTTAATGTAAAGATTTCTGCAGGTCACTTCTGACGGCGTTAGGAATTAATACCTGACGGCGTCATGTGTAAAATTCTAGAAATTTTGCGAGTTTTGTTTTTCTAACGGAGTCTTAAAGTTTTTGTTAATTCTTTAGTTTTATAAACTCCAGGAAATCTGCAAACATTCATTCCACAAGCGTTATATCTTAAATTGTTTTCTAGGACTTGTTAGTATATATAAATTGCCGCCGATTTTACGCGAGGTTGCCTTGTTTGTTTTCTCAGGTTTAACAGGTTATATATGACAAGAAGATGATTTATTTTTTTGGAAGGGAAGCTTTGAATGTTCATTTTCTTGGAGTAAGATCAAACCTTGTTGACACACTATCCACACCGAACGAATCAGGGGAATATTTGTTTTCATTCTTTTACCTATTTCACTTTTACATTCTTTAATTGAACATTGGGGACAATGTTTATCCTAAGTATAAGGGGAGGGTAAATGATGATACCTTATAGGATACTATTGCACTTGAGTTTGTTTGTTTGATGGTAGGTGTGTAATAAAACTAAGTGAAATACTTGTTAGTGTAATTTTAGCGCCAAATTTAATTTTTTTTACAACATTTAGGAGTGAAACTTTAGCCTTAGCAAGCGTCTCATGGATAGGAGTTATATGACTAGCACAAAATCGTACCATTCAGAAAAAGTTTCCACCCAAATATGTGAGGTTCGCCTTTAGATTTGATAGGAAAAGCTTTTATTATTAGTGCTTATGAGTGTACCGGTAGCATTTAGATTCTAGAACTTGTGTTAGTGGTGCATCCCGAGACCGCTAGTGAGACTACATTCGTGTAGTAGGATTTACTACTTGATAAGAGGCATTAGGATCACCCTTGTGTTAAACCCGTATCATAATTACTTGACCATTTAAGTCATATTACTTGACTAGTAAAGTCAATTGATTTTCCCACACCTTAGCGATGTACTCATTTTTAGTACACGAAACCCCTAGTACACCCCTCCGAGCCTATCTTTTCGTTTCTAACTTTAAGCATCTTACTTAAAGGAAGAATTTGTTACAACCCACCCAAATGTGCAACCAAATCGCCTTAGCCTTCCGTGTATGCACTCATCTTTAGTGCATTATTGTTACATATTTAAACCCTTAGTTAATTATCTAATTGATTACATGGTTGCTAAGTCGAGTCATATCTTGTACATATTGTTTTGGGACGATTGGGACTCATGGGTAAAGTGCTTGTGTTATGGAGCAATGGGGAAGAACATCATATATTACCCCCATATGTGCGTTAATCTTAAAAGTACTTGATAAGGCGAAGAATGAGCCGTTTTTAGGGGGTCATTTAAGCCCGAATTTGAATTTATTTGATCACATATTGCCCTAATTCATTCCTTTTGTCATTTTAGGTACTTTTGGAATGAATTCTGGAAAAGGAAGCATTTTGGACGTTTTTGGAGCATAAAAGTGAAGAAAACGGAAAAGTCTTAATTTTCCTTGCTGGGAACAGTACCTGACGGCGTCAAGAATCCTTATGTGACGGCGTCAAGAGTAAACAAGAGGTGGAAGTGGTGACGATCCAGAGAAATCGTGACGGCGTCAAGCTTGGCCGTCATGGTTCATGATATGGTGACGGCCTACAACTAAATTATACATGATGGCGTCAAATCTGGATCTAGGCTATCCGATCTCATTATGGGCGGCGAGTTGACGGCGTCAGATATTTGATGAGTCGAAAAATGATCCGTTTTTAGGAGGTCATTTAAGCCCGAATCCGAATTTATTTGATCAAATATTGCCCTAAATCGTTCCTTTTGTGATTTTAGGTACTTTGGGAGAGAAATCTGGAAAAGGAAGCAATTCGGACGTTTTTGGAGCATAAAAGTGAAGAAAACGCCAAAGTCTTAATTTTCCATGCTGGGAACAGTAGGTGACGGCATCAAGAGTATTTCTCTGATGGCGTCAAGAGCAGAAGTCCATGACGACCCAGAACAGATTTGACGGCGTCACGTAGGAAGGGCGTCAAGAGTAAAAGAGTCATGACGGCCTGGAATTGTATAAGTCTTGACGGCGTCAAATGTAGATCAAGGCAGTCCAAGAAGAGTTTTGGCGGCGAGGTGACGGCGTCACAAGCTTTGTCTTGACGCCGTCAAACCCATTTTTCTATATATAGTTTTCTAATTTTCACACAAGAAAAGAGAAGTTTTGGAGAAACCCTAAAGACGATTTTGGTGCAACTTTTACAGGTTTTTCAAGGGTTTCAAACCCTTGATACCTTGCATTGTAATTGAGATAAGTGTTCCTTTAATTCAATCAATATGTCTATGTGTTGGTTGTCTATATCTTGTTCTTGTCTCAATTCCATTATGCTAGGCTAGATCTATCTTGTGTTTGCTTAGATCTAATGAAACCTAGATGTTAATTATGTGTTGATTACTTGTTTATCTTTGTCTTGGATGAGTGATTTATAGGTTAGGCTTAAGAAAACTGGCAGATCTCCACTTGGTAACATGCTTGAACGTCTTAAGAAACATGAACCGAGGCGCACTAGGTCTTTATTGGTTGTATTTAATGCATGAGCCACTGTTTACAATCCCTATAGTTGTGCTGGGCATGGTGTAGGAGGAGATAAGAGCTCATAGAATTGGGGAGTTATGTGTGCCACCCCATGAATGGTATTAAGGAATACGATCCGTCATCCATGCAATTATAACAAGTAATTAACGTGTAAAAGATGTCTAGGGAGTAATGAAATCTAAGTAAACACATTTTCTCCAATTACTGCTCACAACTTTAGTATAATTAGCTTATTTTCATTTTTAGTATTTTATTTTGATTGCATCTTAGTATTGGGTTAGTTGATTAGCAACTAATTCCGCCCAACTCCTTCAAACCTGAGATATTTACTTGCTTTCTAAAAAATATAAAAATACAAAAATAATCATCCCTCACCTTTAGAACTAGTATTTAGGCTTTCTAATCCTAGCGACACTATTCCTAAGCTGAACGATCAATCCCCCGGTACTTGTCACTATACTATACTACAACGATCAGGTACACTGCCTGGTGGGGGTTGTAAGCTTCTCGAGATCCCTCGAGAGGTAAAGCCTGTTGCGATTCCCACGCATCAATATTCCTTCTTGACGCCGTCACCCGGTAAAATATATATATAGTTTTGCAATTTTCATTCATTATATATAACTTTAGAGGGGGTAACTTTGGAGAAACCCTAGCACCAATTTTACTGTTCTTTCAAGGGTTTTTACCCTTTGAAACATTTCATGTTCAATTGAGATAAGTATCCTTTCAATTCATTCAATATGTCTATGTGTTGTTTGAATATATCTTACGCTTGTCTTGAATTTAACATGCTAGGCTAGATCTCTTGTGTGTTTGCTTAGATGTAGTGAAACCTAGATGTTGATTATGGGTTGATTGTTTGTTTATAGTTTTTACGGATGAATGATTTCGATGTTAGGCTTAAGAAAACTGACAGACTTCCATAGGTAATATGCTTGAACGTCTTAAGAAACATGAACCAATGCGTACTAGGTTATTATGGTTGTATTTAATGCATGAGCGAATTCTAATGATCCCATGTTAGGAACTTCTTGTAGGCTCGACATAGGAGTGAAGTAGGAGCTTATAAAGTTGGGGAAATACGTACGCCACCTTACAAATGGTATTAAGGAATATAACCCGTCATCCACGCAATTGTAACAAACTATCAACCTGTAAAAGATATCTAGGGAGTAATGAAACCTAAGTAAACACAATTCTCCCCATTATTGTTCACACCACTAGTTTAATTAGCTTTATTTTCATTTCTGTTATTTTATTTTGATTGCATCTTAGTTATTGGGTTAGTTGACTAGCAACTAATTCCGCCCACTCTTCCAAAAAACCCGAGATTTTAATTGTTTTTATAAAAATATAAAAATACAAAAAGAATCATCCCTCACCTATAGATCTAGTTTTTAGGCTTTCTAATCCTAGCGACACTATTCCTGAGTAGAACGATCAATCCCCCGGTACTTGTCACTATTCTATGCTACAACGATCAGGTACACTGCCTGGTGGAGGTTGTAAGCTTCTCGAGATCCATCGAGAGGTAAAGCCTGGTGCGATTCCCACATATCAAGTTTTTAGCGTCGCAGCCCGGGGAATAGTTATTGTCTAGGTTAGGATTTCTTTTTATTAGGTCTATTTGCTAGATTCCTTTCTAGTAAGATTTTATTTTTATTTTTATGTTCTCTTTAGTCTATCTTATTTCTTCGTGTCTTTGTTCGTAACCTTTACCATCCGACATCATGGAAGGTGGTAACATCTTTGAACCCATCAACCCACCACAAAAAAACCACCCACAAAACCCACCACTAGCAAACCAACCTCTTAGGCCCCGAACCTTAGGAGAGTATTCCCGTCCTAGCCACCAAGGCTATCGAAACACTATTGAGCTCACTCAAGGAGCCAATGTGTCCCCCTTGCGATCCGACACCATCCGGTTGGTGCAAAGCGGATGTGCATTCCATGGACTTCGTTCCGAAGATCCTAATCAACATCACAAGGACTTCCTTAAAATCGTAGATTCTATAGACCTTGATGTTACAACTAGAGGGTCGATGATGAGGCGAAAAATGATCCGTTTTTAGGGGGTCATTTAAGCCCGAATCCGACTTTATTTGATCAAATATTGCCCTAAATCATTCCTTTTGTGATTTTAGGTACTTGGAGAGTGAATTCTGGAAAAGAAGCCATTCTGGACGTTTTTGGAGCATAAAAGTGAAGAAAACGGCAAAGTATCAATTTTCCATGCTGGAAACACTAGGTGACGGCGTCAAGAGTTATACCCTGACGGCGTCAGACATCAAGAATAAAATACCGTAGTTGATGACGGCGTCAAAAGTCATCCTGACGGCGTCAAAAGGCCAAGAATAAAATATCGTAGTTGGTGACGGCGTCACACAGGCCATCATAAGTAGATCAAGGCCGTCCGAGGAAGTATTTGGCGGTGAGGTGACGGCGTCACATGGTTGTCTTGACGCCGTCAGCCCAGTTTTCCTATATATAGTTTTCTAGTTTTTACATTAAAAAGAGAGAAGTTTTGGAGAAACCCTAAAGACGAATTTGGTGCAACTTTTACAGGTTTTTCAAGGGTTCCAAACCCTTGATACCTTGCATTGTAATTGAGATAAGTGTTCTTCTAATTCAATCAATATGTCTATGTGTTGGTTGTCTATATCTTGTTCTTGTCTCAATTCCATTATGCTAGGCTAGATCTCCTTTGTGTTTGCTTAGATCTAATGAAACTTAGATATTGATTATGTGTTGATTACTTGTTTATTCTTGTTGTGGATGAATGATTTTATATGTTAGGCTTAAGAAAACTGGCAGATCTCCAAATGGTAACATGCTTGAACGTCTTAAGAAACATGAACCGAGGCGTACTAGGTCTTTATTGGTTGTATTTAATTCATGAGCCACTGTTTACAATCCCTATAGTTGTACTGGGTCATGGTGTAGGAGGAGATAAGAGCTCATAGAATTGGGGAGTTATGTATGCCACCCCATGAATGGTATTAAGGAATACGATCCATCATCCATGCAATTATAACAAGTAATTAACGTGTAAAAGATATCTAGGGAGTAGTGAAGTCTAAGTAAACACAATTTCTCCAATTACTGCTCACAACCTTAATTAGTTTAATTTCATTTTTAGTATTTTATTTTGATTATATATTAGTTTTGGGTTAGTTGAATAGCAACTAATTCCGCCCACTCTTCCAAAACCCAAGATTTTACTTGCTTTCATAAAAATATAAAAATACAAAAATAATCATCCGTCACCTCTAGAACTAGTAATTAGGTTTTCTAATCCTAGCGACACTATTCCTAAGCTGAACGATCAATCCCCCGGTACTTGTCACTATACTATACTACAACGATCAGGTACACTGCCTGGTGGGGGTTGTAAGCTTCTCGAGATCCCTCGAGAGGTAAAGCCTGTTGCGATTCCCACGCATCAAGTTTTTGGCGCCGCAGCCTGGGGAATAGTTATTGTCTAGGTTAGGATTTCTTTTTATTAGGTCTACTTGCTAGATTCCTTTCTAGTAAGATTTTTATTTTTATTTTTTAGGTCTTCTTTAGTCTATCTTTTTCTTTGTGTGTTTGTTCGTAATTTCCATTGACTATTCCGTTCACCATTATGGAGTACGCGAATCAACCATACCACCAACCACAAAGACCATTCTACCCTATTGACATCTCGAATTTCAAACAATATCGAGATGATCCCATATATGATGCATGGACTCGTTTTAAAATTTTACTTCGAAAATTCCTTTATCATAGTTTCTCTTTAGCATCCCTAACCGAAACTTTTTACTATCGTGTCAACCGATGTGACCAAATGTGCATCGATGATTTTGCCAATGGGGGCCCTAGGGAATTAAGTGCTGAAGAAGCATGGGATACCATAGAAGACTGTGCCCAATATTATTATAGAGTAGACAACCCAACAAACAACATCACAAATCAATCAAAAACAAGTTTGAAGGAGCAAACAGGAAGTTTGTCTGGGGATGATTACTCAGGGATACCTGTGTGGATGTCACCTAAAGCCATAGTACAAAACAAACACATAGGTAATCTAGGTACAATGGAGGATGAGGTGGACAATTCAAGCCCACAAAGTACCTTACAAGTCCTACCATCATTTGAGGCACATACCCCGCCTGTGACTTACCCGGAAGAAGTAGAAGAGGCTTTAGGAATTCCGATAGAGGAAGGACCTTTGAACCAAACACAACTAGAGGATATAGGTTTGAATACTTATAATGATAACCTTACTCTTAGTTTTAGGGAAGTTCCTAGTTTTGATGAACCGGAGCCTCAACCAAAACTGTTACTTAATCTTCCATCTTTGGATGAAAATTTAGGAATTGAAATAGGTTCCGATCCACCCATCAAACCATATATTCCGGGTAGTCTTAGGACAAAGGAAGTAGACTCTAAGCCTTGTAGAGAGGAAGCTGACATAGGAGTGGAACATGACCTTACATGCTTACATCACCCATTTATGATTGATCACAAGAAACATTATGGGTTTAAACCGGGTTTATTAGGTCAAGATGGATCCCCAACTAGTAATCTCTTGAAGTTGATTGAAAATGATCCCTTTCTAGGAGAAAATCTTAATCCATCCATTAACCCGATTGAATTACGTAAGGTTATGATGATAGGAGCACACCCATTTGAGCATATAATTCATTCGCCACTCTTTCCTCACATGGCATATTTCCACCCTAAGGGTGTGTATCGCTACTTTCACCCGCACTTAATCCTAAGTGTAGGGAAAACCTCCCCTATTTCCATTAAATAAGGGTAGAGTCAGGCTCGTGACTCGAACAAAAACAAGCGCTTCTTGGGAGGCAACCCATGTTTTGTGTGATTTTATTTTTGTTTGTTATTTGCTTCCGTATGCATGTTTTATTTTTATTGTTGGTTGATCATGTTTCTCAATTAAAATGTGGAAATACTTTACTATGTTGTTTTGGCCTAGTCTTAACTCCAACCTAAAAGTATTTTTGCAAAAGATAAGTGTAAGTGGAAACCCCAAATATGTTTTTAAGAAACAAACCGATCATGATTCTCCACAATAATAAATGAGCATGTATATTCGTATTTGTTAGAGTCAAATGCTTGTATTGAGTCATAATGAAGTTTTGCAGGATTTTCCAGGAAGTAGGACGAAGTTTTTCCAGAAATTTTCCGGAAACTTAACACAAGAATTTCTGCAGGTCCATTCTGACGGCGTCAGAGTTTTACTCTTGACGGCGTCAGGAGTCAAAAATCTGGAAATTTTACCGGTTTTGTTTTTCTAACGGAGTCTTATGGTTTTTGTGAATTATTAAGTTTTATAATCTCCAGGAAATCTGCAAACTTCATTCCACAAGCATTATATCTTACTTTGCTTTCTAGGATTTAGAAACTTATATAGGATGCCGCCGATTTTACGCGAGGTTGTCTTGTCTATTTTGTTAGGATTTACAGGTTATGTTTGACAAGGAGATGATTTATATTCTGGAAGGGAAGCTTTGATTGTTCGTTTTCTTGGAAGAAGATTTAACCTGGCCAACTTATTATCCATACCGAGCGAATCAGGGGAGTATTTGATTTCATTCTCTTTACTTTTTCACTTTTACATTCTTTACTTGAACATTGGGGACAATGTTCATCTTAAGTGTAAGGGGAGGGTAAAAAGATGATACCTTACATATGCACTTTCGCTTGAGTTTGTTTTGTTTGATAGTAGATGTGTAATAAAACTATGAGAAATACTTGTTAGTGTAATTTTAGCGCCAAATTTAAATTTTTTTACAACATTTAGGAGTGAAACTTTAGCCATAGCAAGCATCTCATGGATAGGAGATTGTATGACTAGCACATAACCGTATATTCAGAAAAATTTTCCACCCAAATATGTGAGGTTCGCCTTTAGATTTGATAGGAAAAGCATTTACTATTAGTGCTTATGAGTGTACCGGTAGCATTTAGATTCTAGAACTTGCGTTAGTGATGCATCCCGAGACCGCTAGTGAGACTACATTCGTGTGGTAGGATTTACTACATGATAAGAGGCATTAGGATCACCCTTGTGTTAAACCCGTATCATAATTACTTGACCATTTAAGTCATATTACTTGGCTAGTTAAGTCAACTAATTTTTCCCACACCCTTAGCGTTGTACTCATTTTTAGTACACGATACCCCTAGTACACCCCTCCGAGCCTATCTTTTCGTTTCTAACTTTAAGCATTTTACTTAAAGGAAGAATTTGTTACACCCCACTTAAATGTACACCCAAATCGCCTTAGCCTTCCGTGTATGCGCTCATTTTTAGTGCATTATTGTTATTTGTTAAACCCTAAGTTAACTTTCTAATTGATTACATGGTTGCTAAGTCGAGTCATATCCTTGTACATATTGTTTTGGGACGATTGGGACTCATGGGTAAGTACTTATTTTATGGAGTAATGGGGAAGAACATAATATTATTACCCCCATATGTACGTTAATCTTAAAAGTGCTCCAAGTGTTTTAATTTTCTTAATTCGAGTCATTAGAATAGTTGAATGTAAAGTATGTAAAAATTCAAGTGTAAGGGGAATGTTCATACCCCTATGATGTATTATTTTGGATGGTAGGGTAAGAGTGTATGCAAAAAAAAAAAAAAAAAAAAAAAATCAAAAAAAAAAATATAGTAAAAGAAAAAAAAAAAAGAAAAAAACATACGGACTACCATCCCGTTTCATTTTATGGTCATTTTATGTTTTTGTTATTTTTCATTTATTAGCTTAAGTCGAGTCTAGTCTTGGCTTAGCAACGCCATCTTGTACATGTAATTAACCAAGATTGTTAACTCGCCACCAGTAAAACTTCCTTTATCCAACAAAACCGTGTAATTCATATCCCTATACCTAACATTACAACCCTTTAAAAGACCTCTTTGATAGTTTATCCTAGGTGCTTACGCCATGTGATGGAGGTTTGATCCTTTCCCAAGCCTATGGTAATCTATTTTGCTATGACAGGTAGTGAGAGATATCTTCCATTTCCATAATGTTATATTACTTTATTACACCCGAGAGATGTGAGTATCTAAACACTATTTGTGAGGTGCTTGTGTATGACCTCCGTGCTTGTCTATTGGTCTTTAGTGGAACGATTATTTGTTGTAATTACTTTTATATTAGTGTTAAATGACCCCTAACTTGTCTTTTGAGTAGAATAAAAGCGCATTTGCTTGAGGACAAGCAAATCTCAAGTGTAAGGGTATATGATGAGGCGAAAAATGATCCGTTTTTAGGGGGTCATTTAAGCCCGAATCCGACTTTATTTGATCAAATATTGCCCTAAATCGTTCCTTTTGTGAGTTTAGGTACTTGGAGAGTGAATTCTGGAAAAGAAGCCATTTTGGACGTTTTTGGAGCATAAAAGTGAAGAAAACGGCAAAGTATCAATTTTCCATGCTGGAAACACTAGGTGACGGCGTCAAGAGTTATACCCTGACGGCGTCAGACATCAAGAATAAAATACCGTAGTTGATGACGGCGTCAAAAGGCCAAGAATAAAATATCGTGGTTGGTGACGGCATCACACAGGCCGTCATAAGTAGATCAAGGCCGTCCGAGGAAGTATTTGGCGGTGAGGTGACGGCGTCACATGGTTGTCTTGACGGCGTCAGCCCAGTTTTCCTATATATAGTATTCTAGTTTTTACATTAAAAAGAGAGAAGTTTTGGAGAAACCCTAAAGACGAATTTGGTGCAACTTTTACAGGTTTTTCAAGGGTTCCAAACCCTTGATACCTTGCATTGTAATTGAGATAAGTGTTCTTCTAATTCAATCAATATGTCTATGTGTTGGTTGTCTATATCTTGTTCTTATCTCAATTCCATTATGCTAGGCTAGATCTCCTTTGTGTTTGCTTAGATCTAATGAAACCTAGATATTGATTATGTGTTGATTACTTGTTTATTCTTGTTGTGGATGAATGATTTTATATGTTAGGCTTAAGAAAATTGGCAGATCTCAAAATGGTAACATGCTTGAACGTCTTAAGAAACATGAACCGAGGCGTACTAGGTCTTTATTGGTTGTATTTAATGCATGAGCCACTGTTTACAATCCCTATAGTTGTGCTGGGTCATGGTGTAGGAGGAGATAAGAGCTCATAGAATTGGGGAGTTATGTATGCCACCCCATGAATGGTATTAAGGAATACGATCCGTCATCCATGCAATTATAACAAGTAATTAACGTGTAAAAGATATCTAGGGAGTAGTGAAGTCTAAGTAAACACAATTTCTCCAATTACTGCTCACAATCTTAATTAGTTTAATTTCATTTTTAGTATTTTATTTTGATTATATATTAGTTTTGGGTTAGTTGAATAGCAACTAATTCCGCCCACTCTTCCAAAACCCGAGATTTTACTTGCTTTCATAAAAATATAAAAATACAAAAATAATCATCCCTCACCTCTAGAACTAGTAATCAGGTTTTCTAATCCTAGCGACACTATTCCTAAGCTGAACGATCAATCCCCCGGTACTTGTCACTATACTATACTACAACGATCAGGTACACTGCCTGGTGGGGGTTGTAAGCTTCTCGAGATCCCTCGAGAGGTAAAGCCTGTTGCGATTCCCACGCATCAGTCGACCCGATTACGCCTATTCCAATTCTCTCTACGTGATCAAGCTAGTCAATGGCTTAAACGTCTACCCGCGGGATCCATCACCTCATGGGATGATCTCACCACTCGTTTCCTTGCTCAATTTTTCCCACCGGGGAGAACTACCAAGCTTAGAAATGATATCTTGATGTTCCAACAACGTCAAGGTGAAACTCTATATGAAGCATGGACTTGTTTCAAGGACTTACTCCAAAAATTCCCTCATCATGGCATAGATCTTTGGCTCCAAGTCCAAATCTTCTATGACCAATCGGCCGGTGGCAAGCTACGTGATCGAAGTGCGGAAGAATCATGGGAACTCATAGAAGATCTTGCTCTTTATGACAACGAAAGTTGGAATGATCCCCGTGATTTGAACAAAACGGTCAAGGAAATATCTTTGCCTACGAACAATTCAAGCACTCCCGACCGTAGGATCATGGAAATTGAGGACTGATGAGTGCTCAAACACTCATCATTTTTGGTCTAATCTGAACTGCAAAACATACAAAAACACTTAGAAATGCATCAAAATACTAAAAATATTTCAAAATTGTGTTTTATATGTTTTAGATGCAAAATGAGCAAAAACAGATGAAAAACGTACAACGTTTGCAAAATTGGCAATTTCAGTCCCCCAACTTTCAAAAATTGGCAAAAATAGTCCCTGAGCACATATTTTAAAAGAAAAGTCACCAAAGGTCCTTTTACAATCATAAGTTGTCATATTTTGTCCTTTGGTGAAAAATTGGAAAAGTTTTGGAAAATTACAAAATTAGTCCTTGGAGTTTCAAACTTTGGCAGATTTGGTCCTGGGTGGGATAATTTTGAAAGAAAAATCATTTTCGGTCCTTGAAAATCATAAATTATCAAAAATGGACCTTGGGAGGAAAGTTTGAGGAAATTACAAGTTTGGTCCCTGATGTTTGGAAAATTACATAAATGGTCCCTGGGAATTTTAAAAAGTGGAAAATGTTCATTCATGGCATCTTGGGTCCTTGTATTATTAAAGTTTGGCAAGAGTGGTCCTTGTGAGTGCTTGGGAAGTTTTACATTTTCAGTCCCTAATGTTTTACTAAATTACATATTTGGTCCTTGTTTTCACTAAATAAACCAAACCACCCTTTTGTTATTTACTTAGTCCAAAACCAAAACCAAAACCAAACTAACCCTGATCCAACATAAACCCCAAGCCCATAACCCCAAAGCCCACCAACCCTTTTTAATACTTCCCCCGTTTTATTTCCTACCCGGCCAAACCCCATAGTCAAACCAAGCTTCTCCCCCACTTGCCTGATAAAACCCTGCAACTCCCTTCCATACTCAACCTCCCCCCTCCTCTTCCCATGCCTTGTTCCCCCTCCAAACATAACCCTCCAAGATAAAATAAATGCTTTCAAAACCTCACAAGCAATCCCATAACCTGCCAAAATCCTTTTTCCCGCCAAAAAGCATTTCAAGGGCTGAGATGAATTGGAAGCTATCCAAGGGTCAGAAATAGAGTGGGAAAGTCAAGCCAATGTGCCAGGACTTATATAAGTCAAGAAAAAATGGAGAAAGAAGGGGAGTTAGAGAGTAATTTAGTTTAGTAGGGTAGAATTTGAATCGACTTTATGTAATTCTAGTTTTTGAATTGTTATTTTCAGTTACAAAGGCTTGTAATTAAACCTTCTAGTGTATTGAAAACTTAATGTTAGTTCAATTTCAAGTTCTCTTTATTTAAATCACGTTTTAGTAATTTCAAGTTGAAATTCCATTTTCATGTTAATTTGTTAAAAGTTGTTATTCATTGGTTGTTTAAGCTCAACTCAGCTTATTTATAAGCTTCCTCAATTTGTCTCAGTAGTTTAAACAAGTTATACCCAATTTGTAAGAAAATAAAAAGAAAATAAAAAATTCAAGGAAGAAGAAGAATGAACAGTGGAGCAGGGTCTATTATGGATTGCACTGGTTGTAGTGCTCATTGGTAAGCTTTAGGAATGTTTCATGGTACATGGTTCAATTGATCTCAGTTATACCCAATTTGTAAGAAATCTTTCATTTTTTGCACCTCACTGTTTCATCTTTTTATGTTAGTACTTTTATTGTGTTTTAATGTTTATTAGGATTAATATAATAAGTTTATGAAGTTAGGTTGAATGCTTATTCATGAAAATCTTTGGTTCCTTAGTTTCTTAAGTTGACTGTGATAATTAGCATCTTAAGAATTCTTAGGTTGTTGTTGTTACTTTTGATGTTTATGTGCTCACTTAAGTTTATTACACCAGTATATGAGCTTAGGTTCACAGATCATGGCCTGAATCAGTTGGAATCTTAATAAACCATGAAAACAGTTAAATTAAGGGGTGTTTGGTTTAGGCTTTTCCCATGAGTTTTTGTCTTCTTTAGTTGATATAGGTAGTTGTAACAGTCTACCTTTGGTTCTATTAGACTCATAAGATCATAAAACTCATCTCTAATTTAATAAAAAGTCAAAATCCTTCCCTACTCTCCTTAACAGTTGACTGTTAGGATTATAGGGACTCAAAAGCTTCATCTTGACTTAGAACTTGCTTAGGTTGTTTAAATTAGCTTCTATTAGGTTAAACATAGCTTTAGTAATCTATTAGTGGTAATCAAAACTCAAATTTGTCAAAGTTCTAAATTTTCCATAAAAGTCAAATGTACATCTTTCATATTTTTCCAATTATTGCAAGATTTTTGTAGATTTTTGTGTTTGCCTTCAGGAGGTGAGACTTGTCCCTAATTACAACCCCCCACCTCAAGTTTAGAATCCCATAGTTTCTATAATTTTTCCATTTTTCTGTAGGGCCCACCATCCCCCCAAACACAGCTGCAGGGAAGATGTTCCCCTGCTGCTGCAGTTACATCAGCTTAACCACCACCTTTGGTGGTGGCTGCTGCCCTCTACAGTGGGCCCCATGGTTCAATTTTTGGTTCTTTGAACTCCCTAGGTGGGGGGCTCTCCATTTCAACCAAGTTTGTGCCCCCAATCCACCTAGTGGGCCCCCTAGAAAGCCCCTAAGTTTGTCCCTTTTTCTGTATTGAGCAAAGTGCTCAAGTGGCTTATTCAGCTTTATTTGCTTATTCAGTGGTTTGGTTTAGTTGTTTCTGGCTTATTTCTACTCATTGGACATGTTTCTACCCAATTCCACCCCTAGTTTAAGCTAAGAGCTTATTTCACAGCTTATAGCTTGGACAGTTGACCAAGGTCAACTGTCAAGCTCATAAGCTCTTGTTGTGCTTATTTTTGAGTTCCACGAAACTTGTTTTTACAAAAGTTACTTGTTTTTAGGTGTAAAATAAGTTTTCAAAAAGAAAAATCCAAAAAAGTTAATTTAATACTAAGTGATAGTTTCTATTTAATGTAATTTAATTTTAATTTTCATTTTTAAATTTTTATTAAGTACTTAGCTATTTTATATTTTTCTTAAATTCATCTTATATTAAAATATTTATAATAATTTTCTCAGATTTTTATTTTGTTGTTTAGTATTTATTAGAATTAATCTTAGTTTTATTAATAATTAATTAATAATTAGTTTTAAATAGCATAATTAGTTTTTATTAAGTAAAACCTAGTTTTTATATTTTTCCTAGCTTTTATATGTTATAAAATAATTTTAGAAATTTTCTTATAATTTTTACTGTTCATTTTCTATTTTTCTTAATTTAAAATAGTTTAATTAGGTAATTAATAATTAATTAGTAATTAATTAATATAAAAATCATAAAAAGACAAAGATACATATTTTTATTTTTAAAACTTGTTTTTAGTTATTTTATAATTTTAGAAAATATTTTTTCACCTTTTTAGTATTTAATTAATATTGTATTATATTTAAGTTGTTTAAATATTAATAATTAAGTATTAATTAGTATTTAATTAATATTAAATAATTAAATAGTGTAAAAATTTATTTTCTTTTTCTAAAAATTTTCTTTTATCTTTTAGTTTGTAAAAAAGTCATTTTCACCCCTTGGGTGTTTTCAGATTTAAATTTTCACGTTTTATTTTGTACGTTCACGTTATTTAAAACGTGAACGTACACGTTTTAAATTTTAAAACGTTTCTGGTTTTTCCTAATTTCAAGTCTTGTTCATATAGCTTATTTAAGCTATTTCCTTGTAGATTCCCTAGCTTAATCACACACAAACCGCTTTCCTGTCCAGATTCACCCGATCACATAACCGTTTTATAACCATCACACCTCGTCGGGACATAACGACCCGGGGAAAACATTATATTCCGTGGAGCATTGACTCTAGGCTGTTTGACCTTGTTGACCATTCCTTGGTCACTTTAGGTTGACTGTTCAGAGCCAATCAAGGACCAAGTCAAGTTTCTCATGAAATCCTACGAAGCTCCTAAGCCTTTAAGTCAAGTGAACAAAATCGCTTCTTCATGTAAATTGTGTAATGGCCCTCATGAAACTCATAACTGCATGGAGCTTCCAAAACATGCTTTTAAGGAATCCACATCGTCACACGTTGATCGAGGTCCTCGAAACTTTGACGAGGCCTATGAGGCATGGAAGGATAAACCTAATTTCAGAGGATACCAAACTCGGAGCGTATCCTTCAATGATTCCCCTCCACTCGAATGGTCCGAGCATTTTCCATCACAGAGCACTCCTAGGCAAAGCTATGAAGATGCCTTGCAAAAGTTCATTCTCTCTCAAGAATTAGAGCTCTCTACGCTCGAGACTAAATTTAGACAACAGCAAGCCGATATGAATGACAAGATTTGTAATCTGTTAACTGCTATTAAAGAGCACGCTGTTAATAAACCAATTCAGGCTGAAGAGGTCAAATCTGTTACCGTCATGAATCAACCAACCTCTCCTGTGAAAATAAAAAGTCCTAGTAAACTCTTTAAACATCTGTCACCAAAGGTAAAGGACGTGAAGGACCCTGTTAACCCCCTAGGACCAATCCATTTTGTGAATACTATCAGTACAATATCTGCCCCTACACCTGACCAGAGCCAACAACCAACTGGAAATAAGGGTCATGAAGTTAAGGATGAAACCTCAAGGTTAGACCACGAATTGGCCAAAAGCCTTGCCAACTCATTCGAGGACTCTGTCACTCAAGAGTCAGGCAAATTGGATGAAGTGAAAGAGAGATCAAAAGGGCATACGAAGAATCCAACAATTTTGGGTAAATCTATTATAGAGGAACCCGAGAAAAATTTTGTGGATATGACTATGGGGAGTAGTGATAGGATTAAGGGAAGCGACTCTGAAGTTTTCAAGATTTCCTACTAAGAAGAAGCTCATAACCAATACTCACATAGATCCTAACCTCCCTATCAACATAATCCCCCTATCCCTTTACAACGAAGCCTTCCCTGAACGTACCTAGTATGAAAGAATCAATAACGCCGGGGTAATAAAGAATTTATCAGTTATGATTGGAGAATTTGTCTATAAAATCGACCTCACCGTGGTCGATGACATAGACCCTATCACTAATCTAACATTAACCAACCTTGTTCTCAGGAAACCATTTGTCAATAAATCGGGAGTAATCCTTGATGAGAAGGATGGTAGTGCCTTATTCACCAATGGCGTTAGGAAGGTGATTTTTCGGATGGGTAATGAGGAGGTGTACAAATACCGTCCGTCACTAGAAGGGAATATATATGGGTCAAAGGATGGGAGATTGGGGAGGATAAAGCGACGTGATCCGAATAACCTCAAAATCCCTTGTATGATCGGTCACAAGTATTTCGATAATGTCTACATTAACGTGTTCCTACCTTAGAATTTTATGTCCCTATTCCACTATAACAATATCTGCAGATGGGGAATGATTTATAAAGGAGAAAATGTTGTTGGTAGAGATCATGAAGTCCAGGTATTCGATGGAAATATGGCATTCACAATGGACTTTACGATCGTGGACAACATTGAGGACTATGTCGACCCAAGGTTGTCACAAGTTGTTTTCGGAGCACCCTTTTGTGAAATCACTAACTTAATGGTTGACGACCGGAACGGAATCATGACCTTCGCTGATGGAATTAGGAGGGTGTCATACCAAACGCCATACAAGAGGAAGGACCTTAAAGGAATTGATTGTGACGGGCTTGATAAGCTAGGTTCTCAACTTATCTTATGTGATGAAGATGTTCGGAGGGGATGTAAGAACACTTCTGATTTATCATGTGGATTCTTTAAGGATGTTAGTAAGCTTGGATCCAAGTATCGGGAAGATGTCTTTGAGTTTGAAGACCCAAAATACCTGCACTATGAAATCGATACCGATATTAGAGATGACCTAGACAATGAGACCAACGATGAGGTCACGTAATCACCCATGACCTTGAGTCTAGCTACAAGACTCGTAAAATAAATAAATGCGCTTCTTGGGAGGCAACCCATGTTTTGTGTGATTTTTAATTGTTTGATTGTTATTTATTTCCGTATGCATGCTTTATTTTATTGTTGGTAGATCATGTTTCAAAACTAAAATTGTGAAAATGCTTTATTTTGTCGTTTAACTTTGTCTCTGTGGAAAACTAGAAGGGGGTTGAAGAGTTTACCGCTTTTTAATGTCACATTTAACTTGAATATCTTTTAGAAAACTTTTACGTTTGCTTAAAGATATAAACACAATGTTATATGTTTGATTCTTAGAAAAGCTTTTTATGTAAATAACAATTCTAACTTTACTAGTTTCATACATTGAAAAGCTTTGCTTGTGATGATCCTAACTTTGCTTGTTTAGTTATTTGAAAAGCTTTACTTTTGTTTGAAGATACAAACACATTTTTACTTGTTTAGTTCTTTGAAAAACTTTATATGTAACTAGCAATTCTAACTAAAGATCAACATGTAATAAGCAAAGATGAAGAAAGAAACGATCAAACCACAACACGATTGTTTATCGTGGTTCGGCTACAAGGACTCTTTTTCCTTGCCCTACATCCACGCCCCGAGTTTCCAACTCGAGAGTTATAAGCACTAATCAACAAGCTCCTTTCACCGGCGGAGAAAACCTTTACAACGTCGCTTACACTTTTACCGACACTAAGCTAGATGTCGAGTTCTTTTACACGGGTACAACCACTCCCATCGTCGCTTACACTTTTACCGACACTAAGCTAGATGTCGAGTTCTTTACAAGGGTACAACCACTCCCGTTAGTTCATTTACAAGGGTACAACAACTCCCGACACACTATGTATTTTGAGGCCTAAAATACTAACCAATCACTTCTACATACATGACACAAATGAAGTATAAACTACCAAAGCTTATACATGACCAAGCTACCAAGACTTGCAACTTTAGAGTTGAAGCTTGTAACTTCTTGAAAGATCTTGTGAAGTCCCTTGCTACATAAGAGAATTACACAAGACAAAATGTTACTGAGTTAGTTTAGAGAGTATGTGAAAATATGTCCTAAAAGGGTGACTCAAAACTAGAAAATGGTTTGGTATTTATAGCAAACCATTCTGCAGGTCTGGCGGATACGGCAGACCCCTCAGAAGGGTTCTGCCCATGTATCCCCAGGGTACCGCCAGGGCTGCAGTTGGTTTTTGCAATAAATCTTCCAAACCAAACAAGGTCACATCTTGTTACTCCTTGCAAACCAAACAATGTCACATCTCATAATATCAAGTCAAACACTAAACTTGCAAGCAACCACTTAGTAAGTCAAACACACTTCTTACCATAAATGTATATTGACAAAGCTTGCCCTAAATGTGATGTGACCTTACTATATTAAGAAATAAATGTGATGTGACAAGACACTTTCTAATTTAAGAAATAAAAACAATGTTTTGTTTAAAAGAGATGTAAACCTTAGTTTAAACAAGACTTAAACACTTAAAGTGATGATTCACTCCTAGCTAAAGTTCATGCTTTGTCATTAACAAAACTTAGCAAAGATCGTAAAATATAAATAACATTTTTAGGCGATATTTGTATTAACAATCTCGCCCTTTTTGTTGATGACAAAACATAAACTTTATTTATAAGTAAGTCACTAGTTTTAGTGTTAAGTCTTATAAAGTTAGTATAAAAACTTGTTTTTGAAAAGATGAGGTGATAAGCACACTAAGGTGATAAGCACACTAAGCACAAGTTTATATAAATTCTCCCCCTTTTTGTCGAAACAAAAAGAAGAGTAGCGAAGCGGAAATAAGCACTTGCTCCCCCTGGACGATACTCCCCCTAAATGGAGTGCCAAGAGAGGAGACATGGATTTTGAACCTACAAGAAAAAGGTTAGTTGTTGCACAAGACAAGTCATGAAAGCATTTCATGTTTAAGACACAACTAAGAGTTGTGAAGTGAAATAATACACCACTCATGCTCCCCCTTGAATATTACTCCCCTAAATGGAGTATCAAGGAAGGAAAACATGGATAATGATCCTACAAAAAGAAAGGTTAGTTTCAAAAACACAAGATATATGTATGGTACCATACAAGGTATAGTTCACTTATTATACCTAAATGGTCAACAAACAATGAAAACCTTGTAGTAGAATGAAATTCATTTCATGTAAAATTTTGACTCTTAAAAAGTCAAGGACAAGAAATTTGGATTACACCATCCTACTTCTTTGAAATAAAGAAAAACTAAAAATAAACTAAGGACTTAAAAAGCTACAAGGAAATCATCATTTTCCTTAATGAGAAACATTTTCCAAAAACAAGGCTGAGGTTGTTTAAGGATGAAAATGTGGGTTGGAGTGTTGTAGCGGGCTTTATTTTAAAGGTTGAAAGGATGACACGGTTTTGGTTTGTTGGTTTAATTGGGAAACATTTTCCAAAAGAAACGGTTTTGTTTCATTTTGTAGACTCTAAGGTTGAGGTGTGTGAGACGAGGATTGTAGAAGATCCAAAATGTGGTTTAGTATTAACCTCATTTCTTCGGATAGCTCACGAATTTCCCTTCGACACCCTTCACTAATGTGAGCGGTTCTTTCGCAATGATTGCAATCATGGTGTGGAAAGTTTGGTGGAAGAGTGGTTTGATATGTTGGTGGTGGATGGTTTGAACTTGAAGGAGCAAAGGTGGATGGTTGAGTAGTGTTTTTGCTTCCTTCATTTGTTTATTGGAGTTTTGTTTGTAAAACCATGATATGGTTGATTTGAGAGTCAACCATACGTTTGAAGGCATGAAGGTGGTTTAAATGAGTGTCAATCTCATTATGAAGGTTTGGAGGTTTTTCCCATATGGATGCTTCTATTTTCTTATAAGAAGAAAGTAGAGATTCAAAATGTTGGGAAGGTTCTTGTGGTGATGGTTATTGTTGTTGTGGTGGTTGTTGGTTTTGAACAAAATGGCGGAAGCTTGATTCGCCGGAAGGATTGCCATGAAGGTCTTTGTAAATTGGGTGAAACACAAATGATTGTGAGTGGGTATGACCTTGATCATTTGGAAAAATGGATGGTCTAGCATAACGGTAAGCCAACCGTTCTACTAATGATGGTTGATGAGGTTCATCATTTAGTTGCTTACTAGGTTGTTGTTGGGTTTCCATTTGAGCAATGGTGTCAAAGAGTGACAAGGATGGTAGACTTGATGATTTGGGTGATAGGTCTTCTAATGTTTCCAAATAAGGTAGTGGTGATGTTGGTGGTGTATGGAAAAGTTCCATTGGTGAAATTGTTGGCGATTGAGGTGATGGAGTTTTTGATAGTTGAGCTTGTTGAGAAGGTGATGATGAAACACTTGAAGGTCTAGTTGTTGGAGGAATGGTGGCCATGTTTGTGTAGCAATGTGTTGGAGAGGGTGTTAGAGTATCAAGATTAAGCAATTCTTGAAAGGTAATTACATTGGTATTACAATGTGTTGGGGATTGTGTTGAGGTAGTGAGGTTAAGGAAATCCTGGATAGGTGAAGAAATGTTAAGCGAAGCATTACTTGAAAAAGATGAGCTTGACTTGACGGTTTTGTTGAAGCAACAAGGTTTAACACTAATCCTTGTGGTTTTTGAGAAGGATTTTGATGACTCGGATGATGTGTTGGATTTAGTCATTTCAAAGATGTGGTTTTGATGTTTTGAGAGAAGAAGTTTTAATGGAGATGGTGTGATTTGAATTGTAGCAAAACTTTCAAATTTATAGGATGAAGGAGATGTTGAAATGGGTGTTTGGATTTGATGTTTTACCATTCAAAGATTGAGGTTTCAAATGATTTACATTGTTTTCATGAACATGTCAAATCATTGCAAGTCAAACCAATGGAATAAGGTGGAGTGAAAGACCAATATATGCACTCAATGCTTTGTGATCATGGGATGTGATTTGGTTGAAAATGTTTCAATGGTTTGAAGGATCCTTTAAAAGGGTTCCTTGGGTTGGTTATGTTTGAATTTGAATTTTTGGAGGGAAGTGGCTTCCTAATTGTTTTAGTGAGTGAGAGTTGTTCTAATATGGTTATTGGAGTTAATGGAAGATGTTTTTCACTTAGGATAATGGTTTTGACACTTTACAAGTTTTGGACTTAAGAAAAATGAAAACAATTTCTGCAGGTGTCTGGCGGAACCGTCAGAATACACTGGCAGAACCCATTTGAGGGTACCGCCTGGTCCGTTGGGCCATTTCTGGGATTCCCAGAAAATACACTGGCGGAACCCAATTTTGGGTACCACCAGATCCCCCAGAGTTCAAAAATTAGGCAGTCCGCGAAGATGTTATTTTGTACTTTTACTCCATGCTTGTCTAGTCATCATTGGACTTTCGACTAAGTCATCATCTACCAAAGATGATATCTTAGAAGGAGGAGATCACTCGTTAAATTTTATATTCAACGACTCCTTGACTCTTTGGGTTTTCTTACTTAAGAAACTATGAACTCTATTTGTTTTGAAAAAGTCCAAGAGGTACAACATCATGAGACTATGTGTCACATTTGATGTGTAAATCCTAGATGTTGAAAACTCATTTTATTTCATACATCCAAATGTATGCTTGTGTGATTTATTTCACCTTGTGTGTTCTATGTGAGATTATCATAAAAGAGTGATTGAAGAAAAACACAATTTAAGACTCAAAGTATAGTATTAGAGAATTTTGTTTAACAAAAGTTTGTTTTGCAAGCATCACAAAAGTGTTAGACATTTTAACACTTAGGAAATTCTTAGTTAGCTTCCTTGTAAGCAAGAGTTGTGTGAGACTCACTCAAGAGTTTCTCGTGTTTATCTCTTGATGGTTAAAGAACCAAAACACCTTATATCTCCTACTAGTACTAATGATGAAATTTCTTGTTATATAGAATCTAATCTTAGTCATTACTAATAGCAAGTAAACACTTTTAGAGTATTACTAACTACACATATTCCAACGCATAATGCTAGAAACAAGAGACAATCAAAGTCAAGTTGAAGTAATGCGTACCTTTTAAATTGCATAGAGATGCTATCAAGAGGATAAACATTACGCGTCAAATCTTGGTTTGATGACACGCTTTGAAACTCAATAACTCATGTATCCAAGAAGGTTAGATAATAATATAAAAGCATAGAGCATGATAATCTTAATCCTTTTATCATGAGTTTCCATTAGAGATTGAATTGTCTCTAAATCTCTCTTCTAGGTTTGACAAATTTTACTTGTGTTACTTTACTAGTTGATGGTGCTTTTGAGTCAAATTCTAATCCGGTTTTATCTTTAAACAACCTTTGACTCCTCAACAATCTTTCAAGAGATTTTGAGCTTTCATCAAATTTAACTAATGATTTTCCTTTCTCATTTTGCTTTTTAATCTTATGTTCGTAATCTAGACATAATTTACATTCTAGATCAATTTCAACATAACTCTCAATTCTAGACATTTTATCTTTTCTTTTTCAAGGATATTCTTAAAAGATTTTGAAGACTCATTCTTGAAGATAGCTTTTAGGTCCATGTTGCATAAACGTTTAGACTCATTTTCTAGTTTAGAAAACTCTAGGATAAATTTCTCAAAGCAAAAGTGTTTGGTTTCAAAATGTACCTTGCTTGATGTTTTATCTAGTTGAGAATCACAAACCGGATGGTTGGCTTCATCTTCATCCGTGTTATTCCATGAATCGTAGGCAAGTCCACTAAGAGCTTGACATGAGTAAGCATCTTCACTTACACCTTCATTTAAAACATTTAAACTAGTAGTACATGTATTTATCTCAACTAAATGTCTATCAATTAATATTTCTAAGACTTCTAATTTATATGTGAGATCAAATTGATCATCTTTGACTTGACATATTTCTTGATGAAAGTTCAACATATATTTCCAAATATCATTAGCCGTTTGACACAAATACATTCTTTCATATTAGGTACTAAAGCTTTATAAATCATTGTTTTAGCTTTAGTGTTTTTATCAAGTTTGAGATAGTTATCTTGATTTTCAAAACTTGTTTTCTTTGGTTTGAAATCACCAAAAGACATAATATGCCAAAGATCTTGATCAATTGATTTCACATAGTTTTCAAAAATTACTTTTCCATTCAAGTAAGTTTTCTTATTCAAATAGCGTTTAGTTTTGAATAGGTTGCCCTTCTTTGAGATTTTCAAAATCCATGGATCGATCCAAGTTTTAAAATACATTCTATTTTAAAGATCTTGAGTAACGTAGCTCCTGATGCCAATTGTGGAAAACTAGAAGGGGGGTTGAATAGTTTACCGCTTTTTAATGTCACATTTAACTTGAATATCTTTTAGAAAACTTTTACGTTTGCTTAAAGATATAAACACAACATTATATGTTTGATTCTTAGAAAAGCTTTTTATGTAAATAACAATTCTAACTTTACTAGTTTTATACATTGAAAAGCTTTGCTTGTGATGATCCTAACTTTGCTTGTTTAGTTATTTGAAAAGCTTTACTTTTGTTTGAAGATACAAACACATTTTTACTTGTTTAGTTCTTTGAAAAGCTTTATATGTAACTAGCAATTCTAACTAAATATCAACATGTAATAAGCAAAGATGAAGAAAGAAACGATCAAACCACAACACGATTGTTTATCGTGGTTCGGCTACAAGGACTCTTTTTCCTTGCCCTACATCCACGACCCGAGTTTCCAACTCGAGAGTTATAAGCACTAATCAACAAGCTCCTTTCACCGGCGGAGAAAACCTTTACAACGTCGCTTACACTTTTACCGACACTAAGCTAGATGTCGAGTTCTTTTACACGGGTACAACCACTCCCATCGTCGCTTACACTTTTACCGACACTAAGCTAGATGTCGAGTTCTTTACAAGGGTACAACCACTCCCGTTAGTTCTTTTACAAGGGTACAACAACTCCCGACACACTATGTATTTTGAGGCCTAAAATACTAACCAATCACTTCTACATACATGACACAAATGAAGTATAAACTACCAAAGCTTATACATGACCAAGCTACCAAGACTTGCAACCTTAGAGTTGAAGCTTGTAACTTCTTGAATGATCTTGTGAAGTCCCTTGCTACATAAGAGAATTACACAAGACAAAATGTTACTGAGTTAGTTTAGAGAGTATGTGAAAATATGTCCTAAAAGGGTGACTCAAAACTAGCAAATGGTTTGGTATTTATAGAAAACCATTCTGTAGGTCTGGCGGATACGGCGGACCCCTTAGAAGGGTTCCGCCCATGTATCCCCAGGGTACCGCCAGGGCTGCAGTTGGTTTTTGCAATAAATCTTCCAAACCAAACAAGGTCACATCTCATTACTCCTTGCAAACCAAACAATGTCACATCTCATAATATCAAGTCAAACACTAAACTTGCAAGCAACCACTTAGTAAGTCAAACACACTTCTTACCATAAATGTATATTGACAAAGCTTGCCCTAAAAGTGATGTGACCTTACTATATTAAGAAATAAATGTGATGTGACAAGACACTTTCTAATTTAAGAAATAAAAACAATGTTTTGTTTAAAATAGATGTAAACCTTAGTTTAAACAAGACTTAAACACTTAAAGTGATGATTTACTCCTAGCTAAAGTTCATTCTTTGTCATTAACAAAACTTAGCAAAGATCGTAAAATATAAACAACGTTTTTAGGCGATATTTGTATTAACAGTCTCAACTTCATACAAAGGTATTTCGCAAAAGATAAGTGTAAGGGGAAACCCCAAATTTGTTTTTAAGAACGAAATTGATCATGATTCTCTACAATATTAAATGGACATGTATATTAGTATTTGTTATAGTCAAATGCTTGTATCGAGTCATAATGATGTTTTGCAGGATTTTTTCAGGAAGTAGGACATAACTTTTTCCGGGAATTTTCCGGAAACTTAACGTAAAGATTTCTGCAGGTCACTTCTGACGGCGTCATGAGATAACTCCTGATGGCGTCATGTGTAAAATTCTGGAAATTTTGCTAGTTTTGTTTTTCTAACGGAGTCTTAAAGTTTTTGTTAATTCTTTAGTTTTATAAACTCCAGAAAATCTGCAAACATTCATTCCACAAGCATTATATCTTAATTTGTTTTCTAGGACTTGTTAGTATATATAGATTGCTGCAGATTTTACGCGAGGTTACCTTGTTTGTTTTCTCAGGTTTAACAGGTTATATATGACAAGAAGATGATTTATATTTCTGGAAGGCAAGCTTTGAACGTTTATTTTCTTGGAGGAAGATCTAACCTTGTTACCGCACTATCCACACCGAACGAATCAGGGGAGTATTTGCTTTCATTCTTTTACCTATTTCACTTTTACATTCTTTAATTGAATATTGAGGACAATGTTCATCCTAAGTGTAAGGGGAGGGTAAATGATCATACCTTATAGGATACACTGTCACTTGAGTTTGTTTGTTTGATGGTAGGTGTGTAATAAAACTATGAGAAATACTTGTTAGTGTAATTTTAGCGCCAAATTTAAAATTTCTTACAACATTTAGGAGTGAAACTTTAGCCTTAGCAAGCGTCTCATGGATAGGAGTCGTATGACTAGCACAAAACCGTACCATTCAAAAAAATTTTCCACCCAAATATGTGAGGTTCGCCTTTAGATTTGATAGGAAAAGCATTTACTATTAGTGCTTATGAGTATACCGGTAGCATTTAGATTCTAGAACTTGCGTTAGTGATGCATCCCGAGACCGCTAGTGAGACTACATTCGTGTAGTAGGATTTACTACATGATAAGAGGCATTAGGATCACCCTTGTGTTAAACCCGTATCATAATTACTTGACCATTTAAGTCATATTACATGGCTAGTAAAGTCAATTAATTTTTCCCACACCTTAGCGTTGTACTCATTTTTAGTACATGAAACCCCTAGTACACCCCTCCGAGCCTATCTTTTCGTTTCTAACTTTAAGTATCTTACTTAAAAAAAGAATTTGTTACAACCTACTTAAATGTACACCCAAATCGCCTTAGCCTTCCGTGTATGCACTCATCTTTAGTGCATTATTGTTATTTGTTTAAACCCTTAGTTAATTATCTAATTGATTACATGGTTGCTAAGTCGAGTCATATCCTTGTACATATTGTTTTAGGACGATTGGGACTCATGGGTAAAGTACTAATGTTATGGAGTACTAGGGAAGAACATCATATATTACCCCCATATGTGCGTTAATCTTAAAAGTACTCCAAGTGTTTTGATTATCTTGATTCGAGTCATTAGATTAGTTTATTGTAAAGTATGTAAAAATTCAAGTGTAAGGGGAATGTTCATTCCCTATGATGTATTATTTTGGAAGGTAGGGTGAGAGTGTATGCAAAAAAAAAATAAAAAAAATAAAAAAAAAAAAAAAAAAATCGAAAAAAATAATAAAAGAAAAAAAAATAGAAAAAGAAAAGAGAAAAACATACGGACTACCATCCCGTTTCATTCTATGTTTATTTTATGTTTTTGTTATTTTTGATTTATTAGATTAAGTCAGTCTAGTCTTGGCTTAACAACGCCATATTGTACATGTAATTAACCAAGATGATTAACTCGCCACCAGTAAAGATTGCCTATATCCAACAAAACCGTGTATTCCATGTCCCTACACCTAACGTTATAACCCTTTAAAAGACCTCTTTGATAGTTTATCCTAGGCGCTTACGCCATGTGGTGGAGGTTTGATCCTTTCCCAAGCCTATGGTAATCTATTTTGCTATGACAGGTAGTGACAGATGTTTTCCATTTCCATATTGTGATATATACTTTATTACACCTGAGAGATGTGAGTATCTAAACACTATTTGTAAGGTGCTAGTATATGACCTCCGTGCTTGTCTTTCATCTTTAGTGGAACGATTATTTGTTGTAATTACTTTTATATTAGTATTAAATTACCCCTAACTTGTATTTTGATTAGAATAAAAGCGCATTTGCTTGAGGACAAGCAAATCTCAAGTGTAAGGGTATTTGATGAGGCAAAAAATGAGCCGTTTTTAGGGGGTCATTTAAGCCCGGATTTGAATTTATTTGATCAAATATTGCTCTAAATCATTCCCTTTGTCATTTTAGGTACTTTTGGAGTGAATTCTGGAAAAGGAAGCATTTTGGACGTTTTTGGAGCATAAAAGTGAAGAAAACGGCAAAGTATTAATTTTCCTTGCTGGGAACAGTACCTGACGGCGTCAAGAATCCTTATGTGACGGCGTCAAGAGTAAACAAGAGGTGGAAGTGGTGACGATCCAGAGAAATCGTGATGGCGTCAAGCTTGGCCGTCATGGTTCATGATATGGTGACAGCCTACAACTAAATTACACATGACGACGTCAAATCTGGATCTAGGCAATCCGATCTCATTATGGGCGGCGAGTTGATGGCGTTAGATATTCCTTCTTCACGTCGTCACCCTGTAAAATCTATATATAGTTTTGCAATTTTCATTCATTATATATAACTTTAGAGGGGGTAACTTTGGAGAAACCCTAGCACCAATTTTACTGTTCTTTCAAGGGTTTTTACCCTTTGAAACCTTTCATGTTCAATTGAGATAAGTATCCTTTCAATTCATTCAATATGTCTATTTGTTGTTTGAATATATCTTACGCTTGTCTTGAATTTAACATGCTAGGCTAGATCTCTTGTGTGTTTGCTTAGATGTAGTGAAACCTAGATGTTGATTACGGGTTGATTGTTTGTTTATAGTCGTTATGGATGAATGATTTCGATGTTAGGCTTAAGAAAACTGGTAGACTTCCATAGGTAATATGCTTGAACGTCTTAAGAAACATGAACCAATGCGTACTAGGTTATTATGGTTGTATTTAATGCATGAGCGAATTCTAATGATCCCATGTTAGGAGCTTCTTGCAGGCTCGACATAGGAGTGAAGTAGGAGCTTATAGAGTTAGGGAAGTACGTACACCACCCCACAAATGGTATTAAGGAATATAACCCGTCATCCACGCAATTGTAACAAACTATCAACCTGTAAAAGATATCTAGGGAGTAATGAAACCTAAGTAAACACAATTCTCCCCATTATTGTTCACACCACTAGTTTAATTAGCTTTATTTTCATTTCTGTTATTTTATTTTGATTGCATCTTAGTTATTGGGTTAGTTGACTAGCAACTAATTCCGCCCACTCTTCCAAAAAAACCCGAGATTTTAATTGCTTTTATAAAAATATAAAAATACAAAAAGAATCATCCCTCACCTATAGATCTAGTTTTTAGGCTTTCTAATCCTAGCGACACTATTCCTGAGTTAAACGATCAATCCCCCGGTACTTGTCACTATACTATACTACAACGATCAGGTACACTGCCTGGTGGGGGTTGTAAGCTTCTTGAGATCCCTCGAGAGGTAAAGCCTGGTGCGATTCCCACGTCTCAGTACTCCAAGTGTTTTGATTATCTTAATTCGAGTCATTAGATTAGTTTATTGTAAAGTATCTAAAAATTCAAGTGTAAGGGGAATGTACATTCCCTATGATGTATTATTTTGGATTGTAGGGCAAGAGTGTATGCACACAAAAAAAAAAAAAAAAAAAAAAAAAAAAAAAAAAAAAAAATCGAAAAGTTAAAAAAAAAAAGAAAAAAAATAGAAAAAGAAAAGAGAAAAAACATACGGACTACCATCCCGTTTCATTCTATGTTTGTTTTAAGTTTTTATTATTTTTGATTTATTAGCTTAAGTCGATTCGAGTCTTGGCTTAGCAACGCCATATTGTACATGTAATTAACCAAGATGATTAACTCGCCACCAGTAAATATTGCCTTTATCCAACAAAACCGTGTTTTCCATATCACTACACCTAACGTTATAACCCTTTAAAAGACCTCTTTGATAGTTTATCCTAGGTGCTTACGCCAAGTGGTGGAGGTTTGATCATTTCCCAAGCCTATGGTAATCTATTTTTCTATGACAGGTAGTGAGAGATGTTTTCCATTTCCATATTGTGATATGTACTTTATTACACCTGAGAGATGTGAGTATCTAAACACTATTTGTGAGGTGCTAGTATATGACCTCCGTGCTTGTCTTTGGTCTTTAGTAGAACGATTATTTGTTGTAATTACTTTTATGTTAGTGTTAAATGACCCCTAACTTGTATTTTGATTAGAATAAAAGCGCATTTTCTTGAGGATAAGCAAATCTCAAGTGTAAGGGTATTTGATGAGGCGAAAAGTGAACCACTTTTTAGGGGTCATTTAAGCCCGAATTCGAATTTATTTGATCAATTATTGCCCTAAATCGTTCCTTTTGTCATTTTAGGTACTTTTGGAGAGAAATCTGGAAAAGGAAGCATTTTGGACGTTTTTGGAGCATAAAAGTGAATAAAACGGCAAAGTCTTAATTTTCCTTGCTGGAACAGTACCTGACGGCGTCAAGTCTCTCCACAAAACAGTGTCAAGAGTTATAAAAGAGGTGGATGTGGAAAATACACATGACAATCCAGAGAGTTTTTGTGCATAGGAGATGACGGCGTCACCCAAGGCCATCATGGTCCAAGTATTAGTGACGGCCCAGAAGAAAATCCTACATGACGGCGTCACAAGTAGATCTAGGCAATACGATTTCATTATGGCGGTGAGTTGACGGCGTCACAACTTAATACATAACGCCGTCACCCTGTTAAATCTATATATAGTTTTCCAAATTTCATTCAGTAGTGTGCAACTTTGAGGGAAAAACCCTAGGCCGAATTTTACAGCTTTTTCAAGGGTTTCAACCCTTTGAATCTTTCATGTTTAATTAGAGATAAGTACTCTTTCAAATCATTCAATATATCTATGTGTTATTTGATTATATCTTACGCTTGTCTTCAATTTAACATGCTAGGCTAGATTTCTTTTGTGTTTGCTTAGATGTAGTGAAACCTAGATGTTAAATATGGGTTGATTGTTTGTTTATAGTTGTTACGGATGATTGTATTTGATGTTAGGCTTAAGAAAACTGGCAGACTTCCATTGGTAACTTGCTTGAACGTCTTAAGAAACATGATTGGGGGTGTACTATGATTTTTGGTTGTATTTAATGCGTAGGAGAATTCTAATGATCCCATGTTAGGAGCTTCTAACGGCTCGACATAGGAGTGAAGTAGGATCCTATAGAGTTAGGGAATATTGTACACGGCCCTACGAGTAGTATTAAGGAATATGACCCGTCATCCATGCAATTGTAGCAAGCTATCAACATGTAAAAGATATATAGGGATTAATGAAACCTAAGTAAACACAATTTTTCTCATTATTGTTTCCACCACATTAGTATAATTAGTTTCATTTACATTTAAGTTAATTTTTTTGATTGCATCTTAGTAAATTGGGTTAGTTGGCTAGCAATTAATTCCGCCCACTCTTCCAAAACCCGAGATTTTACTTGCTTTTATAAAATATAAAAATACAAAAAGAATCATCCCTCACCTCTAGACCTAGTTTAGGAGGCTTTCTAATCCTAGCGACACTATTCCTGAGTTGAACGATCAATCCCCTGGTACTTGTCACTATACTATACTACAACGATCAGGTACACTGCCTGGTGGGGGTTGTAAGCTTCTCGAGATCCCTTGAGAGGTAAAACCTAGTGCGATTCCCACGTATCAGGGACAGACCCTTACGGCCAGCTGATGTGTTGATATACTCGTGGGATGGAGGACCTGATGTTTGTGTCGATCTAATAGGGTCATCACCCTTGACGCAAACTGGTATGGTTGATTTTCGTGCCAGGTAGTACGGTGATTGAGGCCGCACAACATAAACGCGCCAAATATAAGGCTAAGTGAGCGAATATTGGATATGGATTTCTTCCCTTCTCATTCTCTTCTTTTGGGTAACTTGAGAAGGATGTGGTGACTTTGCTGAAGCGAATCCGAAAGTTCTCCATGACTCAAGACATTGGGGCACGTGTTGCTATTCCTATTTTTAGTAGGATTAGCTTTACTATAGCTAGAGGAGTGGGGGCTCAGCTAGTATCGCGGCTCCCCACTAATAAAGTGATGTTTATAATAATAATAATAATAATAATAATAATAATAATAATAATAATAATAATAATAATAATAATAATAATAATAATAATAATAATAATAATAATAATAATTGTAGAACTGTAAAGGGGGGTTGAATACGGTTTCTTCGGCTTTTTAGATGTTTAAAAACTTTAAGCCAAAGAAAACACCAAGTGGTTGTATAATAATCCAACAACCACTAACACAACCAAAGTATATAAAGTAAGTAGAAGACACCACGATATATACTGGTTCGGGATGGGGGGTTTATTCCATCCGTACGACAAGTTGCGAATCCGCGACTCCGATACTACTCACTAATATAATCCTTTCGGTGGACTATAAACCGTTACAATTCACTCCACCAATATTCACCAATATTGATGCTCACAAAGAAGGAGTTACTCCCCAACGGTATTTCGCCCTCGGAAACCACCCAAAAGAATCTCACGATTCGACTTTACCTAAGGGTCATTAAGACTACTACCAAGACTTCCCACGTGAAGTATCAAACCCCAACTAGATCCCCAATGATCTAGGCTTGGTCACCAAGACACAAGACTTCCCTTACTAACAATTGAATGAATATAAGTTTCTTTGAACCAAGTCCTAACCTAACCTAGTGACTCGATTCTAATAGAAAGGGTAAAGATAAGAAGACCCTCGACACAATCACAAGAGTGGATTTGGTTCTTGTGATTCTTCCCTTGCAAATAGATGTGTTCTTTCAAAGTTGTTAGTATGAAAATCAAGAACACAAGATTAGAGATAGAGAGATAGAGAGATTTGAGAGTGTTTAGAGAGAAAGAATCTAGAGAGAAAGAATAATGGCAAGGGGTGAGGAATACAAGAGGCAAGGGTGGTATTTATAGGCCAAGAACTCAAACTTGGGAAAATTTACCGAGGCCGGCGCGTCACCCAGGTGTTAACGCGCGGGCGGCGCGCCAGGCTTCTGTAACCTTTTCCCAAGTGTTGGGTGTTTGGATCTTACAAATACCTATCCTTGCTAAACCCCTAATTGTACTTCACACTAAACCTTAACATTAATCATTCTAAGGTTTACCAACTCAAATAGCCAATTAAAAATGTTTTGTGAAGTGTTTATAAGAAAACCAAATTACCAAGGGTATAAAGTGTAGATAGGATAATTTCGAAGGGGTAGAAGTGTATCTCCTCACATGGCATAGAAAAGATAGAAAGAATATGCCAAGGAATATTCCAATGCTTGGGGGAAGAATGAGATGGAGGGTTGAGATGAAATGGTTTGAATTGGATGGCTAGGATCAAAGGGAGCCTCCCTTGGTTTTCAAATTATTTGACATGTGGGGAAAATGGATGGTTGAGATGTGATGATGTGAAATAGATGGCTAGGATAAAAGATGCTTAAGAAAGAATATGCTTTGCTTGGGGGGAACGGGGAAATCAATGGTTGAGATGGTTTTGGTTTGAAATGGATGGTGAGGATTAAACACATGTGGTGGTATAGAGAGGAGAGGTTGGATGAATGGTTGAGATGTGTTTAGTTTGAATTTAATGGTTAAGTTCAAAGGAGCCTCTTTAGGGATTCAAACAATTCCCATGTGTTGAAATTGAAGGGTTAAGATGTGTTGTAAGGGAATGTATGGTGGAGATCAAGAGTGTGTAAGGAATGAGTTGGATTGTGTAAGGGAATATGTAAGAGTGTAAAGATTGTGTAAGAGAATATATGATTTGGATATGATTGGATATGGTTGGATTTGTCTTTTGTAGAAATGAGATTAAGAAGAGGATTAAGACATAATATAATTGTCATTAAGAAGAAAAGGTTTAGACAATTAAGATTATAAGTTGAGAAAATCATACGTTACTTATAAGTTCAAGTAACACAATGTCGAGAATCCATAGTTTCATATCTCGTGACTTTCCACGACTCGACATTCTTAACTAATACCTTGGTTGAAACAAGTTAAGTGCTTTGCCTTGATGTAAAGCATAACCCAAGTGGGAAAGGATGCGTTTACGCAAAGTGACCTTTGACTTAGTTTGACCAATAAGGGAGTAAACCCGTTACGTAATTAGAAAAGACGTAAGCACGGGATATGAGCATATGGATGCTTCCATATGATGTCACATGAAATATATAAGCTCCCTAAGTTTAGAAAAGCCTTGGCTAGAGGCGATAGTTAGAAAATGTGAGTTGGCGTTTTCCCGTAAATGGGTGTTTTAAAAGTAGGATCTCTCAAGTCTCAAAACTCGTTTCGAGTATTCTCAATTAAGCACATAACATATTCATACATGTACTGAAAGATCCACATTTTTCGGGTAAGGGGAAAGCCGACTTTCAAAATTCACCCAGAACCATACAGTGTCCTGGCGCGTCACCCGCGCGCCAGGAGCAGACATTGGCTCCGGCGATTTTGAGCTAACGTTTGTTATTTTATGTGTTTCGATGGTTTATTTGTCATCATTAAAACAAGACGAGATCTTGATCATGTTGACTCAACAATCTCCCCCTTTTTTGATGATGACAAATAAAAACCGAAAGCAAATAAAATTACAAAACTTAGCGAAGACAAAGCGCGCCTTTGGTGTGGCTTGCGTCTTGACCTTTGCCTTGTAATTTGGTGAAGCCTTAATCATTTCTTGAATGGACATGAATGGTCTTCACGCTCTTGCTTTCTCTCTCCCCCTTTTGTCGAATCAAAAAGGCGGGACTACCAATCAAGCCAGGTTTCGAACTTGAGCCTGTAGGATAAATGAGCTAGCTTGTATATGCATCCGAATGTGCTCCCCCTTGAACATAGCTCCCCCTAGATCATTGCTCCCCCTTGTTTCAAGGTGGGGATCCATGGGTCAAGAGCCTCACCTTTGCGGTGGCCTAGCTACACATAGACATCACAACATGTAACAAACAAGCAATCCTCACATGTGAAAGTTCCAAAATGGGTTAGGTTACCATTTTAAAACTTGAAACATGGGTTAGTCCTCATAGAAATACGTATGTATGTGTATGTGTTTGTCTAATTTTAATTTGATTTTATAAAAATTATCACTTTATGACTTTTATAGACCGAATGATGAGCAAGAGCAATACCATATATGTATATATTCATATGAGCATTATTATAACATAACATGAGCATTTTATTTCATAGAAGAAACATGGGTCATACAAACAACTAAGCAACACCACATAAAACATCCTAGAACTCCTAGGAAAAACATCAACATCTTATGGATAGAACTTAAAACTCAAGAGAGTTCATTGTGAAAGGTTCCTCCATTGGGGGTCACATCATCAACTTCAATCATTCTAGAATGATCATTTGGGTACTTGCTCTTGATGTGATCAAAGATGTGTGACAATAGTCTAGTATATGGAAGTGGCTTCTTATTGTAGTCTAAAGCTTCCATTCGTTTTGCTATAAAGTAAGCAAAGTTGAATGGAATCTCGGTCATAATACAATAGAGTATGTACCCGACAATGATGGGTATATTCTCTTGAGGTTCCACCTCTATAAACACATTCTTCAACAACACCTCCGCCCAAGGCATCAATTTGACATGAAGTTGATATTTGTTCCAATGTTCGAATGGAGCCTTCTGACAATGGTAGTCGGGTTGTAGAATGGTATTTTGAATGATGACGGCATGAATTGGGGCCACGAGAGCATAAGTGCTCGGATGATAGTGCCTTATATTCATGAAGTCCTCCGTCTTAGTGGACCTTGTATAGAACAAATTCCCTTTAGAACACACATTCAAAACCTTTCCCAACTTCTTTAAGCTCCATGCATACCCATGCCCATACATACGAAAATTGAGAGTAAGATAAGGTTGATCTAGATATAACCTAGCATAAAATTCTTGAAGGTGCCTAGGATAAATTTCGATGGGTAGATCACGAACTAAAGAGAAGGCATTAGCTTTGATGAATGGTTTTCTCATATTGGTGGCACACATGAAATTTTTGTCGCATTCGCGACCTTCACGAAATTCACGGTACTCAAATGGTTCATACACATTAGTTTCGTTAGACTCGTCAACACGTTTCATGAAAAACTTAGTTGCCATTTTTGAAGAGAAGATAAGTGTATTAAAAGAAGAAAAAGGTTGTGATGAAGATATGTGATACAAAGTTACTCCTTTTATAGCTAATTAGTATGAATTAGGTATGTTTAAGGAAGATCTAAAGTCCAAAGGATAATCATTCTTAGTACTAAGATTCCTAGTACAAGATGAGTTGAAAGAAAGTGGTGTATGGGGAAGATAATTATTCTTGTATGACATGAGTGATTAAGATTGAGTTAGATATGAGTTTGGTTGGATTTGAATGCCCATGTTAGATCCTATGGTAATTGCATGCATTCTTTACAACAGATATGCATGAATTTATCATAGTTGATGAGTGAAGATCAAGTGTCATCAAATCTTTGGAAAAGGACTTTATCAAACACCATTTTGAACCTACAACTACCCAATACATGAACCAAGTGCTAGTATTTCATGTAGGATATTCAATGAGTGTAGTGATATGTGTATGATTATAAAGTGCTTCTTCATTTTAGGTAGACAAGCTAGATCCTATGAACCATCACACATTAAATAAAAAGTCAATACATAATACATGATATCTCCGGTTCATAGTTCGTTGTGTAATGTGTCGACATAAATAATCCTTATGTGTTACTTGCATTAACACCATAAGTTCCTAAGATCTCGGATGAGGAGATTAGCTTATCTAGTCTATTCATTTTGGATATTTTAGTTTGTTATGCAATCCCATACCAAATTCGATTCATAGGAATTCTCTTCAACTATGTAAATAGTTTGTATGTTTGCACAAAATCTTTTCATTTCTCTTTTTTTCCTAAACACAAAGCATGCATATTACACATAAGTTGAGTTGTGATCCAATGATTTTATCTAACCTTGGTATTCTAACACGATAAACTCTCAATCTTGTTACAATGTAACGAGACCTTTTGTGTCAGGTTTTCTTGCCCCATCACATAGTATAGACATGTAGAATCAAGGATATTGTCAATCACTGTTTGAATAATGAATTGATACAAATCTTTTCTCTTGGAAGTCATAAATTTGATCTTCCTTGCATGCCTTCACATAAGACCTAGTCATATAAACACATAGGCTCTAGTAGCACCTAAAAGGCTTGCGAACAACACAAAGACATTTTACTTTGACTTAAAGATTGTTCTCCTAAGATGCATGTTTTGACATCAAAACCTATCCCAAAGCAATTTGGACTCTTGAAAAATGTCATGCCAAAAACCTAATCTTGTTTGTTTTGTGACCTAAGTGTACTTTTATCCAAGTCACCGATGACTTGTTGTACAGGATGACCCCTCGCTTTTCTCACTTTCTTAGGATTGCCTTCAACCGAAACATTAACCTGTAATTTCGGAGACCTTTCTTGATCGTGAACTATAGGTTCATTGATCACATCATCTTCTACCGAAGGAGATGATTTAGGCTCGGGCATGCTCTCATCAAAGGTCACATTGAGAGATTCCCCAATCCTCCTTGTTTCCTTGTTAAGCACTATGTATGCTTTACTAGTGTCAGAGTATCCTAGGAACACACCTTCATACGACTTTGGGTCGAATTTGGTGAGATATTCTTTGGTGTTAAGTATAAATACTTTGCAACCAAATACTCTAAAATACTCTAGGGATGGTTTTCCATTCCTAAGTATTTCATAAGGTGTTTTATTAATTACCTTTCTTATGTAGACTCTATTAAAGATATAACATGCGGTATCTAGGGCATGACACCAAAACTTTTGTGGAATGGATTGCTCATCAAGCATTGCACGACTTATCTTTCTTAACTTACGATGTGTTCTTTCAAAAATCTCATGCGATTGAGAAGTGAACGGGCCCGATAAGTTATAAGATATTCCATGTTGTTCACAAAAGGTTCCAAATTGCATTTTATCAAAATCGCTACTATGATTTGTTTTAATTGATACAATTGAACAATCAAGTAGGTTTTCAAGCTTCCTTCTCAAAATGTCAAATTTCTAAAAGACACCATCCTTGTTTTCTAAAAACTCTATCCTAGACAATTTGGATAACCATCTATAATTATTAAAGTGTAGGAGTTTCCTCCTTAACTTTGAATTGGAGATGGATTGTACAAATCAAAGTGTATCAATTCCAAAACCTTATGTGTTGACACTTCATGCCAATTTCCATTGCTTGCTTGTCCTTGACTTCCCTAGACATGTATCACAATAATGCCTTTCAAAACTTAACAATGGTAAATTGCTTACTAGCTTGTCGGCAAGACCTAACTTCCTAAGTCGAGGCGTTGGGTTATTTACCATGTGGTAAATTTCTTACTAGCTTGTCGGTAAGACCTAATTTCCTAAGCCGAAGCGTTGGGTTATTTACCATATTTGTTATGCATATATTGCTACTAATATTCTATGATCAACAAGTATACAAGTTGTTTCACCTATGACCTTTAGCTAGTATGTTACTTTTTTTTACCAATAGTGCAATCTTCATTGGTAAACATAATACTAAAATCATCATCATTAAGATTACTTGTACTACAAAACTTAGAGTTTAGATTGCTACCATGCTCATCATTGGTGACTTCTACAAAGTCATGAAGAGTACAGTTGTAGGTGACAACACAAGAAGTTTGAGGAAAGTATGGTTTAGCGAAAGCATTTAATGATGAACCATTGTTGCTCAGACTTCTGGCGCGTTGACGCGTCAGTCAGCGTGTCAGAGTCGGTAACTTTTGCTTTGCAACCTTCTTTTATAAATACAATAGGTTGATCTTGACTTGTAGATGTATTTTTATTATTTTCAGAAAAACCAAGACTTCCCTTGTCATGAAAGGGTTTTTGCTCATGTAATATTTTGTTTAAGTCAATACCACTTTTCTCAAATTTAAGTAGTATCAATTTATGTTCAAGTTTACTAATCTCTTTATTGAGCTTATGTTTATCCGTTGCATGCTTTTCAATATCTCTTAATATGTGTTCATTAAGTTTGATTAATTATTCATTTTCTTTTTGCAATCTATGAATATCTAAAATATTATTAGACGGAGAAGAGTTAGATAATACCTCAAGGGCTTCAAGTGTCTTGAGATGAGTGACTTCCTTGCGCGGGAGATTTCCATCCTCATTATCACTCCAAGTTACTCTAACGAGTGCAATTTCTTGATCTTTACAATCATCATAACGTCTAGAATGCATTATTGACGTAATGACTTCTTCATCTTCTATACCTTCGTCTTTATCAAGAGAAGCATCTTGATCACTAGTTAGGCTTGTAGTAACTTCATCTTCAAGATCTAGTAAATCGGCCTCTTCCTTGGTGATGACTCTAATGTTTTCTAGAAATACTTCATATGCATTAAGATCATCAACTATCTTTTCTAAAGATAATTGTCCCAAACTTCTTGTTTCTTCAACCTTCGCTTCTTCACGTTGCCAATTTTTGGAAGTAGCATGAACAAATTTTTCAATATGATTTTTGCTATAATAGCTTGGATCTAATGAGTTCAATCTTGTAGTGATAGCATTGAATCTCATTAAACTGCTATCAATAGTTTCATCATTTGTGATAGAGAACTCTTCATATTGTTGAATGAGAGAGTCTATCTTGTTGGCATTGACTTGTGTAGTATCATGATGAACAAAGAGGAGTAAGTCCCAAATATCCTTTGCGGTCTTGCACATGCACACCCTCTCAAGCTCCTCATGAGGTAGGGCATCATATATCATCATTTTCGCTTGACCATTCTTGTCGGCCATCTTCATTTCCTTATCATCAAAATCACCATTTTGGAAGATATACCATAAGTCATAATCCTTAGACCTAACATAGGTCTCAAATAGGATTTTCAAAAGCAGACTCCTTCGTATTCAAACAAAGGTGGTCTTTCCATAGAACGCCCCTCTCTATAGTTCTCTTGAGCCATGGATCTATACTCTACTTTACCAAAAATCTTAGTTAGGATTTTAGATTTTTGGAAAAGAAGTTTTTGACTTAAAACGACTTCTCGGGAAGGCTTTAAGGCTCATAAACTTGAGTATATCGCTCTGATACCAATTGTAGAACTGTAGAGAGGGGGTGAATACGGTTTCTTCGGCTTTTTAGATGTTTAAAAACTTTAAGCCAAAGAAAACATCAAGTGGTTGTATAATAATCCAACAACCACTAACGCAACCAAAGTATATAAAGCAAGTAAAAGACACCACGATATATAATGGTTCGGGATGGGGGGTTTATACCATCCGTATGTCCAGTTGCGAATCCGCGACTCCGATATTATTCACTAGTATAATCCTTTCGGTGGACTATAAACCGTTACAATTCACTCCACCAATATTCACTAATATTGATGCTCACAAAGAAGGAGTTACTCCCCAACGGTATTCCGCCCTTGGAAACCACCCAAAAGAATCTCACGATTCTACTTTACCTAAGGGTCACCAAGACTACTACCAAGACTTCCCACCGGAAGTATCAAACCCCAACTAGATACCCAATGATCTAGGCTTGGTCACCAAGACACAAGACTTCCCTTACAAACAATTGAATGAATATAAGTTTCTTTGAACCAAGCCCTAACCTAACCTAGTGACTCGATTCTAATAGAAAGGGTAAAGATAAGAAGACCCTTGACACAATCACAAGAGTGGATTAGGTTCTTGTGATTCTTCCCTTGCAAATAGATGTGTTCTTTCAAAGATGTTAAGTACGAAAATCAAGAACACAAGATTAGAGATAGAGAGATTTGAGAGTGTTTAGAGAGAAAGAATAATGGCAAGGGGTGAAGAATACAAGAGACAAGGGTGGTATTTATAGGCCAAGAACTCAAACTTGGGAAAAATTACCGAGGCCGGCGCGTCACCCACATGTCAACGCGCGGGCAGCGCGCCAGGCTTCTGTAACCTTTTCCCAAGTGTTGGGTGTTTGGATCTTACAAATACCTATCCTTGCTAAACCCCAATTGTACTTCACACTAAACCTTAACATTAATCATTCTAAGGTTTACCAACTCAAATAGCCAATTAGAAAATGTTTCTTGAAGTGTTTATAAGAAAACCAAATTACCAAGGGTATAAAGTGTAGATAGGGTAATTTGGAAGGGGTAGAAGTGTATCTCCTCACATGGCATAGAAAAGAGAGAAAGAATATGCCAAGGAATATTCCAATGCTTGGGGGGGAAGAATGAGATGGAGGGTTGAGATGAAATGGTTTGAATTGGATGGCTAGGATCAAAGGGAGCCTCCCTTGGTTTTCAAATTATTTGACATGTGGGGAAAATGGATGGTTGAGATGTGATGATGTGAAATAGATGGCTAGGATCAAAGATGCTTAAGAAGGGATATTCCAAAGAATATGCTTTGCTTGGGGGGAAAGGGGAAATCAATGGTTGAGATGGTTTTGGTTTGAAATGGATGGTGAGGATCAAACACATGTGGTGGTATAGAGAGGAGAGGTTGGATGGATGGTTGAGATATGTTTAGTTTGAATTCAATGGTTGAGATCAAAGGAGCCTCTTTAGGGATTCAAACAATTCCCATGTGTTGAAATTGAAGGGTTAAGATGTATTGTAAGGGAATGGATGGTGGAGATCAAGAGTGTGTAAGGAATGAGTTGGATTGTGTAAGGGAATATGTAAGACTGTAAGAGATTGTGTAAGAGAATATATGATTTGGATATGATTGGATATGGTTGGATTTGTCTTTTGTAGAAATGAGATTAAGAAGAGGATTAAGACATAATCTAATTGTCATTAAGAAGAAAAGGTTTAGACAATTAAGATTATAAGTTGAGAAAATCATAAGTTACTTATAAGTTCAAGTAACACAATGTCGAGAATCAATAGTTTCATATCTCGTGACTTTCCACGACTCGACATTCTCAACTAATACCTTGGTTCAAACAAGTTAAGTGCTTTGCCTTGATGTAAAGCATAACCCAAGTGGGAAAGGATGCGTTTACGCAAAGTGACCTTTGACTTAGTTTGGCCAATAAGGGAGTAAACCCGTTACGTAATTAGAGAAGACGTAAGCACGGGATATGAGCATATGGATGCTTCAATACGATGTCACGTGAAATATATAAGCGCCCTAAGTTTAGAAAAGCCTTGGCTAGAGGCGATAGTTAGAAAACATGAGTTGGCGTTTTCTCGTAAATGGGTGTTTTAAAAGTAGGATCTCTCAAGTCTCAAAACTCGTTTCGAGTGTTCTCAATTAAGCACATAACATATTCATACCTGTATTGAAATATCCACATTTGTCGGGTAAGGGGAAAGCCGACTTTCAAAATTCGCCCGGAACCATACAGTGACCTGACACGTCACCCGCGCGTTGACGCGCGGGCAGCGCGCCAGGAGCAGACATTGGCTCCGGCGATTTTGAGCTAACGTTTGTTATTTTATGTGTTTCGATGGTTTATTTGTCATCATTAAAACAAGATGAGATCTTGATCATGTTGCCTCAACAACAACAACAACAACAACAACAACAACAACAACAACAACAACAACAACAACAATAATAATAATAATAATAATAATAATAACCACCACCACCACAACAACAACAACAACAACAACAACAATACAGTAATAATAATAAATTATTTGTAGACACTGGACTGAAGAAATGAGTGGATTCCATGCAAAATATTCTACACAGTTTAACCTGAACTAGTTTTGACTTGTTAATCGAACCAAAAGTCTATTTCTATTAGCCACTCAAATAATGCTAAAAGTGGTGCTTTTATTTTTCATAGGGTTAGTTTTTGTATTCAGAAAAGGGTGGGAGCATATCTTGTGTCTAGACTCCCATCCAACTTCTTGTGTGGGCGATTTTAGCGATATGGAAGATTAGGGTTTATACGGTTTCACTGTAGATCTATACTCGTTAATTCCATTTTATTTTTCCTTAAAACAATTTTATACATCTGTTCTACTGTAGATCTTTGTCTACTTCCAATTTATTTCACTTTCATATTTTCGGTATTCAATTGTTATCACTGTATAACGTTTCTCTGTCAATTTTATCCACTTCGATTTCTGGGTTTAATATGATTTTGCTTCTTTAAACATCATGTCACATCCAGCTCATTTGTCCTCTAATAGGACGGATTCAGCTCTTAAACCTAGAAAAACAACTAGAACCATGAATCCTCTCAACAAATCTACCATGAAACATGTGGATACGGTTACAAAAACACCCATGAATACATTCAAAAAGGTCATTTCGAGCTCAACTTCAAAGGGGAATGGGGCTAAAACAGATATGGAAGATTTGGTTTATGGTGATGATGGTTTTGTGTCAGCTGATGGTAATGAAAATTTGGGTGAAATTGGTATGAATATGGATGTGGAGGGTAGTGTTGGTGATTGTTCTGAATCAGGTAAGGATTTTGTTGTTAATAATAATGGTTCTGTTAATTGTGATATCAATCATAAGGATATTATTGGTGAAATTGCTTGTATTAGTGATGGTTCTATTGATGTTACTAATAGTGGTATAAGTAATGATAATGTGTCTAGTATGAAGGTTGGGGTTGATGTTTCTGGTTCTAAACCTGTTAGTGGTAAGAATAGTACTAAGGAATCTAGTGGAAGTTTTACATTGCCTGAAATACGGGTGCCGGTTAATGAGAATCCTGTGTTGAATCCCCAGTCTAAGAATGATAAGGCTAAGAGTCCTACTAAGGTTAGTTTTGGTGAAGAGAGGGTTCCTGGTTTGTTTAAGGTTAATGGTAATGCGAATGAGCTTAAGAAAGGTGATGTTGTTGTAAGTAACATTGAAGCTGGTGAAAGTAGCAAGGTTTATGACAGTGTTATGAGGGAGAGGGTTGGTATTGATGGTCATAGGTGATGCAGGTTTTACCGACCAGGTTTTATAATTTATAGTTGCTCGTTTACCTAAGGTCTACCTAATCAGCTATCGGGCAGTGTACCCAGTCGTGTGAGGTATAGCTAGATGGTAAAGCCGAGGTCGTCCCAAGATTTATGCGTGTGAAAATTATCTAAGCTTAGTGTCACGTTTAAAAAGGGGGTTTATAATTAAAAGATTAATAAAACTAATAAAATAAATAGCGAAAGCAAATAAATGACGAAGAGAAATCAGTAGGGACAAATAGTTTTAACCTAGTTATTACTCTTGTTATTATCATGACAAGTTTTCTAATTAAGTGCATCCTATAGTTTTATCTGGGGATTAATATCGATAGACTCAGATGGTCAAATCATCTAACCTATCTTGCACCTTTCCCTATTCTTACAACCTAAATTGCAAGAGTTCCTCGAAACGAGATGCAAGAGTCGTTAAGCGCCTCTACAAACTTAGACTAGTCTAACGGGATGCTAGCAGGTCACAACTTAAATCCCCTCTAACTCTTGAGCACATCTAATTGGTAGGTGGTCCTATGGTCAATTCGCACATGTATGGTGATATTTCTATCACTAAGTCACACCTAATCGGCTATGGGTCCTATGGACAATTCCCCAAGCCTCAAAGGAACTACCAATCATTAATGCTACCCAAGCTAAAGTGTCCAAAGACAAGCTAAGTAAGTATACAAATAAAACGACAATAAATACGAGAAAACTAAATCATAATAATAACAATTTCATAACAAGGCTAACACCAAGAGGTATTTAGCCACTCATATTAATAAATGCAGAAAACATCATGTTCAACATTGTAAATGAAAACATAATCTTAATACAAGAATTAAAAATGGATAAACTTATGATTGAAGTGTGATTCCTCCCTTGGAGATGACTTGTATACAAGTGGAATGACGTTCTCTTTGCTCCCTGGATTCCTCTGGACTTCTCTGTGGTGGATTGGTATGGAATGAATGATATAAAATTCGGAATTTAGGGCTGGTATTTATAGTGTCTGACACTACTATGCCGTGCTCTAGGGTTGGCTATGTCGTAGCCTTCAAAATACATAACTACATCATAGCTTGATCAAGGGCTACGTACGTAGATCTTCTACTGGAACTTTCTACGGTGTAGTTATATAGGGAACTACGCCGTGGTTCCTTCAAGGATCACGGATGTTCTTCACTGTTTGATTTGAGGACCTACGGCATTGCTTGAATAATTGCTATGCCCGTAGAAGTCTTGCTGGATAAACTACGCCGTAGTCATAATGCTGACTATGCCGTAGGTCTTGGTGGACTTCGTTCTGGTCTTTGAAGTGAGCTACGGCGTAGGTATAATACACCTCTACGCCGTAGTTAGTGCAGATACTGCATACTTTAATAATCTTCATGTAAAATCCTCCAATTCCGCGTCTCTTCGTTCTTTTGCTCATCTTTGTGCTGAAAACAGAATATAGACAAATAAAAGCATATATCCTTTCAAAATAACACAAAAGATGAGAATATTATGGGGAAATTAGCACTAAAATAATGGAACTATTTGTTGTTATCAAATATCCCCCCACTTGAACTCTACTTGCCCTCACGTAGATCTTATTAGAATAATTTTCAAAAAGATATCTCATGAGAATATGAATCTAAAAATTTCCTATGCTAGAATATATCAAAGCTGAACACCTCGCGAAATGGTAACAAACACTCATGCTCACTCTCCTAATCTAAGTGTTAATTTTGGGGTGATCACTCAATGCACAGTCATAGAATGTATTCTATCATAGGCTTGGCGGTTACACAAATATCCACCACTAGAGCTAAGGTCGAAACAATTCTTAAAAGCAATATTGGGTGAACAAATATAAGGCTATGGGTGTAATGTTGTTACTATCATACTACGGCAAGGGCGACAAAGGCAATGGTACATGACCGGAATTCCAGGCAAGACACCAATGACGGCTTGAATCCCTAACCTAAGCATGGTTCACAACTAAAGGGTAGGATAAGACATGTGATGCACAATAATGGTGTAAAAATAAAAAGAAAGCAAATAGTCTTAGCCTACAACCAAGTCGTTACCACTTGCCGTCCATCCAAAGACCGAGCTCCAAGATGCAAAAACTGGATCATATAGCAAGTGTGTGTGCCATTAGCGGACGTCATGATGGGCACCACACTTGGTCTTCATGTTGGTGATTACGAACCAACAACTTCATTCTTCATATGTGACCGAAGTGGCCTCCTCAATACTAATTCTTTCAAAGCTCAAAATACGGTGTTGTACAAGGTTGCACCAAAGATAAACTTTCTACGTACTGAATTTCACATTTTTTTTCAATAAATGCAGGAACTAAAATACATCCCCCCACTTGAGATGAAACATACATGTAATAATTGGGGGGGGGGGGGTCTCTAAAGATCTTCAAAGATGGGTCTTCAACGTAGGCGTGATTTCGGAATCTCTTAACTCGAACCTCAAACTAGAGCAAGTGGCAACTTCCATACATTAAATCATAAACCAAGACTACAGGATAGGCTAAGGTGTAAAGGTGTATCGAAACAATTATAATATGGGTAAGAAACGAAAGGATAGGCTTGAAAGGGTGTATCTAGGGGTATCTTACACTAAAAATGAGTGCAACAAAAAGGGTTTAACAGGGGGTCGAATAGTCAATGTGACTAATCGATAAACACACACATATAGGCTTTTTGGGTGATAATCCTAAAATATTGCCTTCTCGAAAAGTTTCTTCCAAATGTATTAAGAAAACTCAATACACTACTCATCTATGGTCTCGAAATGATGTAAAGGCCAAGTTCTAAAGTTTACAAACTACCGGCACACTCATAATTTTGGTGGATTAGGGGTAAAACTGAGGAAACTGAATAGGCTAAACCTCACCATGATATTAAGGGTTAATGTGCTCGGCTAAAGTCTATTCTAGTTAGGTTCGGAAAAACATGTCAAAAATTTTAAAATTGCACAAATTTTCAAAATAAACTAGAAAATGGGGTAAATAAAAGTTCAAGTTTCTACTCTCGTCCCCCCACTTGAGTTGTACAAAGTCCCATTTATAAGTAAATAAACAAATAATAAAGAGGAGATAAGTAGAATTGGACAAGAACTTCCCTGAAATTCGCTCTTGAAAATGATAGAATGATCATGTTTGAAGAACGTGCCTTCACTCCGCCTAGTAAGCAAACTTCAAATCCCTGAAATCAGATAACTACCAAAAGCATAAAACCTAAAAAAGAAAAATAAACAAAAATAGAAATCCTAACTCACTTTCGTAGGAATCACGGTTGCATTTATCATATGCAACAAGCCTTTTAAACCACTTCGTGTCTCAAGTGGATGAGTGAAGCCTCGTGAGGGTTTACAGAGAACACACCCACAAAGTTCATTTAAAACTAATACAAGGTTTAAAAGTATGTTTTTGAAAAAGATTTAAAATTTGCAGGGTACAGGAGAAAGCTACGGTGTAGCAAAAATGTTGAGCTACGCTGTAGGTGCTAAAATCTTACAAACTGACACCTGGAGGATGCTACGGCGTAGTAGTGAGTGGAGCTATGCCGTAGTTATGTTCTGGGGAATGTTTTTAGAGCAAAAGCTCTAAATTCTTCCACTGTCTATGCTTTTCTTTTACCTGCAATTTAATCAAAACAAGAACATACAAAACCCAACTATACTAATGAAAATGAAAAACAAAGATAATTCGGGTTTTCTCCTGAAAGAGAACTTTTGTTTATTATCGAGTATTTAAGTTAGACTCACTGCCACGGATCTTCACGTGGGCTGTTGGACAAGTCCACCTATTCCCTTATCTAAAGAAGTTGGTGACTGGTTCCAAACTGTTTGAGCGACATAAGTTGTTAATCCATATAATTTTACTAGAGAAAATTAACCCTTTCCCATTCGCTACGATGTTCTATTTCGTCTTTCTTGTTTGGTCGGGCTTCTCTGAACTTGACTTTAACCCAGTTATCAAAAGATATTCCGCGATACCTAACTTCTCCTCTCAAGTGAGCATTAAAACATGCCCATTCATATCTTTTGACCAAATTCACTTCTTCAAGTTCCCCACCATTGCATTTCTTCCGAAGGGGGTCACATGTGGGCCAAGCTTGAGTGGTTCCATCTTCTATCATTAATGTCGGATTACAAAAGTGAAGCGTCCAGTTAACTTCTTCCCCAGAATTAAAACCATCATAGTAGTTATGGATCCAAAGTTTCTTATCAAAATTTTTATCCACATAGCATGACCAGATGTTGGCTTCCTTAGTCAATAGCCTCAACCTGGTATGTCCTCCTCCATTACAAGTCCCGATGTAAGGACAATATGAAGGCATGCATAACCTCCCATTCTCCTTAATAGATTTAGGTTCACAACAATGACGAACAATGGTTATGGTTATAGGACCTTCATCACCCCAAGGTTCAAGTGGTGGATTATCATTTTCGCTTTCTTCCCCAGATGATTCTCCGCTTTCGTCATTTGTGACGGAACAAGCATCAAATGCATATTTTAAACATAAAGGAGGCATATAATTGAAAATGTCACCAGAAATTCCAAGCGAGTCGGGTGGAGTTTCTTTAACTGGAACGGTTGTCATGCATGGTTTTGCATCCTCCTTTTTATGCAATTCACTCATCATGAAAGCAAACCTTTCATTATAAAGTTCATCTCCTAATGAAATTTATTTCATAAAGACATCGATACGGGCACGAGATGTTGCCAGAAAAGGTCTTCCAAGGATAAGATCTTCTCTAGGTCTATTTACCATATCAATAACTATGAAGTCCACGGGAAATAGAAACATGTCAACCTTGATTAAGACATCATCAACGATTCCTAGCGGGGTTACCTTAGTCATATCTGCCATTTCGAACACCAAACTTGTTTTTCTAAAACTAGTTAATTTAAGGGATAGAAACAGTGAGAGTGGCATGATGTTAATACTATATCCTAAATCAGCTATTCCCGACAACTTAGAATTACCGATGGCGCATGGAATGATGAAGTTTTTCGAGCTATCCTCCTTTTTCGGTAATTAGCAAGGCATCTCTTTAGATTGAGCATGGAAGTTTGTGGATGATCTGTTTCCTACGTCTTCTGCGAAACCTGCCTTGCATGCATCGATGGTTTTCTTGCATTCATCAATCGCATTCTTCTCATGAATGTTATTGGCCAATCTTCCAATCATTGCTTCGACATTCTTGAGGGACTCGTCATGATTAGCAATGCTCTTGTTAGTAGTTTCTTAAAAGCTTTCAACCACTCATCTTGCTCTTCTTGTTTCTTTCTTGAGTCTTCAAGATATTTGTTGATTGTATCTTCGAGGCTATATTTTCTTTCGCCATAAGGTGCTCGATTGTATCCCGTACGATAACCATTACAACGGTCTTCCTTCTCCATATTTCACCTCTTTAATCTTTTCATCATCCTCTTTCAAAGGAAAATCTTTAGCCAAATGAAGTCCTTCACAAACACTGCATCCAACTTGGATAGCGTGAACATTCTCCTTGAGCTTCTTCACGTCGTGCCCCATAGCTTTCAATTTTGTTGGTGATGAGGGCAATTCCATCCGAACTTCCAGCCATGCTCCTACTACTTCCACGATCATGCCACTTTTGAGAGTGGTCCGCCATGTCTTCAATAGCCTTTAATGCTTGAGCGGGTGTCATCCCAGGAATCGGCCCCTGAGAATCTAACATTTGACGAGTGGAGATATTGATCCCTTTGTAGAAAATGTTCACTACTTGTTGCTTGTTGAGATCATGTGTAGGGCATTTGTATAGCAAATCATTGTACCTATCCCATGCTTGGTATAATGTCTTGTCTCCATCTTGCTTGAAGTTATGAATGTCTTCAAGTTGTTTTGTTGTCCTTGAAGGAGAGCAATACCTTTGAATGAAGTGCTTCTTTAAAAGATTCCAAGTATTAACAGTTCTCGCTGGTAACCAATCGATCCATCTTTTGGCTGCTCCCGTTAGAGTCATAGGGAAGACTCTAAGCATGACCGCATCATGAGAAACTCAAGGAATGTTGAACAAACTAACAATGTATAAAACATTGTCATATGCTCATGAGCATCTGTTAGTGCAAATATTACGCTATTTAATCTACACAGTCTCGTTTGTTTTGATTGATGACAAACATATAACTTGATACATAACGTAAAATGTACAAGTTACTTGTAATCTTATTTTGTCTCAACATACATGCAACACCTCTTAACGTCTCGAGTCCTCGTATGCTACAACACAGGTTCGTACATGTTTGTTATGTGGCATTATGATCAAACCCCTTGACCAACCATTTAGAATGAGTAAAATACTTTGAGGGTCTTTAAGTATTTTAGGTGTCAAAATACACTTTAGCTGTTAAATAGAATAAGTGCCACATTAGGTGTCTAGATAATATTAGTAAGTTTCCAATATATAAAAATGTGTCTTATAACAACATAAGTACATAAAACATTTTTAGTAACTTGCTAAATATTATATAGCTAGCTATTATATTTTTCATATACAAGTAACTTACCTTTTTAAGTTAGTATATACATTTGTCTAAATGTATTTTTTCATAATATGGAAAACACTCTTTTATTACCTCATGAATAGTGTCTTCTAGAATGTATATCTTTCCAAATGATCTTGTAAGAAATGTCATAGATTTTGTAAGAGAATGTTGTAGTTGACATTAGAAGATCTTGATGTGACTAGAGATAAATATAGTAAGATATTTAGAACATGGTTTTGGAACATGGTTTGGAAAAACATCTACTTGTTTCCTATAAATAGTAGCTCATGGTTTTTCAAACAACTTGATGAAACTTGAAAAAGAAAAACACACACTTCTCTACACTTTGCATAGATCTTAGATCAATAGAAAACCATGTAGAAAACACAATCAATCACCCTCATTATCATGATCATAATGCTTCTAACATTCATCTTTGTTGTAAGCATATCATACATCTTCATCCACCAAAGAAGCTTGGAGATCTTGCCATCATCATCCACCACATGCATACATATATGAAGATCCATCACAACAAGATTAGAGAACTTGTGATCTTCATTCATTGAAGGCTTTCTATCAATGGAAGTTCTTTTAGATTAGTTATTCATATCCATTAGACATGTATGTCTTGGATCATCATTGTACTCTTTATTATAGATTAGATGGTTTATGTGTTTATGCCACAAAACACAAGGTTTCTATGTTGGGCCACAAAACATAGCGGGAGTTGTTGTACCCTTGTAAAAGAACTAGCGGGAGTGGTTGTACCCTTGGAAAAGAACTCGACATCTAGCTTAGTGTCGAAAATATTGTATAGGCGACGATAGGAGTGGTTGTGCCTTGTAAAAGAACCCGGTATGTAGCTTTGTACCAGAAAAAGTGTAAGTGACGATTGTAAGGTTTTCTCCGCCAAGAAGAAAGCTTGTTGATCTAGTGAAGTAACTCTCAAGTTGGGTACTCGGGGAGTGGAGTAGGGCGGAGAGGAGATCCGTGACCGAACCACTATAAATCCTCGTGTTCGGTTTGCACTTTCTTTACTTTTACACTTGCACTATATTATTGTTTGTGTTGTGATTTAAAGTTTAAGCTTGTGTGACAACTTATTATGCCATATGCTTTATATTAGTCATAAGACTATTATTAGCATTTCTCATATTACAACAAGCTTGATTGGAAATTTGTCATATGGATGTTTTAGAAAAGAAATATAAACCGGACTAATAATGGCGTAACTTGACTCAATGGTTTATAATATATTTGATAAAACAAGTTTAAAGATTTTTAAACGGAAACGTATTCACCCCCCCCCCCCCCCTCTACGATTTCACAATTGGTATCAGAGCTTCGTAGCTCTTATTTTCAAAACAAATGGTTTTTAAAATAGAGCACGATCCATGTATCAAATTACCGTTGAAGCGGAATATAATATGAAAAATATTTTGCTAAGTATACTTAAAAATTTTGTGGTTAAATATTACTTTGTATACAAGCTTGTAGGTTTTCTTGAAAGATAAAAGAGTAGATTTCTTAAAAGAATTTGTAAGTATCTAATTATGTGCTTAGAGCTAATTTACGAAAAATACGTTTTTAGAAAAGGAGCATTTGGGATAACTAAAACTTTAGTTGAATAATCATCTTCGTAAATGATTAGATAAGTTACATCAGTAGAAATGAAGTAAAATAAGTGTATTATATGTTTGTTATCAAATCTAGTAAGTCATACATGTTTTCTTTATGTTAAAAAATGAGTTTTGGTAAATCTGTCACAGATGCCAAGGAACCAAACGACATAAAGGGCGGAACCCTTTATTTGGTTCCTTGAAATCCGTCGGTACAGTAAACAGTTTTTGTCCAACTTCAAAAATTCATAATTAATTAACCGTAACTCCGCAGGAGTCGCGCCACCTATCATTTTAAAGGTAATTAAGTCTACTTTCTATTAAAAATAATGATATGGCCTAAATCTAAACTGAAGTCAAAAGAATAAACCAAATACTATAGTGTGTCCAAAATATTAAGTTTCGTTTTGACGTAGAAACTCAAACTTTTGAGTTAGGCAATTTTAGTTAGTATCCTTCGAACATTAATATGATTTCTTTTGAAACTAAAGAATTTGGTGATATTTATATATGTAAAGGAAACTAATCAAGCTTGGTATACATCGACATGTTTAAACACAAAGTGACGATAAGTATCTTTGTTTTATGCCATGTTATATGACTACTTGTTTTGGTTGTTTTGCATACATGTTGTTTGCTTATTGTAAGTGGTAATTACATTTGTTTATGTGTGATTTATAAGTATCGTGCTATAAGATAGAAACTCATCTTTGATTGATCATGTAAACTAACCATGTCATGTTTGGACGATAACACTTTGGTGTTATCAATTTTTTGTGTGTGGCTTAATTTCCATTTATGGTAAGTTCGTAATCCTCGGCTTGATCTATATGCTAACATGTGTTAGAATATGTGTTTTTAGTTTTTATCTATCACATCAAATTAGGTGCATATGTTCCAAGTATAATTAGGATATTTGAACGAGTTTCGAGAATCAATAAATGTCCTTTGTTAAGGAGTGTTTGGCACAAGGGTGCATTTGGACAATTTGGTCGTTGAAACAATGTTATTTTATGTTTTTAAGATGTTGTAGGATGATACTATGTTTGTGGATTAGGTGTGTGCTAACAATATTTGTAGGGGATAACTTTTTAGTACTTTGCCATTTTCCATTTTCGGCTTAAAATATGAAAGCTAGGATCGCTCTTGTAAACTCTATCGGTAAGCATGTTTCTACCTTAAATTTTTGTATCTTCTACCTACAAATAATTGATTACTTAAGTTTTAAGAAAAATTTGGAAAATCGGAAAACGTCTCGCCCTCGAAAAAAGTACTCTATCTCGATTCTGAGCCTCTACGGAAACGGCGGAACCCAATGTTTGGTTCCGTCCGTTCAGAAACTTGGTTTCGCCAAGTTTTTCCAGTGGATACGGCGGAACCCAAAACTTGGTTCCGCCCGTGTTGTCGTTTGGTTCCTCCAGTCCTACAGCAAATTTTCATCTTTGAATTTTTTGAATTTTTCTAGTAATCCTTAGGTTCCAAGCTTGCTTCCTACATGCTAGTTAGTATTTATCAATAATTCTAGAGCTTTCTTAGCACACTTTAAACAATAGGATCATCATTCCCACCAAAATTTCAAATTTGCCTAAACTAACCCAATGAACCTTTCTGATACAAGGAAGGAACCCTTCCTTTGGTTCCTCCAAATCCGTGGAACAACCTGACAACATGTATCCTTCATGATCACATAGCATTTACTTCTCCACTTAGTCTTTCACTTCACCCAACTCCATTGGATTGACTTCAAATGATTTGAACTCTTCCAAATGATTAGGAACCTACAAATGTGTATGAAACAACATCTAATCCAAACACTACTTTTCTTAACATGTTCTTCCTGTAAATTGACAAACATTCATACTTCCAATTCAAACCATCACCATCACTTCTCTTATTCTTATAATTCTAGCTAACCAAAGTCTTGAAATGACTTAATCTAACACCTCATCCTAATCATCTAGAACTATTAGGAAAACCGCTAGGATTAGTGTAAAACCATGTTGCTTTAACAAAACCATTCAACTAAGCTCATCATCATCAAGTGATTCATCACTCAACATTTCCTCGCCTATCAAAGATACAAACGTCCTCAACCTTGCTACTCCAACACCATCTCCAAAATCTTGCATTACCAACGGTTACTACATTCTTCCATCCTTAACTCATCCTTCATCCATTAGCTTCACTTATTTGGTGACTTGACAACTTCCTAACTAATCCGGACTTGTTACTTACATAGATTACATATAATATCAAAATCACAAGTTTAACTTGTGACTATAGATATTGTCTTGTATCTATATGTGTTACCTCTCTTGGTTAACATGAAAGTAATGTGTCATCCTTCAAAACGATAAGGATTTACATCAAGCCATAACTTACACTTAAGTTATAGATGTATTATCAAGTCTTGTTATCCTTTAGTACTATCTAATCTCAACAAAGTAGGATTGACAACTTAAGTATTTCGTCTGAAATATTCAAATAAATATGACTTACGATTGTAGTCATTAAAAGTCACATCCGAAAGAATCTACACCCAAGTATTTTAACAACATATGTTAAAACACTTATCCTAACACTCTCTCAATCAATAGGGATAAAATAAATGACAATAGGTCTTCATCATTGAACATTGAGTACTTAAGTTCACTTGTTCGTACACCATCATCTCATGCACTTCTATGATATATTTCAGCCCCTAAGCTTCACAAACATAACCAAAACCTCAAGAACTTCACTCATGAGTTATGGACCACAAGGCTTAGTATACATCCGTTTTACTTTCAACATCTATGAAACTTAAGTTCTTCCATAGCACAACAAACCTCTACATTACCACATCTTTATCAAAACACATTAGAAGACCTACCACCTCAATCAACCAATCAACCATCGTTTGAATTCATTGAGTACATTGCTCAAAAAGCCCTTTGTCCAAACACTCAACCATACCTTACCAACTATAGGATTAGAACCTTTACCATAAAATGAGCATGAAGCTCACATTCAGTTACACTAGGTTTAAGTAGTACCACTTTCACAAGTTATCAAAGTATTGATAATACTTTTAACTTTTGCATAAGTTTCATTAAACCTTAAATCAACATCTTAACAACATATGTTAAAATGCAATCTCAAAGTCAAACTCATGTAGCCCGAGCAACAATGACTCTTGAGGAGTATACATAAGAAACTTGAGTTAATTCCTCTTGTCATCATCTAGTATAATCTTGAGACCAAGTATATTTAGATAGCACTATCCGATTCAAACACTTTGGCTTCATATCTTCATTTAGGAAAACATGATGTTTTGGAAGACATTATGCCTAAGAAATCATGCGTTAAGTTTTCATCTTGTTAAAAGGATATTGTATATCCTATGCATCATTCTCTCCTTGAAACATGAACGGTTGTGTTACATGAGATTTTATTCACCTCATCGGGTTAATGATCTTAAATAAACATCTGCAAGTTCTATGAACTAGAGCTTCCCCATCATCTTGTCATACTTGTTTTCATAAGCATGATGACTTTATTCCACGAGATAATCTTACGTATTAAAAGACACTATATGTATCTATTTCCTTTCAAGCGTACATCATAACAAAACCTTGCTCATAACCTTGTTCAAACCCTATCTCTAGAGCATACACAAGATCCATTGAAGTTGGTAACTTCACTTATATTCCTGTTCAACGTTCTTATCTTATTCCATTATCACACTAAAACTCATCTCTTGGTCTTGGATGACCAAATCACTTGCGTAACACATGCTTAAAGATGTCACCGTTTAGATCATTCAACCATAGATTCCAAACACAAAGATTAAAAACTCTTGCATTACACATACATGTGTCATTTACATTTTATTTGTTTGATATGATTGGACATCTTAACATAACCATGATAACTATTGGATTGATTCATGAGTAAACCTTGGTTATTTATTTATGATGCCTGCATGCTTATATGTTTCGTGTTACTATATATTAACATGATTTATATGTGTTGATATAAATAATTGACTAAAAACATTATTCATATCTTTTGATATCTCTATGTTTTGATGATCACAAAACTTAAACTCATCAAACCAAATATTATGACGTAAACAAGTATTTAGTGGTAAATAATCACTTTCACCAACTAATCACTTAAGGTATGAATAAACAAAGTGTTTAGTGCAATTTATGATCAAAGGGGTATTTAATTAACTAATACAAAGTTTATTTAATTATATAAACATATTATATATTTTTGAAAAACACTTTTGGTAATAAAGAAAAATGTTTTATTCATACTAAATATATGAATTCAAATTTTTAACCAAAATCAGTTAGTTTTTCACCAAATAAACTTCCCCACTAAAAGACAAAGAATCTGGCCATTTCAGCTGGGCGGCCCCCTTAATTATAAAGGGCGGTCCCCTTAATTTTAAGGGGGCCGGCCATGATTTAAGGGGACCGGCCACGCTCCTCTGTCAGAATCTGTTGCCTATAACTACCACCTTAAACCTGGATTTTTTTCTCACCTTTTTGCACATAAACTTTCTGATTCAAATCTCCATTTCAATCCTAAAAATCCTTTGATCATACAATTCATAAGCCTTTGTTTCCAAGTGATCCAAAGCCTCATTCTTTCAAGTGCAAAGAGAAGAATACTCCTACTTATCAAGACTAGGAGTATTACAACTTAGTATCATCTTGCTATCTAAGTTGTTTATTTAGTTCATCTTGTATATCATTTTCTTCCTTGTGAACATTGTGTATACATTGGTTAGATAGATTTAGACATAGGATCTAGATCCATTGAAGGTGTGAAGTTGTACTAGTAGTGAAGAAGTAGAGGTGGATAGGATTTGTGTTAGAAGAAATAAGTCGTAATTGCATATTGAAGTAGAGATAGTTGTGAAGACAAAGAAGTTGAAGCTTTGAAGTTGAAAAGACCTTGAAGCCTAGAAGTTGTGAAGTAGTACATATCTTGGGGTAGTGGATAGGACTTAGTAGTGAAGGTGTGAAGAAACAAGTGGCGTGAAGAAAAAGAGTTAGGAAGTATTAAGTTGTGAAGAAGCTAGGAGCAAAGTAGAAAGTTGTGAAGTAATTTGAAGTGTAGAAGATTGGTGTGTAGAAGATAGGTGTGAAGAAGATTGGTGTGAAGAAGTTGTGTTAAATTTGTGATTGTGGTGTGAGATTGTTGTGGTGTGCTAATTGGTGTGTAAGGTTTTCTCCGCCATAAAGGAGGTTTTTGATCTAGTGAAGAAAACTCTCAAGTAGGTGACTCGGGGAGTGGAGTAGGGCAAGGAAGGTGTCCTTGTAGCCGAACCACTATAAATCCTTTGTCTCTCGGTTTGATCTTTCCATCTCTCACTTTTTGATTACATACTTACTAGCATTCCATACATAATTATTATTGCTTATGTTGTGCATATATTGATTTCACATAAAGATCAAACTAAAACTCATTCATAATATTAGTCTTTCAAAAACAAACCAAGTACACAAACTTATATTAAAACACTTATACATATATATATGCTTGTATATATGGTATATGAAATTATAAACTTTTTCCAACATTAAACTTAGGTGGTGTTTATACGAAATCGTAAATAAACTTGTATCTATATTTCTGCATTAAAGATTTGAAGCTTTCATCTAAACTTTGAAGCTAACTTTTATAAAATAATAAAACGAAAAAGACGTAAAACTATTCAACCCCCCCTTCTAGTTTTCCACAATTGGTATCAAGAGCCACGTCTAGCAAGATTTTTAAAATATATTGTATTTTAAAACCTGTAACGATCTATGGAATTTGAAAAATATCTAGAAGAGGAATTTACGCAAAAACCACCATTATTTGAAAATGATCATTTTCTTTAATGGAAGACTAAATTTGAAAATTATGTGAAATCAATAGATCTTGATCTTTGGCATATCATTTCAATTGGTGATCTTAAATCAACCAAAATGGATTTTTGAAAATCAATATAATAATCTTCAAACTAATATTGATAAAAACACTAAAGCCAAATTACTTATTCTCAAAACTCTACCAAAAGTCAAATATGAAAGATTTTTTCATTGTAAAACGGCAAATGATATTTGGAAATGTCTTTTAAAGATTCACCAAGAGAAATGTAAAACCAAAGATGATAAACTTGATATTGCACAAAAAATAGTCAATCTAGAAAATTTAGTAAATAAATATTTAGTTGAATTAAACACATGTACTACTAATTCAAATGTGATCATTGAAGGTATCTACAACGAAGAATACATGAGCCAAATCCGAAGAAAGAGCGTGAATAAATCATGGTGCAACAAGTGCAAAGAAAATGATGATAATATGGCTTATGAGAATATTCAAACAAATGAGAACACAAGTATTGATGGCAAGAACTACATGTTTCTAGATCCAAGTGAAACTACAAACAAAACATGGAGCGACATGGAAAATGGAATTGATTACCGTATAGCATGTCAAGAATGTACAACTACAAAGAAGGTACAATCCAAAGCTAAACATTTTTGCTATGATCAATTTATATTAGAATTTTTAAAAATGGAAAACAACTTCAAATATTTATGCAACATTGACTCAAAAATTATTTTTAAGAACGAATTTTCAACATCCGCTGAAAACAACTTTGAAAAAGAAACCATTTTAGAAGATAAAATATCTAGACTTGAAAGTAATATTGAAATCGATCTTGAATATAAAAAATGTCGAAACTACAAACATGAAATTAAAATGGAAAATGAAAAAGCAAAAACATTGGAAAAATTCGAAAATAGTTCTAAATCTTTAAAATATCTTCTCGACATTCAAAAACCATTTTATGATAAAACCGGGTTAGGATTTATTGTAAATGATCCTTCAACAAATGTATCAAAACAAATAAAATTTGTTAAATCTAGTGAATAAATTTAGGACTAATACTATTAACATCCATTATTTATTATTCTAGTCAAGAAAATCATTGTTTGTTAATTAAAACAAACTATTGATGAATTCTTGTACTTATCAACGACATCCCATCATGTGCATTCAAATGCGATGGATGTTCTCATCTAACCAACTAGGACCCATGAGAATCTGGGTACCAAGATGTTTATCATGTTTAGGTAATTATCGAATGAATAGTCTATTACGTGTTGATTTACTCATCTCGCTCTATTACCTTTGACGGATATTGGTCTCTATCACGTTGTTTCACTTTCTGCAAATGTTTCGCCTATGACGTTGTTGCGGGAATATTCTTGTCTCGGCATTTTGCTCTTCATTCTTGGAGTATTGGATATTACTTGGCTACTTCGACTTGTTGTGGACTAACTCTTATGATTTCTTCTATCACCGTCATGCCCACTCTTTTTGAAAAGCTGGACCTGAGATAAGTTTTCTTTTCAAAAACTTGTCAATGTTACATTATATTTTAGATTGTTTTAATTAGTATGTGAATACGATTTAACTGATAAATTGCCATGCTTTTAGATTATCAACACTAATATATGCATGTATGATATTAGCATTATTAACCCTCTTGTTGTTTAGTCTATTATCACTTTTCTTAATCTTCTATGATCTATAGTAGAACCCTTCCACTTAAGCTATATGATCTTACTAGTTGCATAAATAGATGCATTATAATTGATATTTGTTTGCAACTTGATATTATGATGTTCTTTGTATACATACATACATACATATATATATATATATATATATATATATATATATATATATATATATATATATATATATATATATATATATATATATATACATATGTCTATCTTGTATCCATGAACTATTTACCTTGCTCCTTTCTGTCTCATTGCATTTAGATCATAAGTATCTATCATTTCACTTTAATATCTTTAGGTGTTACTAAGGATGATTATGTGTGACAATGGGCTTAAGTGATTCTCTTGAAGCATGACAAGCTTCCATTTCAAATCCTTCACTTGCAACTTCTTGATTATCATGATCAAAACATCATGTTTAAAACTTCTCTCTTTTTGAATGAAATTTTTTTTTAACTAAAACATCTTTCATAACCATTACTTTAAATCAAAAACAAGATTGAAAATTTTTTTTCTTGTTTTTCTTCACATTATGAAACAAAATTCAATCTACGTTATTGTAATGGACACTTGAATTTACTTCAAAACATTGTTGAATAAAACTAAAAACGTTTTGCTTAAAACACATTTAACTTTCTCACATGTGTCATACATCTCTATTGGAAATGACATTCACAATTTAATCAAATCATTTCATGAGAATCATGACTTGCCCATATGGATCTTGTTTGTAACAAGTCTTGAAGTCCATATAATCATATCCACCTATTTGTTACTTGTTAACAATCATCAATATGTTTGTTCTAGGCTAAATGTTATCATTTTCATATAGTTGCACATTTAGCTTATTTGCCTTATTGCCTCCTTAATTGCATATCTTAATTGATAAATAAATAGATTTCATGATTATTAGAAACTTATTGCTTATTTCAATTATTTCTATATCACTTTCTACATTCATGAATAGTATGTCCTATATTGCCTCAAAGAGTTGAACTTAGTTGAATCCAAATCCAAAAACACAACCTTTTTGAAGATTTTCTACCAAAAACCCATTTCTGGCATTCTGGGAATCACCAGATGGGCGGCCCCCTTAATTATATAAGGCGGCCCCCTTAATGATTAAGGGGACCGGCCATCTGATGGTCGGGGATACTGTTTTCTTTATCACTTTTTGACCCAATTCAGCCTATACTTCCCAAAATTCACAAACATATTTTGTCCCATATAATCCCTCAAAATTTACCTTCCTAAACCACATTTCTCATACACTATAAATACCCTCTTCCCATCATTAATGCCATCACACCCAAACATGTCATCTCCCAACAACCAAAAACCTAAGATTTCAAGAACCGCAAGGATCTCCGTCAAACCCGTTTGGAGGAGGAAACTTGATTCTTGTCATAACTCAAGTGATGTTGTTCCAAGTCAACCAACAACTAAACCTCAATCCCACACTAATGACTCATCTCACAACCTATCATCCACTCATGCTCTCATTAATGCTTCTTCATTTGATGAGCATGCTCAATCCCAAAACAACAATCCCAACCTCTCAATCAACACCTCACAAGTTGCTCATTCAACATAAACACCATCATCTCATGAAGAACCTCTTCCACCCATATCATGCTTTCATGATTACCCAAGCTCAATCATGTCTCCACCACCAAGAGTACCACCACCACATCCTACAACTTCACATGCCACTCCCATGTTGCATGTTCAAACTTTCGCCCAAGACAACTATCAAGCTCCACCACCATCACCTTCCTCCGAACACTTGAAGTTCATTGAGGAGCTAAAAGAGGCACATGAGCTTAGTGCTCTTTTAGCATTACATCTTGCTCAATTCAATTTGGATCCACCACAATCAAGCTCACCATCATCACCACATAACAAAAACCAAATTGAGAAGCATGTTAACAATTGCCCTTGTTGCATCTTCCTTCAACAACAAACCATTGCATTGAATGAGCACTTTACTTGGATTGAGTATCTTCTTACTAGATCTCAACAAACACCATCACTTGAACAACATCAAAACCCTCAATCAACAAACCCATCTTCAATTTCACCACCTACAAGCTCCACATCTCCAAACCCAACAACATCCATGCAACCAAATGTTTACCTCCACTAAACCACCAAGCATTTTACATGCTTATGTTTCTCATTTTCAAATAAAACTCCTCAACCATTTTGGGATTCAAGAAAGTTTGGTGACACTCCTTGTTGGCACATTAGGATGTTCTACTTAGTTTGTAATTCTATTTTTATGGCCTTTGTAACAATGATTATGGGTTGACATAATCATTTTCTATTATTGAATGATTTAATATATGCTTTGAATTATCCTTGCCATGCTTACTATTTGTGGATGTTATGATAAATGTGTTTGCTTGTGCCATGCTTGTGCTTCTAATATTTTTCTTACAAGAATCCCATTTCTCGAACCCTTGGTGCTCTCAAACGAGGGGGAGCATACATCAAGGGGGAGTTTTCATCTTATTGGCTTAAACCTTTTTGATTATACAAAAAGGGGGAGAAGTGAATGTAAACTTACTAAATACTTGTCTAAAAATTAATTTTTAGATTTAATAAGTTTAGGTTTTGTAATCATCAAAAAGGGGGAGATTGTTGATATAAATAATTGACTAAAAACATTATTCATATCTTTTGATATCTCTATGTTTTGATGATCACAAAACTTAAACTCATCAAACCAAATATTATGACGTAAACAAGTATTTAGTGGTAAATAATAACTTTCACCAACTAATCACTTAAGGTATGAATAAACAAAGTGTTTAGTGCAATTTATGATCAAAGGGGTATTTAATTAACTAATACAAAGTTTATTTAATTATATAAACATATTATATATTTTTGAAAAACACTTTTGGTAATAAAGAAAAATGTTTTATTCATACTAAATATATGAATTCAAATTTTTAACCAAAATCAGTTAGTTTTTCACCAAATAAACTTTCCCCACTAAAAGACAAAGAATCTGGCCGTTTCAGCTGGGCGGCCCCCTTAATTATAAAGGGTGGTCCCCTTAATTTTAAGGGGGGCGGCCATGATTTAAGGGGACCGGCCACGCTCCTCTGTCAGAATCTGTTGCCTATAAATACCACCTTAAACCTGGATTTTTTTCTCACCTTTTTGCACATAAACTTTCTGATTCAAATCTCCATTTCAATCCTAAAAATCCTTTGATCATACAATTCATAAGCCTTTGTTTCCAAGTGATCCAAAGCCTCATTCTTTCAAGTGCAAAGAGAAGAATACTCCTACTTATCAAGACTAGGAGTATTACAACTTAGTATCATCTTGCTATCTAAGTTGTTTATTTAGTTCATCTTGTATATCATTTTCTTCCTTGTGAACATTGTGTATACATTGGTTAGATAGATTTAGACATAGGATCTAGATCCATTGAAGGTGTGAAGTTGTACTAGTAGTGAAGAAGTAGAGGTGGATAGGATTTGTGTTAGAAGAAATAAGTCGTAATTGCATATTGAAGTGGAGATAGTTGTGAAGATAAAGAAGTTGAAGCTTTGAAGTTGAAAAGACCTTGAAGCCTAGAAGTTGTGAAGTAGTACATATCTTGGGGTAGTGGATAGGACTTAGTAGTGAAGGTGTGAAGAAACAAGTGGCGTGAAGAAAAAGAGTTAGGAAGTATTAAGTTGTGAAGAAGCTAGGAGCAAAGTAGAAAATTGTGAAGTAATTTGAAGTGTAGAAGATTGGTGTGTAGAAGATAGGTGTGAAGAAGATTGGTGTGAAGAAGTTGTGTTGAAGTTGTGATTGTGGTGTGACATTGTTGTGGTGTGCTAATTGGTGTGTAAGGTTTTCTCCACCATAAAGGAGGTTTTTGATCTAGTGAAGAAAACTCTCGAGTAGGTGACTCAGGGAGTGAAGTAGGGTAAGGAAGGTGTCCTTGTAGTCGAACCACTATAAATCCTTTGTCTCTCGGTTTGATCTTTCCATCTCACTTTTTGATTACATACTTGCTAGCATTCCATACATAATTATTATTGCTTATGTTGTGCACATATTTATTTCACATAAAGATCAAACTAAAACTCATTCATAATATTAGTCTTTCAAAAACAAACCAAGTACACAAACTTATATTAAAACACTTATACATATATATATGCTTGTATATATGGTATATGAAATTATAAACTTTTTCCAACATTAAACTTAAGTGGTGTTTATACGAAATCGTAAATAAACTTGTATCTATATTTCCGCATTAAAGATTTGAAGCTTTCATCTAAACTTTGAAGCTAACTTTTATAAAATAATAAAACGAAAAAGACGTAAAACTATTCAACCCCCCCCCCCTTCTAGTTTTCCACAATATGATATTTTCATTCTTTATGTATATGATGTTTTGCATGATTAACGTGTAACTTGTTAACTCATGGTATGTCATTTTGAGACATGATGTCTTTATATGATATGTATGTATTTGAATGGTTGTGTCTTTTTCGGTCATTCATTAGATCCATGCTTAGGATGCTCTATATAATACATGCTCTAAAATGTTATCATTTAAACATGGGTCGCATAAATTTTTCGTCTTGTTTCTTTGTCAAACTATATGTTCACTACATGTGCACTTATAATTTGTCAAGGTACTTTTGGTATGATAAACACTTAGAAGTCGTTTTACCATGCAAATTAATTACATAGATTAAAATTTGTATTAAATGTTATTTGTTTAATATGACATAATATCTATTTGATTGATTAATACGTAAACCTTGGAAAGGTTTTGTCTGCATGCTTATGTGTTTCATGCAACTAAATGTTAGCATGATTTGTATGATACTTTGCAAGATTAACATGTTGCTTGTTAACTTATGATATGCAATTTTGATACATGATTCTTTTGTATCTATGTTTTAATGTTCTTGTCTTTTGTTGACACTTATTAAATTTATACGTAGGATGTTTTAATGATGCATGCTCCAAAATGTTATCTTTTAAACACAGTTTACATGAATATTTTGTTCTAGCTTTTATATGCTCATCTCGCATAGCTGTAATCCTTACACATGCATATAGTTTTATAAGGATTGAGGATACCAATACTCTAATCCTTTCCACCTCCTTTGAGAAAACCACATGCCTTGTCATGCGATTATCTCGCATTGATAAAGAAGTGCTACATGACTTCAAGGATAAAGTTCTTTGTATGCTAACCAACATCCGCAAAAACATTACTAAGCTCATAGCTAGTAGGATTGAGTCTTAGAGATTTGAATTTTATGTTTGGATATCTTTCAATCAACCTCTTTCTAATTCGCATTATTGCTTCCGCTTTCCAAAAATCACTTCCATCACTATTTAGTCTTAACAATGCAATCTCCCAAACACTTCATCATCATTCTTTATACGATGCATTACACAATATGTTGGATGTCCACCGATTAAGGCGGAGAGAAATTCATTCACATATTTGTATTTTGTCAAATTGTATTTAAAGAACATCTACTCATGTTTCCTGCACCCTAAAATACCAACACATAGGTACACACCATTTAGTTAAAATTAGTTCACAAAGCCACAAGTGTTTCAAGCCCTTTAACCTAACATCTCTAGTTTGTACCAATATCTCATCATGTGTTTAACAAAGCTCTTCATCTCCACAACCAACAACTAATGGAGTCTAGGATCTTTCTTAAACTAGGACTTCACAACTTCATTTTCTAGAACACCATCATAGGATCTCATCCTTTCGTACTCAACACATATCATGCACATCATTGTCAGTGCAAACGATATATTAATCAAAACCGTCATTCCCATCACTTTCTCAACACATCGGTTTAACCAACACTCTCCCATCTCATAATGTCATTCTCATCCTCATATAGGTTCTTAGTATTCTTTATTCATTTCTTATGAAATGTTTGTTCCTAGGTGCTTATTGTCTTCACTTCTTTTTGAATCCATTCAAGCATACATTATGGCATGATACATCATCTTTGGTAGATGATAATGTCATTAAAGGTCATGTAGAACTAAACAATGTTAGTACTGTTGGTCCCTTTTACTTGGTTATCAGTAACTAAGAAGCTAAAGTAACCAAGTTGTATGACTTTAAACAAAGATGCATAAAATGATTAACAATAAAGTAACGTAAAGATAAGAGACAATATTTTCCAACGTTTAATTCTTTATTAGAAGTTAATCAAAAGAATCGTACCCAAGTGTTTGCGTAATAACACTTGGGGTTGAAATGACAAGTATTGTATGGACTCCTCACTAAACTCAAACTATGTTGAGTGACAACTTAAATTACCCACTGAGCTATCTCAGGGGCTTGCGTTGTTCTTTGGAGGAGTAAAGTGGTTTGTGAATGCTTTGCATTAATTGCACAAACTTGTCAACTTTTACTCCTCACATTTGCTTCCTATTTATACACAAGTATAGAACAACTAAATATACAGTGGACCTAAAGCTTCCTTAACAATATCTTGAAAGATATTATTCTTCTGGCAAGGAACCTTCATTGAGTTACATCCAAAAGGCACTTTCTGATGACAGCCTGGTTTTAGCCATTTGAGGAAAGTTTGACATTAAAGTGATAAAGCACTTTAATAAAGCAGCTCAGACATTCCCGCCCAGTCCCGCTAAAACTTCAGTCTTCATGTCATCAGTCTTCAGTACGATGAAGTTGTTGAGGAGTCATGGGGTTCAGTGAGTTATTGTCATCCTCACTGAACCCATCACCTTCTTCTTGGCTTAGATCACATTTCACTGAGTTCCGCCTCACAGAATGGAGAACCTTTCTTCTTAGGCTCGGTCTTAGCATCCTGAAGGTGACTCACTGAGTTACTGTTCACTCAGTGACTTGTTTACACTTAGGGGATTTTACGTTCAAATCCTTGTTAGAAGATTTGAGGAATTCAGTGACCCAACAATCTCCTCGTATTTGAACATACAAATAGCCTAAGTGATACTTGATTCAGCATGAGTTGTCAGGGTACTTCTTCTCTTGCTGAATGTTTGTTGTAATTGTAAGTAGGACATAACTATTTAAACAAAAACATCATTTTATTTATAGCTATTACATTTTCCTACAAATTACAAACAAAATAAAGATAGTTGTTGCAGATCAAATGTTCAGATGATAGCCAAGACCCTCAAATTGATCTCAGCAGGTGTTTCTCAGGATGCTTCTCAATCTTTGCCCGAAGGTCCTTACAGAACCTTTGGTTTGCACCACTTTGTATAGGAGAAGCTAACATCAGGTACGTTACCATTGCCGTGACCCATGCCTTGTCTATATCAGACCATCTTTGGAAAGCAAGGTCTCCATATTCATCCGTAAAGCATAGACCTCTTTCAGGGTGTTCAAGCACAGTGTTGTTCACAAAGGTGATTCTTTCAGGAACGGACCTGTCACAATCCAATCCTGGGACCTTGATCTCAGGCTCGGATTCAATGTGCTTCCTTTTTCTCCTGGTGGTGGTTGAAGAAGCAGTTCCTGTTGTTGGAGCAGGAAGAAGGGAGGGAATGTTGAGGGCTTCAGGCATTGCTCTCAGTCTTTCATACCTTTCATTCAGTGACTTGAGAAGATGATGTACAACGACATTGTTTTTCTTGGCAATGATGGGACGGAGTTCATCAAGTTCAGTAATCCTGAAGTTAGCGAATCTGAATGGGTTATGAGTGTCCATGATTCTTTTATCAACCCCCCTGAAGACAGTGACCATTGCGGGTTTGGTGTTCCTGTGGATTTTAATGTCAGTGATGGTTTCAGGCTTCAACCTTTCCTTCATCACCCAATGATATCTTTCAACCCTGGTCTTTCTGATTTGAGCTTGCCTTTTCAGCTTTTCTTCCCTTTCCCTTTTCAGAGCATTCATCTGTTCTTCTTGAGCCTTTTTAAAGGCTGCACCAGCTTGCTCAGTAGCTAGTGCCTCAGTATCCAGACCAATCTTTTCAGCCTCCTCATGAACAACCTGTATCAGTTCAGGCTTGCTCAATTTCTCTTCTTCAGCTGCCTTTCCGCTTTCTCAACTCTTTCCATGTAGTCTTGTATTTGGTCATGGGTGAGTTGATAGATTTTTCCATTAATTTCATATGGGACCCTGATAGGTTCATCAGGGTCAACTCTGACAATTTTAGAGGCAGGCTGGAGTCTTACTTCAGGTTCTGAGGTGGTGGCAATACTTTTTCCTCTGTCCTGAAAGAGAGTGGAGGAGACTGGTTCCTCTTGTGGTGGAACTTCTGTGATCGGTGTGGCTTCAGTGACATACTCCCCCTCAGTGTGAGAGGGCTGTCCAGCTTCTTGTTCATCAGTAATAGGGGTTTCAGGAACATTCTCCCCCTCAACAATTGTCGGAGCTGCAGTGATGGCAAGTGTTGGAGTTACTGAAGATGAAGTAGAGGTGCCCTTGAAAACTTGAAACATTTCTGTCATCATTGACTTGATCTCCGCAGTATCCTGATGAATGAGAGATACCTTGGAGTCAAGAGTAGCCTGAGAATTTTCAAGGGCAGTCATTCTGGATCCCATTGTCCATGCCAGAGATGTGGACTTCAGGGATTGAGCTGTCACTGATGCTTCCAACTGAGTGAAGGAAGACTTGAGGGACTCCACCGTGGAGCTGAGATTCTGAACATTAGAACCCTTTATTAGACCAAGTAATTCAGTAAGAGCCACCGCGTTTACTTGGTATGTCTCAGATGCCTGAAGAAGTTTCTTGTTGAGCTCAGGATCATCTTTGACTGATTCTTGAACTGACTTAACCCCTGTAGCCAGCTCTTTTAGGGATTCCAAAAATTGATTGATGTGTGAAGCCATTTGTGTCAGGGAGTGAGAGACAGTGGAATTTTGCTCCCTGACATCATCATTGTATTCTTCAACAGCATCTTTGAGGAGGTGATAGTGGACTGCTTGCTCAGTATGCAGATCAAACACCTCTTCAGTGCCCCCCCCCCCCCCCCTGTACAAAACATTGGTCATTTTCTTGATGAACTTTTTGAAGGCTCTTTCAGTGAGAGGAGTAGGAGCGTCTTCTGAGGTTTCCGGCTCGGAATGTTGTTCATCTTCATCATGGTTAGAGGCTTGAGGAGACTGAGTAACAGGTTCAGGGACTGTCTCCTCAACCTCCATTTCATCTCCGGCCGTGAAGACTTCCTCGTCACTGTTAAATTCATCATCAGAAAATAAGAACGCCTGAGCATCTGCCAGGGAGGTAATCTGCAACAAATGGAGGTTATCCGGCTCCTCTTCATAAGAAGATTTGCCTTCGTTTTGGCTAGGTCCTGACCCCTCAAATCCGGTAGGTTGGGTTTTACCTACCTGGTCTTTAAGGCCAGTTCCCAAGTAATGCACACCTCCGGGAGTGGTTTTGGGTTCCATATCAGCGGGTGGTTTATATCCCTCTGAATCTTTGTCCCCCGTGACCCCTTCAGACACTGATGGGTTTTTTCTCAATGTCATCCTGAGGAGTCGTGAATGTTGTGTCCCTATCAGCGGGTTGTATGTTTCCCTCTGAGTCTTGGGGATGAGTTTTTGTGCCCTCAGACAAAAGCGTTGTTTTGCGAATGTCCTCATCAGGCACCTGAATGGTTATGTCCCCCTTTCTAACAGGCTTGTTCTGGCCTGTCAAAGATTTAGGAACGTTAACTCCCTGATGCTTGGGTTGTGATTTACCCGAGCCTTTAGCAGGATGTGATTGTTTGTGGACCCCCTTCTCAGTGGAGTAGTGCTGCCCCACCGAGGATTTAGGATCCCTTACTCCCTAAGACTCTGGTTGTGATTTGCCAGAGCCTTTAGCAGGATGTGAAGGTTTGGTTTATTTTGGCTCAACTGTCTTATTTATGACAGTAGAGTCTTTGGAAACGGGTATGCCTGAGGACACTGAGTGGGATGTCTCAGTGCCCTCTGTTGGCTTTTGTTGCAGGCCTAGTGACTGGGTAATTATTCTCAGGGTGTCCGTAGTCAAGGGCGGTAATTCATGCCCCTTTTTGGCAGCATTAAGGTCAGATGTCTCAGTGTCGAGTGACTTGGGTTGAGCCACCTTCCTGGACCCCTGTCCCTTCTTCCTCTTCACCTTTTTGGTGGGAGAGGGAACTGGTGATATAGTATTGTCACCCTGGATAGCAGTTTGCATATATTGGGTCAGGGTGACGGGTGTAACCTCTAGAGGGTCACGAGAGTAATTAGCCTTGTGTAACACTTCAGGCTCAAAACCTATTACATCAGGCTTTACATACTCAGACCCAAGCAAATTATGTAGGGCACAGGAAATGAATCTAGGGTATGACATTAGTTTTTGCCTAGACTTCCCCCCTAATTTTGCTATGAGGTCCTTGAAGATTATTTCTCCAAGGTCAATAAATCTACCCTCAATGAGACTGAACAATATCAGTGCTTGAGTATTGTTCAATTGCTCAGTAGAGGATTTATTTCCCCAGAGGACCTGAATGACAAAGGTCATAATTATCCTCCAGGGAGCTGGGAACCAGGTCTTGATGATTGGGGCTTTGGATAGTAGGGCCCCAGGTGACACTTCAGGGTGAAGTTTGTCATAAGGCCCTAGCGTCAGTAAGACCTCCTTCACATCTTTATCAGATGGTGGGGCAATGAAGGTCTGTGCGTAATCAAGCCCAGTGACTTTGACAAAAGTTTTATAGTCAAGAGTTAGGGACTTAGTTCCATTCTTGACTGTAAACTTAATTTTGGCCTCTTTGGGCACATCAGGGCTTCCAACCACTGCTGTGCACCAAAATTCCCTCAAATATTCAGGGTAGATGACTGAGGGGGTTTTTGTGAATGCGGTGGTCAGAAAGCAGTTCTGAAGGAACTTCACCACATCCCTGTATTCAGGGAACCCAGCAGGGTAGGCAAAGTTCCCCACCACGTTGTTCTTGGTAAGGTCTATGCTTTCCATTTGGAAATCCACATTGGGTGCGTATTTTACGACCTTTGAAGAAGCCATTTGGTTTAGATTAAAAGGCCTGGTTTTGAAAAAAATGGTATTGGTGAGGGAAACACACGCAGTTTTGAAAACAATTTACAAGAGTTTAGTTATGATTTTTAAAAGCGTGTGTGTTTTTCCCTTTTTGTGGGGGTATTTATAGTGGGAATTAGGGTAGTGATGTTACGGATATCAAAACTTATAATATTCAACCGAAACGGCATAATAATATAGGTTTGAGATCCGCATTAAATATCACGATTCCCACTACCCCTTTTCTCTCACCCTTTGGGGTGCCTCTGCAAATAATGCACTTTTGCAGAGAAAAAAAAATCATCACATTTTTTTTGTGTGAGAGAGCATTTAATGCTCAGTGGTGTTTGGTGAGAGAGATGTGGGGGCCCAAGATGTGGATGCCAGTTGTGTAAGTGACATATATTCCTATATTTAATAGAAATCAGTTACCTACCTGGGACATTTACTAACTAAGTATTCGGATCATTTAGTTAGGGTATTTAATGCCATTTTTCATCCACAGCCCCCTGAATGAATTATCATTCAACAAAATTGGGTTTTCAGGAAGGTTATGATCAGGGACTTAGAGAATTTACATCATGTTAGAATAATTTTTGATCAGTTCCCTGATTCTATGTCCAACATGCCCAGTTCAGCTTTCAATCTTGTGAAAGTGGGTTCATCCAGGGGTTTAGTGAAGATATCAGCTAGCTGTTACTCAGTGGGGATGAAATGTAGTTCAATTTCTCCATTAGAGATATGGTCCCTGATGAAGTGGTATCTGATGTCAATGTGTTTGGTTCTTTGATGAAGTACTGGATTATTTGAGATGGCTATGGCACTAGTATTATCACAAAAGATAGGTACCATCTTATACTGAATGCCATAGTCACTCAGTTGGCTCTTCATCCATAGTACATTTGCACAACATCCTGCAGCAGCCATATATTCATCTTCAGCTGAGGACATGGCCACTGACTGTTGTTTCTTTGTACTCCAACACACAAGTTTACCAACAAGAAATTGGCAGGATCCTGAAGTACTTTTCCTATCCATGTTACATCCTGCATAGTCAGAGTCAGTGTACCCTTTGAGGTCAAATCCTGAACATTTTGGGTAATACAAACCAAGGTTTGGAGTACCCTTCAGGTACCTGATGATTCTCTTGACAGCAGTGAGATGTGATTCTTTAGGGTCAGCCTAGTATCTGGCACACAGGCAGACTGAGAATTGGATATCAGGCCTTGAGGCAAGTAAGTACATCAGGGAGCCAATCATTCCTCTGTATTGGGTTTGATTCACTGATTTTCTAGTGAGATCAGGGCCAAGGTTGTTTGGAGGAACCATAGGGGTTTTTACTGAAGAGCAGTCAGTGAGCTCATACTTCTTCAGTAGGTTCCTGAGGTATTTTTCTTGGCAAATGGATATTCCTTTATCAGTTTGTTTGATTTGGAGTCCAAGAAAGTATGTGAGTTCACCCATCATGCTCATTTCAAACTTTGTGGTCATCAGTTTCTCAAACTGTTTGCAAAGTTTGTAACTTGTTGAGCCAAAGATGATGTCATCAACATATACTTGGACAAGAATGACATCATCCTTTGTTCTGTAGATGAACAGTGTGTTGTCAATCCTTCCTCTGACAAACTTGTTTTGGATCAGGAAGGCTGAAAGAGTTTCATACCATGCCTTGGGTGCTTGTTTCAGTCCATAAAGGGCTTTGTTGAGCTTGTAGACATGGTTAGGGTATTCACTACTTTCGAAACCAGGAGGCTGTTGCACATAAACATCTTCTTTGATGTTACCATTGAGGAATGCACTTTTAACATCCATTTGGTAAACTTTAAAGTTCATGTAAGTTGCATAGGCAAGGAAGATCCTGATGGCTTCCATTCTTGCAACAGGTGCAAAGGTTTCCTCATAGTCTATACCTTCCTGTTGATTATATCCTTTGGCAACCAGTCTTGCTTTGTTTTTGATGACTGTGCCATTTTCATCGGTCTTGTTTTTAAAGACCCATTTCATACCAATGATTAAAACACCCTGGGGGCATTCAACAAGGGTCATGACATCATTTCTGTCAAATTGTTCCAATTCATCTCTCATGGCTTGAACCCAACTTTCATAAGTCAGGGCTTCTTTGACATTTTTAGGCTCAATTTCTGAGAGATAGTCAGCATAAAGACATATATTGGCAGTGGCAGCCTTGTGTTTGGCAGCCTTGCTTCTTGTGAGCATGCCTTCAGTGGGTTCACCAATGATGTTCACAAGCTCAATGATTTTGGATCTAGTCCAGCTATCCTGGGGTTTGGGATAGGAATTTGAGCTTGTAGGAGCCTGATTAGATTCAGACTCAGGAACATGAGGTAACTCATCAATATGTGCTTCAGTGACAACAGTAGGAACAATTTGTTCTGAGGGTTCCTGAACAATTTGTTCAGTGGTGTCAGTCTCATTTGAGACAGGCTGAGTTTCTATGAACTCACTGATAGGTGGTTGGGGTAGGTTGTGAGGGATGATGTAATAGGAGACATCAGCATCAGCTTGGTATTGGGTTGAGGGATTGTTCTCAGGATGATACTCATCAGGAGGATATCTTGATGAGTCATCAATACCAATTTCTTCAACTGAGGAATTTGAGAACCTGATGGATTCAGTGCTCTCATCAACAATAATGTGATAAGTTTCCTCAGTTTGTTGTCTCCTTGTGTTGAACACCCTGAAGGCTTTAGAAACCAAGGAGTATCCCAGGAAGTATCCATCATCAGCTTTGGCATCAAATTTACCTAAGTGATCCTTGTGATTATGTATAAACACAGGACACCCAAATACATGAAAATAGCTGATGTCAGGGATCCTTTGAATATCTCATAAAGTGTCTTATTATGCCTTTTCACAATGATTGACCTGTTTTGAGTGTAGCAAGCTATTTTAACTGCTTCAGTCCAAAAATGTTTTGAGAGGACTGAGCCATTCAGCATTGTTCTTGATGCCTCAATGAGTGTTCTATTTCTCCTTTCAGCTACTCCATTTTGTTCAGGAGTATAGGGAGAAGTGAAATTTTGAGAAATTCCTTTCTCATCACAAAAACACTCAAGGTCTTGGTTTTTGAATTCAGTGCCATTGTCAGTCCTGATCTGTTTAACTTTGACATCATTTTGATTTTCAATGTTCCTGACAAATGACATGATTGTTTCAGCTGCCTGACTCTTTTTGGTCAGGAAGTAAACCCAAGTATATCTTGAGTATTCATCCACTATGACCAGAGTATGCTTCTCATGGTGAATGGACATTGGACTGACAGGTCCAAAAAGGTCCATATGAAGAAGATGTAGGCAGCTTTTGATGGAAAAGGTTTGTTTGGTTTTGAATGATGCCCTGTGGTGTTTTCCTTTTTCACAAGCAGAACAAGGCTTGTCTTTGGTATACACCAGGGATGGAAGGCCCAGAACTTTGTTCTATTTGGCCAGGTTGTTGATGCTCTTGAAATTGAGATGAGAGAGTCTCCTATGCCATAGCCAGTTGATTGTCTCACTTGCCTTTGAGAATAGGCAAGTCCCATTTTGAGTCAGGGATGACATGTCAAGGACATATACATCATCCCTCCTGGGGGCAATCAACACAACTTCCTTATTGGCATTAAAGATGGTCCCTCTCTTGTCATCAAACTGAACTATGTATTTGGCATCACATAGTTGGGAAACACTTATCAGGTTGTACTTGAGACCATTAACATAAGCTATTCTTGTAAAAACTATACCATTGCAGTTTACTAAACCATAACCTTCAGTGGGAGCTGATGAGTTATCACCAAATACTACTTTAGGTCCTGGTTCTTCCACATATTTGTGCAGAAAACTTTTCACACCAGTCATACTTCTGGAGCATCCACTATCTAGATGCCAGGTAGGATCCTTGATGTGTTTCTGCACAAACAGTAAACTGGGTTAGTTTTGCTTGTTGACCCACCTTCTAGTGGGCTTAGTCCTCAGGGACTTTTTGAACTCAGTTAATGAATCATGGTCTGAAGTTGTGTGACCTGAGCTACCACATGTTTTACATTTTGTGGAGGTTGATGCCTCAGGTGACTGAGAAGTGTTGGTTTGGTTTTTTCTTCTTGACTGAATCACTTTGTCATGTCCCCTGGTTTCGTGGGAGGGATCTCCACAGATGTCACAGCATTCTTTCATCATACAATCATCAGGAAGATGATCATTGAAACCACAGTGAGGACATGGTGAGAAAGGCTTAGCCTTCAGTCTTTGTTTGGAAGGTGTGGCATACTGATAGCCTTGGGTTTTGTATAGACCCCTTGCTTTTAAAGAAGCAGTGTGGGGGATGTGATCACAAGTTCTGTGGTCCTCTTATTTGCATATCATACAAAATAAGACTCTGTAACATTTATCAGTGCTGTGATTTGGATAATTGCACAGTTCACATCTCCCTGAGGGTCTAGGTGTGGTTTTTGGTTTGGAAGAACCTGAGGATACTGAGGGCTTTGTAAATTTAGAGTCAGAGTTTTTCTCAGTAGACTCAATTTTCTCACTCAGCATCCTGACAAGTTCAGCAAACTGATCAACCTTTGAATCAGTGCTTTCAGGCTTCACTTCAGTAGTTACTGAAGGTTTTTGGTGTTCAGTGGGTGCAGGAGTAGGTCTTTTCAGTATAGTCCTTCCTAACCCTGATTTCTCTTTAGGAGAATGTGGTTGAAAGATTAATGGTGCAAGGTCAGAATTGGGTTCTGCTCCCTGAAGTTGTTTCAGTGGAGGGAGTGGTGAATCAGACTTAGACTCAGTGATGGACTCAGTAGGACTAAGTTCATCAGTGACTCCTAGCAGCTCCTTTATAGCCTGACTTTCAGGCTCCAGGATTCTTCCAGTATTAAAATTTGGCAATTTACTATCAGGATTGTTTCTTTCAATCCAATCACTGGGTTTGGGAGCTAGTTCTTTGCTAGAGAGTATGTTGGTTAATAGAAAAGTTGTAGAATGGCTACTCTCCCCAGAAACTTCAGTGAGTTGATCATCACCCAGACCAGCCTTATTGGGGCTGGGTGAGAGACTCAGTGTTTCATAAAGTTTGGGGTTTTTCTGAGTCCATTTCCAAATAATTTCCTTTTCTTTCTTAAGTTCTTCCTGAAGAGCTTGATTTTGTTTTACAAGTTCAGAGTTTTGAATTTGAAGTGTAACACTTTCAAGCTTGGCTTGTTTTAAGGCAAGTAATTCATCTCTACAATGATTTAATTCAAAACTCAGTTTGTTAAATTTTGAAAACAAATTGAGTCTTTGCTCTTCAACATACTTAAGATCAACATTAATATAGTCTAAGTAAGATTTCCAATCATCATTATCATCCATAGAAAGTAAAAGATTTACCTTCCTCATTGTGATGTTGACCCATTCACCATTTCTTGCATGACTCTTCCCCACAGCAAGTTTGTTGTCTTCTGACAGAGCCATCAGGGCACTGATGTGAACTTCATCATCATCAGAGGACACTTCAACCTCATCCCAGTCATATGTTTCAGCAACAAGCCCTTTGTTCTTGGCTTGAGTAGGCTTTGGAGCCTGAGGAGGCTGAGAGACTGTTGAGGATGATTCAAGAAGGGCAAGTTTAGCTTTTGCCTTTCTGTACTTTGCTTCAAAGTCAATTTGAGGGACTTTTTCAAATCTTTGACTAGACTGAAGCATTTTTGGTTGAAATTTGATGGGGCCTGAAAAAGAGTTATTTCCTGAAAATTTGAAAGATGGTTCTGAGGTTGTTTTTGAAAAACAATCTTTAGCAAAATGCCCCATTTTGCCACATTTAAAGCATTCAGTGTTGTCATTTGCTTTAGAAGGAAATTTGTTTTTCTTAAAAAACCTTTTTGAATTATCAAGGAGTGCTCTTTCATGAAATTCAATTTGAAGATCATTAAGATACTCCTCACTGGTTCTTTGGTCAACCTCATCATCAGATCCATCCTGAAAATCCTGCACAACACCTTTTGAATAGAAAGCAGTTGATATGGGTGTAATTGTCAAGGCCTTTTTGGTCTCCTGAGCTTTACTAGGGTATCTCCTGGTGATAAGATTGTCTTCATAGACAAACTTCCCATAGATGGCAGGGAGCTCAAGGTTCTGAATGTGGTTTGCATTTCTCAATCCCTGAGAGAAGTTTAACCATTTCTCAGGGAGACTGTTGACAAAACCAACATTGATCTCATGTTTAGACAGTATAACACCATCATTGGTCAGCTCATTCAGGAGGGTCTTATACCGAGTATAAGTCTCAGAGAGACTTTCAGAATCCTTGGCCCTGAAGGTATTGAATTCAAGCTTTAAGTCCATGATTCTATTCTCTTTGGTATCAGAAGGCCCTTCATAGCTATGAACCAGGTCAGTCCATGTCTGTTGGGCAGTGGGACAGTTGATCACTAATTCCATTATATCATCAGGAAGGCATGATATAATGATGCTTTTCAGGCGCTGGTCTTGATTGACCACCCTCCTTTCATCTGGGGTCCACTGAGCTTCAGGTTTAATTAAACCTTGGGCAGTTGTTGGGACATATGGACCATCATTAATCAACTTAATGTAATATGGTTCCATCCCAGTTAAGTAGCAAAGCATTCGCTTTTTCCACTTATTAAATTTGCCAGCTTCAAGTCGAGGGGCAGTTGCTGAATAACTTCCACCCTTTTTGTCGACAAGCTGGGGAACATCTATGTCAGTCATAGTGGGATCTTGATTTTAAAAACTTGAGCACTCTTTAATTTTTGAAAACAGGTTTAAGTTTTACAAATCAGAGGCTCTGATACCACTTGTTGGTCCCTTTTACTTGGTTATCAGTAACTAAGAAGCTAAAGTAACCAAGTTGTATGACTTTAAACAAAGATGCATAAAATGATTAACAATAAAGTAACGTAAAGATAAGAGACAATATTTTCCAACGTTTAATTCTTTATTAGAAGTTAATCAAAAGAATCGTACCCAAGTGTTTGCGGAATAACACTTGGGGTTGAAACGACAAGTATTATTTGGACTCCTCACTAAACTCAAACTATGTTGAGTGACAACTTAAATTACCCACTGAGATATCTCAGGGGCTTGCGTTGTTCTTTGGAGGTGTAAAGTGGTTTGTGAATGCTTTGCATTAATTGCACAAACTTGTCAACTTTTACTCCTCACATTTGCTTCCTATTTATACACAAGTATAGAACAACTAAATATACATTGGACCTAAAGCTTCCTTAACAATATCTTGAAATATATTATTCTTCTGGCAAGGAACCTTCATTGAGTTACGTCCAAAAGGCACTTTCCGATGACAGCCTGGTTTTAGCCATTTGAGGAAAGTTTGACATTAAAGTGATAAAGCACTTTAATAAAGCAGCTCAGACTTTCCCGCCCAGTTCCGCCAAAACTTCAGTCTTCATGTCATCAGTCTTCAGTACGATGAAGTTGTTGAGGAGTCATGGGGTTCAGTGAGTTATTGTCATCCTCACTGAACCCATCACCTTCTTCTTGGCTTAGATCACATTTCACTGAGTTCCGCCTCACTGAATGAAGAACCTTCTTCTTAGGCTCGGTCTTAGCATCCTGAAGGTGACTCACTGAGTTACTGTTCACTCAGTGACTTGTTTACACTTAGGGGATTTTACGTTCAAATCCTTGTTAGAAGATTTGGGGAATTCAGTGACCCAACAAGTACTCTTTCATCCATTTTCTTTCGATATAGGTCATTATTTCTAAACGTGTTTCGTTTTCATTAGCATCAATCCTAATCGATCAAATCATAACCCGTAGCTGTCGTTAAATATCAATGTCCATTCACATTTTCCTTTTTCTCTTAACATACGTAAGTCGTATTCCTTTATCCCTTTAAGTTGTGAATTTTAGATTGCATAAGTCCATATGTTCAACCTTTATTTGTTATAGCATTTGCTATACATACGAGTTTCTAATTCTTTAAATAGTTGTCTACGTTATCACCACACCTTCCATCATGACTTTCACTAATCATCACAACCATGAATTAGCAAAAATTTGCTTTTATCAACCCTTCATCTATCGACTTATCATCACATGAATCCTTCTAGTAAACCAACACCAACACTAGCACCACTCACTCTAACTCTCAATATTCCAACCTCACTTTATATCTTCCTTCGAGGCACTATCTTGTAGGATTTTATCATATTATATTCACATTTTTCTTTTATTGTATTTCTTATTAGAAGAATACACCTTAGTTTTCTTATTTTTCTTTAAAATAAAATATATTGCACTAATGTTTTCATCATAGGTTCATCATATATACTTCTTCGTATATTGCATACTCATCCAAGGATGTTGTTTGCATCAATTATTTTCTTATTTTAGATGCTTCTTTGCACCTTCGAACAAGGAAGAATCTTCATCAAGCACTCTTATTGCATCGTCTATACACTTGGTTGTATATGACATACGTGTCTACTAACAAAGATTCTAGTATACTAATATTTGTTTTGTAGGTTCTTATTGACGCCCTGAAGCAAGGGGGAGCTTCCGTCAAGTTTTTTTTATGCATCATACACACGCATTGCTATTTATCAGATACTCTTTATAGGACAATCATTGTCTTACACTAACCTTTATTTTGTAGGATTCTTCATCCTTGCATCTTATACGTTGGTACCCTAGTAACGGGGAGTATTGATCAAGGGGGGAGATAATCATGAACTAACCTTTATTCTTGTGTAGCTTTCTTATTTCTTGTATCTTATACGTTAGAACCCTAGCAACGGGGAGTATTGATCAAGGGGGAGCTACAATATAGGGGAAGCATGCACGCTTTCATATTTATTCTCATTCTTTGACACACTTATGTGTTTCGAGATAAGTCAACATAGTCCAACATTCATTTCATTCATCATGCATTTTTCGTATAATTTTTATGTTTTACAACACTAACCTTGATGTAGGCTAAGGTACTTAATTTAATCCATGGATCCGCTAACAACCTAAATGATGCAATAACCTTAGGAAATTGGAGTTGAAAACTAAACTTCACTAGGGATGATGCAAGCTCGCCATTTTGGGGAGAAATGAAGTTAACTCTAAGGACACACCTTTTTTTTCGACAAAAGGGGGAGAAGAGTGTAAACGGAGAAGGAAATGTAGAAGGTGTTACGGATACAAGTAAGTAATACGGACACAAGTAACTTTTTACATTTTACTATCTATCACGTTTACATATTTTGTCATCATCCAAAAGGGGGAGATTGTTAGTGCAAATATTACGATATTTAATCTACACAGTCTCGTTTGTTTTGATTGATGACAAACATATAACTTGATACATAACGTAAAATGTACAAGTTACTTGTAATCTTATTTTGTCTCAACATACATTCAACACCTCTCAATGTCTCGAGTCCTCGTATGCTACAACACAGGTTCGTACATGTTTGTTATGTGGCATTATGATCAAACCCCTTGACCAACCATTTAGAATGAGTAAAATACTTTGAGGGTCTTTAAGTATTTTAGGTGTCAAAATACATGTTAGCTGTTAAATAGAATAAGTGTCACATTAGGTGTCTAGATAATATTAGTAAGTTTCCAATATATAAAAATGTATCTTATAACAACATAAGTACATAAAACATTTTTAGTAACTTGCTAAATATTATATAGCTAGCTAATATATTTTTCATATACAAGTAACTTACCTTTTTAAGTTAGTATATACATTTGTCTAAATGTATTTTTTCATAATATGGAAAACACTATTTTATTACCTCATGAATAGTGTCTTCTAGAATGTATATCTTTCCAAATGATCTTGTAAGAAATGTCATAGATTTTGTAAGAGAATGTTGTAGTTGACATTAGAAGATCTTGATGTGACTAGAGATAAATATAGTAAGATATTTAGAACATGGTTTTGGAACATGGTTTGGAAAAACCTCTTTACTTGTTTCCTATAAATAGTAGCTCATGGTTTTTCAAACAACTTGATGCAACTTGAAAAAGAAAAACACACACTTCTCTACACTTTGCATAGATCTTAGATCAATAGAAAACCATGTAGAAAACACAATCAATCACCCTCATTATCATGATCATAATGCTTCTAACATTCATCTTTGTTGTAAGCATATCATACATCTTGATCCACCAAAGAATCTTAGAGATCTTGCCATCATCATCCACCACATGCATACATATATGAAGATCCATCACAACAAGATTGGAGAACTTGTGATCTTCATTCATTGAAGGCTTTCTATCAATGGAAGTTCTTTTAGATTAGTTATTCATATCCATTAGACATATATGTCTTGGATCATCATTGTACTCTTTATTATAGATTAGATGGTTTATGTGTTTGTGCCATAAAACACAAGGTTTCTATGTTGGGCCACAAAACATAGCGGGAGTTGTTGTACCCTTGTAAAAGAACTAGCGGGAGTGGTTGTACCCTTGGAAAAGAACTCGACATCTAGCTTAGTGTCGGAAATATTGTATAGGCGACGATAGGAGTGGTTGTACCTTGTAAAAGAACCCGGTATGTAGCTTTGTACCGGAAAAAGTGTAAGCGACGATTGTAAGGTTTTCTCCGCCAAGAAGGGAGCTTGTTGATCTAGTGAAGTAACTCTCGAGTTGGGTACTCGGGGAGTGGAGTAGGGCGGAGAGGAGATCCGTGACCGAACCACTATAAATCCTCGTGTTCGGTTTGCACTTTCTTTACTTTTACACTTGCACTATATTATTGTTTGTGTTGTGATTTGAAGTTTAAGCTTGTGTGACAACTTATTATGCCATATGCTTTATATTAGTCATAAGACTATTATTAGCATTTCTCATATTACAACAAGCATGATCGGAAATTTGTCATATGGATGTTTTAGAAAAGAAATATAAACCGGACTAATAATGGTGTAACTTGACTCAATGGTTTATACTATATTTGATACAACAAGTTTAATAGCCGGCATAACCAAACCAGGCCCTTGTTCTTGATTTCGAATTGCACATCCTCTCCAATAGTCGGCATAACCAAACTAGGCCCTTGTTCTTCTCATGTAAGAGCAAGATATTCCTCGAGAGTGAGTGCGTCGATGTCAACTTCAGCCATGGTACCAGAAACTTGAAAGTAATTGTAAGAAACACAAAATAAAAATTAAAATGCAAAACTTAAATAAAATCCTAATAGCTCCCCGGCAGCGGCGCCAAAAACTTGATGCAGGTTTTACCGACCAGGTTTTATAATTTATAGTTGCTCGTTTACCTAAGGTCTACCTAATGCACTTTCGGGCAGTGTACCCGGTCGTGTGAGGTATAGCTAGATGGTAAAGCCGAAGTCGTCCCAACAGCTATGTGTGTGGAAATTATCTAAGCTTAGTGTCACGTTTAAAAAGGGGGTTTATAATTAAAAGATTAATAAAACTAATAAAATTAATAACGAAAGCAAATAAATAACGAAGAGAAATCAGTAGGGAAGAAATAGTGTTAACCTAGTTATTACTCTTGTTATTATCATGACAAGTTTTCTAATTAAGTGCATCCTATCATTTTATCTGGAGATTAATATCGATAGACTCAGATGGTCAAATCATTTAACCTATCTTGCACCTTTCCCTATTCTTACAACCTAAATTGTAAGAGTTCCACGAAATGAGATGCAAGAGTCGTTAAGCGCCTCTACTAACTTAGACTAGTCTAACGGGATGCGGGCAGGTCACAACTTACATCCCCTCTAACTCTTTGAGAACATCTAATTGGTAGGTGGTCCTATGGTCTATTCGCACATGTATGGTGATATTTCTATCACTAAGTCACACCTAATCGGCTATGGGTCCTATGGTCAATTCACCAAGCCTCAAAGGAACTACCAATCATTAATGCTACCCAAGCTAAAGTGTCCCAAGACAAGCTAAGTAAGTATACAAATAAAACGACAATTAATGCGGGAAAACTAAATCATAATAATAACAATTTCATAACAAGGTTAACACCAAGAGGTATTTAGCCACTCATATTAATAAAGGCAGAAAACATCATGTTCAACATTGTAAATGAAAACATAATCCTAATACAAGAATTAAAAATGGATAAACTTATGAAGTGTGATTCCTCCCTTGGAGATGACTTGTATGCAAGTGGAATGACGTTCTCCTTGCTCCCTGGATTTCTCTGGACTTCTCTGTGGTAGAATGGTATGGAATGAATGATATAAAATTCGGAATTTAGGACTGGTATTTATAGTGCCCGACACTACTACGAAGTAGCTCTAGGGTTGGCTATGTCGTAGCCTTGAAAATACACAACTACACCGTAGCTTGATCAAGTGCTACGTGCGTAGATCTTCTGCTGGCCCTTTCTACGGCGTAGTTATATGGGGAACTATGTCGTAGTTCCTTCAAGGATCATGAATGTTATTCACTGTTTGATTTGAGGACCTACGGCGTAGCTTGAATAATTGCTACGCCTGTAGAAGTCTTGTTGGATAAACTACGCCGTAATCATAATGTTGACTACGCCGTATGTCTTGGTGGACTTCGTTCTGATCTTCTGAGTGAGCTACGGTGTAGGTATAATACAGCTGTACACCGTAGTTAGTGCATATACTGCATACTTCAATAATCTTCATGTAAAATCCTCTAATTCCGCGTCTCTTCGTTCTTTTGCTCATCTTTGTCCTGAAAACAGAATATAAACAAATAAAAGCATATATCCTTACAAAATAACACAAAAGATGAGAATATTACGGGGAAATTAACACTAAAATAACGGAACTATTTAATGTTATCAATAGGTCTTTTGCTAATGTTGTGGTGAGAAGCTTTGGTGGGAATGGGAGTGGGAATAACAAGCTTCACTTTGTTCCTACTTCTATTATTAGTGAAGTTCGTGTAGTAGCTAATATGGATCCGATTTTAAAAGAAGGTTGCAAAAGATGGGGTAATACTGTGGTGGAGTTCTTTGTTGGCTTCCGTATGAACTATAGAGATCTTGTCTATCAATTGAAGAAAATGTGGCGGTTGTATCAGTTGGAGGATGTGGTGATGAACCAAAATGGTATGTGTTTCTTTAACTTCAAGTCAGGGGATGGGATGGATCTGGTAATTGAAAATGGGCCTTGGTTAGTTGATAACAAGCCACTGTTTGTAAAGAAATGGGAATCGGGGTTATGTATGTCCAAACCTGAAGTGATTAAGGTTCCGGTATGGGTTAAAATTTATGATATTCCTTTGGAGGTGTGGAACGTAGAGGGCATTAGTAGAATGGTAAGCAGCATTGGGGTACCGATAATCATGGATAGGATGACAATTTTCATTTGTGAGAAACCATATGGTAGAGCATCATTTGCTAGGGTGTTAGTTGAAATTGATTCTAATAAGGCGTTAGTTGATAATGTTGAGCTATGGTAATTGATTTTAATAAGGCGTTAGTTGATAATGTTGAGCTATGGTACGAAAGTTTGGGCAAGATTTTAAGGCTGCGAGTTGAGTACACTTGGGTTCCGCCTAGGTGTGAAGAATGCAAGGTGTATGGTCATTATACTAGTGAGTATGTAAAGAAGGTGAATACGGTTAGTAAGGTAAATAAGGATGGTGATAATGTGAGACTTTCTGATGTGGTGAAGGGTAATAACAATGGTGAGGCTAATAATATTAGTGGTGAAGAAGGGTGGCAAACTGCAGTCAATCGTAGAAATTATAGGGGTGTTGTTAACAATAACCGTCAAAATATGATTGGTGGCTATAATATGAGAAAAGGTGTTAATAATTATAGGGGTGGTTTTAACAATAAGGGTGGTTCTAGTGTGGGTAATGCGAGTACTAGGGCACAAATAAGAAGTATGAGCCTGTTAATAATGGAAATGTGGGTAATGTGGATGAGTGCGTGGTTGCTAATGATAATGGTGAGCCTGTTAACAAGGGTAAGAATACGGTGAATGAGGGTGGTGGTAGTACTAATGGGAAAAGTAATAGTGGAAATGTTGAACCTAAAAAGAATATGGCGAAAAACAATTCTGGTAATAAGAATGATAAGGTGGCAAATAAGGGTAACAAATCTGATAAGAGTAGTAAGAGTGGTAATGAAGTAAGTGATAAAGAAATGTTAGGAACTAAGAATGTTTTGTTAGTAATAGGTTTGATCTTTTGCGGGAAGATAATGATAATGTGGAATCTGATCCGTGGAAGGAGGTGAAAGATTTAGTGATTATTGCTTGTAATACGGGTGTTCCGATTGCAGATAATATTCTCAAAGGTTGGACTGCTGATATGATTAAATTCTATACGGTTAAGTGGAAAAATAGGCCTAGGAGTAATGTTTCAGCCAAACAGCAATCTGAAAATGAGATGAAAAGTTTTTCCTATCAAATTCTTCAACTTAATAGGAATCTTGATAAGAATTCTAAGTTGAATGTTGAGAAGATGTTGAAGCTTTCTGGTTTGAATACTCTAGTTAGAAGTGATGTATCTTTTAGTAAGTTTTATAATGAAGCTTATCGAGTGGAACTTGCCAAAATAGCAGAATTGCAAAAAGAAAAAAATCTCTTTGAGGTTGAGCTATTTCTATTATTAAACAAGCCCTTGGATAAGGATCGTAATGATATGTGGACAGATGACATGTTGGATTATTATTCGAGTAGGTGTGAAGAGATTAGAAGTGATCATATCAATGGTCATTCTAATGATATGGACTGCCTTAATCCTGTTGATGAAGTGGAAGAGGATAGAAGTGGTTATGCCAATTTTATGTCCCAAAATGAAATTTCCAATGATATTGATCGTTTTATGGCTCAGTCTAGTGGTGCTTCTGTATCACACCCCTCAATTGTCAAATGATAGTTAAAATCGCATCTTAGAACATTCATGGAATGTCCAATTCTGTTAAGCAGGATGAAGTTAGAACATTAATAAGGGAAGAAAGGCTTAGTATGTGTGTTGTGGTCGAAACTCGTCTTAGAAAAAAGTTTGTTAAATCTGTTGGGGATGAGTTGTTTGGTAATTGGTCTTGGGCTTCTAATATTGTTGACTGTAGAAGTGGTTGTAGGATCATTGTTGGGTGGGATCAAAATGTTATTGGCGCTAACCTTGTTTCTCATTTTGACCAAGTGATGCATTTTGAGGTTAATTTTGCTCATGATCACAGAAAGCAGTTCATTTCCTTTGTTTATGCGAAAAATAAGGAGTCTGAAAGAAAAGAGTTGTGGAAAAATTTGGTGGAGCACAATCATCTTGTGAATGGTGATCCTTGGGTTCTCTTGGGCGATTCTAATGTGGCTCTTAACATTGATGATTGCTCCAATACTTATGCGGTTAAAGATAAGGATGTTGAAGATTTTAGAAATTGCTTGGAGTGTTTGGAATTAGAAGATATTGTTAGCTTACGTATGTTTTACACTTGGATGCAAAAAAGAAATGATCCTGAAGCTAGTATTCTTAAAAAATTAGATAGAGTTCTTGGTAACAAAAACTTTGTGTCCCTATGCAACAATTGTTATGCTGAATTCCTCCCTTTTGTTTCATCGGATCATTGTCCTGCTATGTTGGTTTATCCTGTAGTTAACATTTCTAAGCCTAGATATTTTCGCTTTGCCAATTTTCTCGCGGATAAAGAAAATTTCTTGCCTACTGTGAGAAAACATTAGGGTATTGATGTCCATGGGTTTCATATGTATATTCTAGCTAAAAGGCTTAAAAATATGAAGAAGCATCTGAGAAATCTCAATAGGGCTAATGGTAATGTTTTTAGTAAGGTGAAAATGTTACGGGATGAGCTTAAGAGAGTTCAACAATGCCTTGATAAGGATCCCCATAATAGTTATCTTAGAGAAGAGGAATTCGTTTATTGTAGAGCTTATAAAGAAGCTATTATGGATGAGGAGAAGTTTCTTATGCAAAAGACGAAGATTCAATGGCTGAAAGATGGTGACCAAAACACTTCTTATTTCCAAAATGTTCTCAAAAGTAGGGTCAATAAAAGTAGGATCAAAGTAGTTTGTGATGAACAGGGTAATAAGTTTTATGATGATGATGTTCCGGGTTGTTTTGTGGATCATTTTCAAAAGTTTTTAGGTGTTGAAGATGAGATTGTTCCTATTGATGATTGCGATGATATGTTCTTTAATAAGCTAAACCCTTTAATTGTTGAAAACATGATTCGATTGGTTTCTGATATTGAAATTAAAGAAGCCATGTTTAGTATTGATGACGATAAAGCAGCAGGCCTGGATGGTTTCACTTCTAAATTCTTTAAAATGGCATGGAGCATTGTGAGTGGGGATGTCTGTGCTACGGTTAAAGAGTTTTTCAGCTCTGGTAAGTTGCTTGGAGAGTTTAATGCCAATCTTATTTCTCTTATTCCAAAGTTACAAGTCCCGTTGAAAGTATCAGATTACAGGCCCATTGCGTGTGGTAACGTTGTATACAAATGCATCAGCAAAGTCATTACCAATAGACTTAAAGAAGGTCTATGCAGCTTGATTGATATTAATCAAAGTACGTTTATCCCGGGAAGACAAATCAGCGATAACATTCTTCTAGCTTAGGAGTTTATGAAGGGTTATAGTTGGAATGGTAATACTAGTCGATGTGCATTCAAGGTGGATATTCAGAAGGCTTATGATACCGTTAATTGGGATTTCCTGAAGACTATTCTTACTCGGTTTAGCTTTCATAGTTCTATGATACAATGGATCATGGTATGTCTTACTTCTGCCTCTTTCTCTATTTGTATTAATGGTGAGTTACACGGGTTTTTTAAAAGTAAACGGGGTCTTAGGCAGGGTGATCCTATGTCGCCTTATTTATTCACTATTGTCATGGAAGCCTTTAATTTGATGATTAAAAGACAAATTAGGAGGGATGTTAGGTTTCGTTACCATTGGGGGTGTAAGAAACTTAAGTTGACCCACCTATGTTTTGCGGATGATTTGTTATTGCTTTGTTACGGTGATGAGATTTCTGCTTGCATTCTTAGGAGGGCCTTAGATGAATTCACTATGTGCTCTGGTTTGTTCCCTAGCCTTGCTAAGAGTGTAGCTTTTTTAGTGAATGTTCCTGATGAGGTTAAACGTAGGATTCTCCTTGCTATGCCCTTCAGTATTAGCGAGCTTCCTATGAAATACTTGGGTATTCCTTTGACCAGTAAAAGAATTTGCAATAATGATTGTAGAGTATTGATTGAAAAAGTTAAGAATAAAATATGATTGGAGGAACAAAACGTTGTCATTTGCGGGTAGACTTCAATTAATCGCATCTGTGCTATCTTCTCTTCATGTTTATTGGGCTTCCATGTTCATCATTCCTACCTATATTTGTGATAAAATTGATAAGTTACTCAAGAAGTTTCTATGGTCCGGTGGGGGTGAGGTGAGAGGTATTGCTTGTGTTGCTTGGAAAGACGTTTATAAGCCCAAAAATCAAAGTGGTCTTGGACTTAAACCTCTTAGGCTCATGAATAAGGCGTTAATGACAAAACACCTCTGGAATGTTATTAGTAAAAAGGATTCGTTATGGGTCAAATGGATTCATGCCTATAGGGTTAAGGGTAGAAACATTTGGAATGATATCAGTTTTGTGAATGGCTCGTGGAGTTGGAATCAGATTCTAAGTCTTAGGGATAAGATTCGTAGCTTTGTTGGTTATAAGTTGGGAAATGGTAAAGATTGTTCTGTTTGGTTTGATAAATGTCACAAAAATGGCCCTTTGTGTAGACTCATTACTCATAGTTTTATCACGGAGCATGGTTTTGATGTTAATGATAAAGTGGTTGATTTGATTGACGAGAATGGATGGAAATGGCTACCTGAAGGGAATGACTTATTTGGTGAAGTTTTGAATGCCCCCGTTCCTAGTTTGATTATTGACTGTAATGACAAGCTTGTATGGGTTAATAAGAAGAATAAGGAATCTGATTTTAGCGTCAAGGAAGCTTGGAAAGCGTTAAGAACTGATTGTCCTAAGGTCTTATGGTATAAACACGTTTGGTTTTCTCAATGTATTCCTAGGCACGCATTTGTACTCTAGATGGCTATGAGGGGTAGGCTTAAGACCATGGATAGAATTTCTAAGTGGTTCAATATCTCTAATATTTGGTGCCCTTTGTGTAATCTTGTTGACGAAAACCACGGCCACCTGTTTTTCAGTTGCAAAAATTCTAGGATTGTATGGGAGAATCTCAAACCTTTATGTAGACTTGAGGATCTTTCGTGTGTTTGGGCTAAGATTTTATATCGGGCTTATCTATTAAAACTGCAAACAACTCTTTATGGAGTGTTATTCAACGTTTAGTCTTTGGTGCAACGGTTTATTACATTTGGCAAGAAAGGAATATTAGAATTTTCCAAAATGATTTTAGGACCAAGGAGATTGTTTTTAAAATCATTGTGGATACGGTTAGATATAAGCTAATGGGTCTGAATATTAAGTATTCCCGAGAGGTTGTTAAGGCTGTGGCTACTTAGAAAATTCCCGTGAAAGGTATCAATGGTAGTGGTATTAGGTGTTATAATGATGGGGACATTGGTGTTACATAGATCCTGGTGTTGTTTTATGCTGAACATGAGCTTATTGTGTCATGTGCAGAATCTTTGGGTTTATCAGGTTATTTGGAATTATGTTTGGAATCATGTTTCTAATTATCACAGTATATATGCAGCCTTTTCTATGATACATTGTAGCCCAGATGTTTTTCATGATTGTTGGGTTTGTTGGTTTTGCTTGGGCACAGGGTTTTGGAGATGTAATCAAGTTTTTGATCGGGGTGATGCTATTATGCGTAATCTGCTATGCACTATAGAAGTCAAGGTTAATTTCTGCGCTGGCCATCTATTTGTAGTTTTGATGTATAGGTGGCTATGCACTACATAAATGGATCTTAACTTCTGCTCTTGCATTTTGTTTTGGAGGATTTTGAGCAACTTGCTATGCACTACAGAAATATTGATGAACTTCTGCGCTGGTTTTTTTGTTGGTTGGTTGGAGTACAATTGGCTATGCACTACAGAGTTCATTCTTTATTTCGCACTGGCATTTTGTTTTGTTTTGATCATGGTTATGCTCAGGTCTGTGGTTATTTCCATTTAAGGGGAGTTTGGGATATGGGGCTGTTTAGTGATAATTTGATATTATGCTATATTATTTGGGTGATTTGCTGGACTAATGGTATTATTAAAACCTGTACTCTTTTTCTTTGTCTAAAGTTTTCCCTCAGGGTTTTTCTTTTGCAAGGGTTTTTAATGAGACGGGTGTCATGGATTTTCGCTTACTTGATATTCATCTTTTCCCATGACTGTACAAGAAGGCTCAAAGTTGCATCAGATGGTTTGAGGCTTCAGATGGATTTAGCTGCATATGTTTTGATCATGACTAATGTCATTTATGAATCTGCTGTTGTCATTTGGATTTCTGTGGCCTGCATTTTTTCATGTTTCATGCTTGCATCTGGTGAAGCTATGTGCTATGCAGCTGGTGTTTTTGATCATGACTGCACTTGATTAGTTGAAGTTTTTTCATGTCTCGTGCCTGTATCAGTTGCTTATGAGGTTATCTAGAATACTATGGAGCTTCTCAATGTTATGTATGGCAATCCTCATCATCTCAATCCTAGCAGCTAAGCTTACTATCTATTATCCACATATGGAGCTTCTCAATGTACTATGCTGGATCAATCTACCTGGTGCTCATCATGTTTCAAGATTGTATCAAGTCAAGTTGCTTGGAAGTTGATATGTTGCAGTTATTATGCTAGTTCTGATTCAAGCAGCTTGGAAATCAACACATCAAGATATGAAGTTTTGTTATTTCTGGTTGGCATGGCTAATGTCATTTGCAGCAGGTATTCTTGATCATGTCTGCATCAGTTACTTGAAGCTACTTAAGTCAAACAGCTTGGAAGTTGATATTGAAAGTTTTGGATGTTTTGATTCAAGATATTAGAAGAATTTATGCTGCAATGTGATATCAATTTAGTATGGTAACTCTATTTCCATCAGTCTTAGCAGTTTGGCTTTCTATATGCTATTGTCATATGGTGATTTTTTTTTTTTTTTTGTTTTGTTTTGTTGTTGTTGTTGTTGTTGTTGTTGTTGTTGTCGTCGTCATATGGTGATGTTTAGATGTGCATTGGTTGATTCCTTTGCATTTACCCATGTATTCAGAGTATGATAGTAGATTTAGATCAAGCTTGTATACCTGCTAGGACTTGTGCTTTTTGGAGTTGCCTTGGAAACTATCTTAGTGATCATTTTCTGTTTTTGGTTATTTGTATTGTATTGACACATTAGCAGCATTTTGTTATAGATTGGGGTTGTCCAATTCTATTTTGTTTCTTTGTTTCCTAGGCAAAATATGAATTGTCTAGGGTCTGTCCTAGCAATTTATTTCTTTTGTGCTACTTCATGTGCATAAATTTCATTTTATTTAATCTATTTTACCTTTATAATAATAATAATAATAATAATAATAATAATAATAATAATACAGTAATAGTAATAAATTATTTGTAGACACTTGAATGAAGAAATGAGTGGATTTCATGCAAAATATTGTACACATTTTAACCAGAACTAGTTTTGACTTGTTTATCGAACCACATGTTTTTGACCCTTGGCCAGTACGAATGGAAGTTAGTCAGCATTTTGACAAATCTCAACATCGGACAAGACTTCAGTCTTTTCCCCAGAAGACCAAATACCATCTGGGAATCAAAATTTTACTTCTCCAGTAACACTTATTTTCTTGTTCATACTACTTTTCCCCTCTTGTTTGTTACTTTCACATTTAGAGTTGCAAACTGTGAATTGGCTTGATATTGTCAAACCTTAGCATTTTATATTGTGTTGACAATGCTTATATAGCCACTACTCACATCACGCTCCTGCATGTACACAGAAAACGCAACACGAGCTTTGCAAACTGACATATATTGGCAGCCTGAAGCCATGCCATCGATGAATCAAAACGTGTAACATCAGAACATATGACACAAAAGCTTTAAGGGCACCTCCCAACCAGCAAAGAAAATCATATGACAGCATAAACAACCTATTGTTCAGAGATGCACTTTTGACTTTCAAAAGTTAAATATCTAATAAAAAGCTTCATATGTTACAGTGTTAGCCACTTTCCAAAACCAGTACTCCACTAGATAACTAGTATTTAACTACATATTAGATCATACAAAAAAAACACTGAGAGTAATTGCAGCAACTTGAAATGGTAAATATTAACAACGTAATAATGCTGATCGGCGTTTCTGAACTAGATAAGAAGAAACTGAAGTAGTACACACCATTAAACAGGTACCCAACATGAAGTAGCATATAGTATACGACCCTTCCATCCTTGAAATACCCACTTACCATCTTCATCAAATACGAAATCTTTATGATACCCGGCCCTCTTACATCTCAATTTTGTAATAAGCTCCTCGTTCAAAGGTTTCAGCTTGAACCCAGCCCTTGACATGCGAACCTGCCATTGCTTGTAAGATTCAGGCCTCTCGACCCGCTCGGCGCCTTCACATGCAATCACATTCAGAGCTTCACGTCCATAAAACTCTCTCTCAAAAACCAACCTCTGCTCATTGTCACGCTCAAGTGTAGCATCAAACATATCAAACAAAGCAGAGTAATGGAAAAGGGTCTCCCTGAAACGAGTCACAAAGAATGGAGCACTATAAGCTCCATTAATGACTGTATGAACAAAAACATCAGGTTTCATATCTCGAATCAATTTCAGAACTTTATCACGTGGACTGTCTACACAAACTGTTTCATCAAGCAAGTTCTGGAACCGGACGATACTGTTCACAGCTAAAAACTCGTTTCTTTGAAGCTTAAGGTCTTCTATTTTTATCGTGTCCCAGTTTTGACTTGCTATGGTGTTGTACTCAAATGAAACATTAAAGCGTTTACAATAACTACCCAAACGACGCCCTGTTTCTTCTAACCTCTCAGCTGGGCGAAAACCAGGTTGCGGGTATTCTATTCCTGTAATCCTTAACTTAGGTGGGTTAGGTAAATCAGAAAGATGTCTAATGAAGATAGGCCACTGAAACCCGTACGATATACCAAAATCAACTATATGAAGAGTTGACGAGTTTAAAGCTCCATCCCAAATCTCTTTGTTAGCAAATGACATGGCAATCTTATGGAACGGGCAAGCTGAAATATAGACCTGATATGCTTGCAACTTCTCAGCAGCTGATATGGTCAATAGTTTATTAGCTGCATAAAGCTGAGAACCAGTACCAGCCAACCGAGCCTCCATACCACGAACAAAAACATGAGCTAACCTCTGCGAAGGATCACCAGAAGTAGACGCATGTTGTCTTATCTGATTCAGTTGTTCATATGCAGTCCTGCGGTCACCAGAAGCAACTGCCTGTGCACAGCTGACTAACATAGTACTAATATCAACAGACTTTTCCGTCTTCTTAGCATTCCGACTGTTATTAGAGCCACCCATTGCCCCATTCTGCAGTGATTTGGTATCTGCAGGAATTGGCATCTCATTACAGCACGATACGGGTCCACCAGTAGCATAAGGACCAAGAAGTACTCTATCAAACATCTCAGACAATTCATCCTCTTCCACGTAAACAGCAGACTGCTTGCTACTTCTTTCTTCCTCGTAATCACGGTCCTCCGACTGATAATGCTTCCTTCCTTTTAGCCCATTGGATGGTGTAGTTTTCTCAACCTTCACTACAACCTCTGGAGGATCATATCTTGAATCTTGAGGCAAGTCGTATTTATCCAAATCTATAACCAGAGGTTTACTCGTAGGTAAGAATTTATTAGCTTCCTCCATCCCTCTATTGAACTGCTTAATAGACTCGCTATCAGTGAATATATTCTGGGCGACGTGTGTATTTAGCCTTTTATCATCAATGACAGATCCATATGACCACAATGGTGCATACTCATGGGAATTAGTTTGATTAACCGGTGATAAGGTATCAAAAGTATAACCACTATGCCAATCTGGAATCGTGGAGTTGCTATGACTCGTGCTGCTGTTTGTACTATGTTCACCAGAACTCCCAAACACATAGTCTTCCGAGGTTTCAACACTTAAATTTAGAGGTGGTTCAGCAGGAGAGGGGTAATCCTGACCAAGGGCTTCATACAATGATCGCTCAGTAGCTTGTAACTCTAAAGGGTCACAAAACAAACTCTGTATACCCTCCTCATTTTCTTCCACAAGAATCTGATCTATGAAGTTGAAAACGTAGTCATTGAACTCATCTGAAGAGTCCTCTTGTGGAGGCATTTCTGGCGACTCACTTACGGAACCAGTTAAAGACCCAGGGTTATGGTTAAGATTTGGTTCGGGTGGAGTGTAAGGACTCTCAAAGAAACTGAGATCTAAAGGTTCATCTTTAAATTTGTATCCATTGGTGAGATTTTGATTCTGATCAAATATAGGTAAGATATCATCATCAAACAAAGTGAAACCATTTGTATCAAAGTACTCATTACGCTGTGGCTCCATGACCAAAGACCATATACACCTTTAACCTCCCAAAACAATTAATCAAAACCGAGCTTCAGTAAGCATGCTATCCACTAAAACCTATAAAACATAAAAACGATTAATCATGTTTGGTTCCAAATAACTTCTACAATAACACTTAACAACAAAATCTCACTTATCATCGAATAGATTAAACAAAAGAGTTACTGATACACAAACTTACAAGCTCAATTTAACTTGCACAATTACAAAAACAAGTTAATTGCTTGGAATAGCAAAACACTATACATATCTTTACCAATCATATCAACATGACCCAAAGAATATAGCCTAGAAATTAAAGCATATCGCTAAAGTAATAAATTGCGATTAACAATACTATTAGTGACAGTTATTGTAGGTTAGTACGATCTGTGAGCCAGCTAAAGTATGATACGTATGTACGTCCTAACTCGTGTTCCGTTTAAGTAATAAATAGAGGTAAAGTTTATTGGTCGTTAGTGTAACACTTAATTGTACCCTTTTTAGCCTAGTGTCATCTGCTTCTATAAAACGGACGGGTCAGTGTAACGGGTCAAAACAGGCCGCACCTTAAGCACCACGGGTGACCGAGTTGGCAAAAGGACTTTACCCGATTTGGGTCTGGCGTGGGTTCAATCCTCGAACCAAAAGGAAAACAAGCCACATAAAAAACCGGGTAAATCCTTTGCAGCCAGGGGCGGAACTATTAAGGGGCAGGGGAGGGTCCCGGCCCCCCCAAAATTTACGGCACCTAGTGTAAATATTATAGGTTTTAGAGGTAATTTAGTTGAGGTTACAAACAAATCTCCGATTCGGCCCCCCAAAAATAAATTCGCCCCCCCCCAAAAAAAATGCTCAAGTTCCGCCATTGTTTGCAGCCGACTTAAATACACGACTAGACTTAAATACGCGACGGTGTATTGTAAGTGGCAAACTAGTCTTACTGCCACGATCCACTTAGACTCAGCCAGCTCAGATTCATTATGTACTTAAAAAAAAGTTAAATTCTTAAATTCATTTCTGAATTCTGGAAATGATTTTAATACCTCATCAAAAGTATATGAACCCTTACTTACTATAAGAATCAAAAACTAGCTAAAGGACTAAATGAATAAATATAAAACAGATCTAGGCCAAACACATAAAAAACAGATCAAAGTATCCAACTAAATAAGTAAAACTGAAAAATAATAGTAGATGAACAAGTTGTTAGAATTAAAGTGAAGGTGGTTTACCTGAAACTAGTGGCGGAGAAATAAAACTGAAGATTAGGGTTAAAACCTTGTTCGAGAGGGTATTGTGTGTATTTATTTGACTGAGATTGAGGATGGAAGGTTCGTTGAATGGGTGAGGTCAAACACCTGTGGTGGGAACACCGAATTAGTGCGTATGTTAAATTATTTCTTAAATAAATGTTTTAATCCCTTATAAGCGCATGAGGCGTGGCTTAGCGTGGCGATGAAGCCAAACCTCAAGTATTATGAGCCAAAGTGAAGCTACTGTATTTTTTAAGGCGTAATTCAAAGCGGCATAAGTTTTTTTTTATAAATTTATATATTTATATCATATTTCATATATATGTATATATATATATAATACATCAAGTTTACAAAAAGCGTTATATATAAAAAATAAACTCAAAAAACTAAATTATTATTGCATTTTTGGTCATTTCTTTAAATAAAACTTTCTTTATCGGAGTAGTCATCAAAACCTTCTAAACTCGTTATATGAGTGGTAGAAATATAGAAATAAGTTAAAAACTTGATATTGATTTATAAAGTTACCATGCCCAAGCTCAAATCCCTTATATAATCAGTAATTTGGTAATTCTAGCCCAAATACTAGTAGATTCTTTAAAAGCTTCAAAATAAGGCGTCACGCCTCTCGCTAAGGCGTGCCTTATCGCGCCTTTTCGTGCCTCATCACACACCACGCCTTAAGAAGACGCCTTGGTCTGTTTTGTAACGCCGAGGCCATGCCTCACGACTTAGCGACGCATTAGCGGTGCTAAGGCGCGCCTTTTAGAACCATGTTATAAGTGGATAAATAAAAGTCACGACTATTTGTAAATGTCCATTTATATGTTCGTTAATGTTTGTTTATGGTTATTTATTTGGTTTTGTTCGTATATCTCTTTTTATTATATATTTATAAATATAATTTTAGTTAGATAAAAACAACATTTAAAAAACACAATATTATGTATATTTTGAATAATTTTACATTCAATTATGTTAATTCGTTTATGTTCGTTTAATGTCTTAATAAACAAACATAAACGAAGATGAAAAACTTCATTTCTTAATAGACGAATATGGACAAGAATATCCATTTGTTTAAGCATTTATATCTTTTCTTTTGTTCGGTCAAAGTTAAACGAGCGAAGACGAACAAGACTTCGTACGTGTTCATCCAGTTAGTTTTCAGCCCTGCTTCCTTTCGTCTCTTTTGTGAAAGAAGAGAAAACACAAAATTTAAATTATCATTTTAATTGAGGGCAAATGGCACAAAAAGGTACCCAACTTAGGGTCTATTTCCAATCAAGGTACCCTGCTTTTTTTCTTGCATAAAAAAGCGTCCATATATATATATATATATATATATATATATATATATATATATATATATATATATATATATATATATATATATATATATATATTGGCGGATTTGGGTTTTTTACTAACTTCCGTTAACCCACTTCATTAGAAAATAACATGTTTGCTCCTTGAGTATGTATAATCACTTCATGCACAGTCCATCACAACCAAAAAAATATTCAAAAAAAATATTTTCGCAAAAAAACTTTTGATTTTTTTTAAATTAGAAAATAAAAATATTTTTAAAAAATTAGTAAATAAAAAAAATCAAAATTTCTTTTTAAAAAATTTTAAATTAAAAAAAAATAATTTTATTAAAATAAATATTTTATTTTTAAATAAGAAAACTTTTTTTTTTAATTTTTAAAATTTTTTTCTAATTTTTAATAATTAAAACAAATTAATTAAAAAAATTAATTAGAAAATGAAAATTTTAAAAAAAATTGGAAAATAAAAATAATAAAAAAAAACTGAAGAAAATTTTCGAAAAAAAAAATTGAATTTTTTTTTTTAAATAATTATCGATTTTTTTTAAATATTCGAAAAATAAAATTATTTTTCTGGAATTTTTTATGAATTTTTTTCTAAAAAATATTAAAAAAATTAATAAAAATTTATAAAAAAAAATTGCGAAAATATTTGTTTTGATTTTTTTTTTTTTTTTTTTTTTTTTTTTTTTTTTTTTGTAGTGATGGACTGTGCATGAAATGATTATACATACTCAAGGACTAAACATGTAATTTTTTAACAAAGTGGGTTAACGGAAGTTAGTAAAAGATCCAAATCCGCCAAAAAAAAAGTTGAACGCCTTTTTATGCAAGAAAAAAAATAAAGTACCTTGATTGAAAATAGACAATAAATTGAGTACCTTTTTGTGCCATTGCCCTTTAATCTACTTATAAAAAAGATTGATTTTAAAATTACAATCATGAAGGTTCATTTGGTAGAACGAATGAACTAACAATTGAATGGAATGGATAACGTAATGAAATAAGGGTGTGTTTGGTATGGTGCCATGAATGACAATGGGTATAAGTTTGATAGTAGTAGTGGGTCCTTCACCTATGAAAGATCCATTCCTAGCACTCTTGATGTATATGGAGTATGGATTATATCTATCATTCATTACCATAGTCGAGGGCCCTCTCATCTTAAACAAATATTTTTAATCACTTTCATAGTCATAGTTTCATTCCCACAGTGGGATACCAAACGCATCCTAAATGATGAAATGGAATGACTCATTACCATTATTAATCATGTTTGGTTGGTACAATATAATGTAATGTAATCAATAGAAAAAGACTAAAATACCTTATTTATGATAGAACTTCTTAAGTATAATGAGTATTTAAAATATAGGTTTTTATGTAATTTGATTCCATTATAAGATGTAAAAAAAAATAAAAAAATAAAATAAAATCCCCTAACGGATAAAAATGATGAATTTTGATGTAATGTTAGATAATAGTAAACAAACATGTTTTATTCATTACACCGTAATGATTTTTTTCATTCACCTTTAATTACGAGTTTACGACATACCAAACACTACGTAAATTTCTTATTCAATTGTAAGAAAGAAAGCCATAAAATACATTGTAAAAACAAAAAAAAAAAAAAAAAAAAAAAAAAAAAAAAAAAAAAATAAATAAATAAATTAAGGGAAACGAAAGGTAATTTCTAAACTTTTAGGGGTTTGATGTGAAATAAAGTTATGTTTTGATTAGCTAATAAAGTCACATTACGCTCAAACTCTCTCTTCCTCTTTTTTTAAGGATAATTTTATATTTAAATTTTATTGGCTTAGTGTAAAATGCTAAGTTCTTATTACTTTTAATAAATTTATAAACTTAATAAGCACCTTTTAGAATTTATATTTTTCTTAAAAAACAACATTTGCTATTATTGCAAATTATTGTTGTTGTTGTTTATAAATATTACTAGATTCAATTAAGTGTACAACCTAATTTCTGTATATATGCCGGATTATAAATATCAAAATAAAAACACGGATTACTATGATATAGAAATTGTTACATCATATTATACATATAACGACTTATGTAAAATATTATTTAGAAATTTATATGCTTATAACAAGTCTATAAGAATAACTTTTACACGAAGTTATAATGCAGGAACTCATGACATAAATATATTGTCTTCTTTTTTAAAGTTTAACTAAGGATATTTGAAAAAATGTTAACTCGCGTTTTCTAATCCATGCGTACACAAATTAAAAGTTAAATACGATTAAAATTATTATAAATCGTGTATATTAACCTATTGTTATGTTTTATTTTACATATTAAACTCGTTTAATATAATTATACACTTTAGATTAATCTAGAGAAAGAAGAGTTTCCATAAACTAACAAATCTTTACTATCTATAAAGGAAAAATGTCAAAGGTGAAAGTGGAAAAGTAAAAAAAAAGTGAAATGTGAAATGTTGAAAAAATGTATATAAGAAAATATTGAAATGCATTTAATACTCTTATTAAAATACCTCATTACTTAAAAGTACAATGATTTATTCACATTGTACAACCAATTAAAAACATATCTACCAAATTAAATATAACCAATTAAAACACAAACCGGGTTGACCCGGGACGCTTCAAACACGGCGGGTTGTCCCGGTTTAATTTGACCCGTTTTCGACCCAACCTAGCAAGTTGACCCAGTTTAAATCGACCCATTTTTCGACAGGAACGGTTCAACCGGTTGAACCACCCGGGTCGAACCGGGTTTCAAAACATTATCCATTACTTAAAAGTACAATGATTTATTCACATTGTACAACTAATTAAAAACATATATATCAAATTAAATACAACCAATTAAAACAAAAACCGGGTTGACCCGGGACGCTTCAAACCCGGACGGGTTGACCCAGTTTAATTTGCCCCGTTTTCGACCCAACCTAGCAAATTGACCCGGTTTAAATCGACCCATTTTTCGACCGGAACGGTTCAACCGGTTGAACCACCCGGGTCGAACCGGTTTCAAAACATTATGTTAAATTCCCAAATCTTCAAACTTTTATTATTTTTCGTTTATAACCTATAAACTTTTTTTATCAATAAACTATCTGTCGCTATAAAATCCCGTTACTATGCACGGGTACTCGTCTAGTAACAATAATGCCTCTAAGTTATGAAAAGACAATGATATTTGCATTTTACTTCCTCAAGACTTTGATAATATTAGGTAAAAGCCATTTGATTTTCTTTTTTATATCAATTATGATCTCAAAAGCTACAATTTACTTTATATTTTGTAATTTTTCACCTTCCACTTTTATGTAAAATTACTTTTGGTCATCAAATTTATATAAACAAGGCCATAAAACTGGATAATTTTCATCGCAGCAACGATATTAAGTAACTTGTTAACTATGAATTTTAATTTGCTCTATAAAGTTTGTATGGGCTACCTCGTCAACAAAATAAATTTAACCAAAAAGAAAAAAGAAGTGCTAGACCCACTAACAAATTTTATACAAAAAATCCATTAGCTGACGTGTCAGCGAGTGATTAGCGCATTTTGTGACAGTTTTTCTCTCATCTCTTTTATTAAACAATCACTTAGCGAATGGATTTTTTTTGTGGATTTTATGAGTGGATCTGGAATTGCTCGAAAAAAAAAAAAAAAAAAAAAAAAAAACTAGAAAGTCGTTGATATCAATCAATGTCATTTCATTTACGACAATTATAAAGGAAAGGAAGAAAATTATGTTTGATTGGTAAGGTTTGTTTTGGACACAAATGCGATCTTGAAACATCTTAGCATTACTTTCATCTAAACTTTTTACCAACCACATCAACAATTGATACCAATTAACGTAAAACATGAATATAGTTGGATATGTTTGTCAAAATGAATTGCGTCAAGAATTGTTTAAAAGTTGCTAAAATCTTTATCTTTATCCGAGTAAATGGTAAAACTTTTGCTTAAAATTTAACATTTACAAAATAAATAATATTGTTTGACTAAAATAACATTTATAAAAAGCTATATAATTTATTAACTATTTAAATACATGATTACATTTTAATCCTCAAACTCTTTCCAATCTCACTTAGAGGCGGATCCAAAGCATGGCTACCTATGACACGTGTCACATATGGGTTCATCATGTGAGGTGAAATAAAGGTATCTTATAATGAGAACCACCTTGCATTCAAATAAGAAGAAAGGAAGACAACAAAAAGATCAAGGAAACAATTGAAAATAGATCTCAAAATCTTGCTTTAATGAAGTTTATAGGGTTTTATATCGTAAAGATTACCCAGAATCCGAGATATTAATTCTTAAAAGCCTGGTTTTATTTGTTGTTATATTTTGACCCTCACACTTTCATAAATTTTAAGTGTTCATGTTATCATTAAAATCAACTTTAAGTGGCCTGATGCCATAATTTGCTTATTTAAATATGAATTGAACTTTGATACTGGTTAAATTCGACCAAAAATTTGAATATTGTTATATGTGAATATTGTTATATGTGAAAGTGAAGATTTTAAAGTTTTATAATAGGTGATGACTTTCAACTATTAAAAATAAAAGGTGATAACAATTGTTTGTTGTCGTATATTAGAAGAAAATGTAGTATAACAAACTATTTAATCATGAATTCTAATAAGCCATAAATAATTGAAGAAGTTGCTGTAAAAATTTTAAATACTTATATTTGATACATAATATTTGTTTTTCCAATTTCATTAGTGCCCTTGTGTTAAATTAGACCTTACTCGAGCCGACATATTGATTGTATGATTGACTTGCTAATTTTTTTTTCTTTTTTTTCTACACGATTAGATTTAGGAACCATCTTAATTTTATAGTTGGGTCCGCCACTGAATTCATGTTGCCTTTTAAAATAGAAGCACAAGCAAAATTGAGACTACACAAAAGGGTAACTAGTGTTTTATACAATTTATGTAATATCGTACATTTAAAGTTAAAGCTTAGGGTAATAATTTTTGTGTCACACATGTTTAACATTCTTGGATCCGCCACTAATCTCACTTACACCATATTTACAAAACAAAAAGAAAATGAGTGCACACAAATAAAGAGTAGTACATTACCATACACTATCGTTGGTAAACGCGGGTAATCATATAGTAGTAATAACGAGTACACAAGTAAAACCTTATTTAAATTTAAGTTTCGCTAAACATAGTTTTTAAGAATATTTCCAAACAAAATAACTGTGTTACAGCCTTTGAAAACTACTTTTAGCATTTGTTTTAGAAAAATTCTAGAGATATCAGAATAGTTGTTAGGATAAAGATAACTTTTGCCCAATAAGATAAATTGCTAGCCTACATCATTATACCAATAATATGTCATTCCCCAGTAGAATTATGACACCACAGCCACTAGATAGCGAAATAATCAAATTATCAATCTGCTTCAGACTTTCAGCGACTAAGCTTTTTATATGCTAGAACTTGTTAAACACGTCCAAATTCATCGACTTTTTTTATAATTATTTAATGCGTAGATATCATTATCCCCGTTAATAATATTTTACTATATGTAACGTAATGATCAAGGAACCATTCAATCCACAACTTTATAAATTGATCATCAGATGTAATGATTATATGCATGAATTTATAAGGCTTTACAAATTAAGGAGGTGCATGTATCTAGTTTTAGGTCCTTTACTAGAAAATAAATTTATAACCTTTTAGTAACATTTAAGATGGGTCATATGTATTTGTTGAGTTTAAATAATTAAGGGTGGTCTGGTGTTTAATTGCTTATAAGTTGTGATATCATTAAAATGTGTGAAGTTTTTGGTAATTCTGTTGGGTGCAAACAATCGTGAAGTGATTACATCAACCTCTTGAAAACAAAAGGTCTTACTCTATTTGAATTTATATAACGGTGAATTCAAACCCCACAGACTAACCGACCTAAAAATTTGACCAAGAAGAAGAAGAAGAAGAAAAGAGATGACTCATATCTGCAATCTAATATAGTAATTTCCTTGATTTATTACAAGGTTTCGATTGAAAGAAATACACATACGTCTTAGGGCACGTTTGGTTGGCAAGTAGCAATCACTATCGGCAATTATTTGAAACTAGAATGGAATGAAAGTAATTATCTCTACATATAAATTGTTGTTTGATTTGTTTACATAGGTTTGGGTATTATCGTCACATTACGGATTTAATATTGTTGATTACGACAACAAATAACAAAAAATAAAAGGTAGAATGTGAGGTAAAATGTGGAGTAGATGGTGGAATGATGAGAAGAAGAAGAAGAAGAAACTTGTCTCCTCGTCTATGAATCTATCAATGTAATTTTATTTTTTTATTTCATACTTTTTACCAAACATTTTTACTAAGTTTCTATACCTATAAAACCATTCATTTAATTCCATTGCCATATTCTAAACGCACGCTTAATTTTGGTTCATCCTCACACACTACTTCCAGATAGTCTTCTTAATCACACTTGTGATAAGATCATTGAATGGTGAAAAAGTAACCTATTCTCCTTGAGAGTCCCTCAAATACAAATAAGACACGTGATATTGAAATATTACTAATTTATAACACGGTATCTGCGTGTTGTGGTGACGAATACCTTATAAATCTATAACTAATAATGTTGGCGACTATTATCTTTTGACTATACGTTTACGTGACTAGGACTTTGTGTATGGGGACTGGGGAGAATATTTGGTTTTAATAACTTTATACAATGTAAGACTATAACATATAAAAATAGTAGGGTATTTGAGTGATGTTACGGCAATATAAAGACGATAATCGATAACATTAGATAACTGGTCAAAGTGGTCGACAACAATGTAATTGCAAGTAGCTAAGAAGTGGTGTGATAAATTCATTACATTTTATATGGTTATAAAAATTACCCCTCTTAATTATTAGACTTGAATATTATATTGATATATTTGCATCATAATCAAATTTAAGATGTATTTATACCATCTTAACAAATGAAGTTACAAATATACAACTTGCAAAGTTTATTTTTATGTAGGTTATTATTATTGGCAATAATGTTCATTATATTTGTCTCACATATGTACGAAATCAATAATTTCAATCAGCGTGTTGTCGTTCAGTGTCTGTATACGATGCTGCTGCATGCCTGAAAATTGCAGTTTTTTCGATTTTTCTTAAAGGATTTTTATTATAAATGCAACAGTTACGAAGATTTATTATTCGTTGCTTCAAGTCACCGACATAGTGATTGTTTAAAAACAGCTTGTTCACTAAAACTCAAATGAAACAACAAAATCCAAAGTAATTACTCTATTATAATAATTGGGTCAAAGGATGTACGTAGTAACTAGTATTCTAATCAAAATTCAAATAGAAGGAACATGTATAATAACATTATCTACAGCTTGAAATCGAAATGCTTTTTGAAGTTGTTTCGAATTTGATTACTTGGCCTTTAATTATTTGTTTGAATATAACAATATACTAATCATATTATTCATACCTATATTTATAGTTAAATAATTAGGTATCTACTCATATGAACGGTTTTCTTATTTGATGATTAAAATCTTTAAGCTGCGTTAAGATTCAGCATACTAGCAGAACGCACACATTTTATGACGTGTAATATTAAAGAATCCATAAAAGAATAATGTGATGTTTCGGTTACGTGTTTAAGAAATCATATGTGATAAGAATTAGATTATTCATAAAATCAATAAATAAAAAAGTTTGAGTTACAAATAAGTAATTAAAAAGTTACATAATTTCTTATTCTGTTACAGTATATAACTTATTCTAGTTTGTTTGAAATGTATACTATCTTATAATGCATGTTACACCTTCCCTCTTATTAATTTTTAAGATTTCTTAAAATAGATTTTAAGCATATACAAGTGAAAAAACAAAATTTACAAGTATTTGAAGCACAATTAAATAGTAAAAAATAAATAAATAAATAAATAAAAACCTATTCAGCACATAAAATTAATACACAATTATTCACCTCTTTACAAAAATATACTGTGGAAACGTACAAGGGGAGGGGAGTGGGGGGGGGGGGGGGGGGGTAAATACGTTCATCATTAAAATCTAAAATGTTTCGTATCAAATTCCTGATCAAATGTGACTAAATATGAATAGTGGTTATGTCACTCATAATAAACATATATGTCACTCAATTACAAGTACATAAACAAACACATAAACATAAGTATAACACAAGATTTAAAAATATTTAGCTATTTCTGATCCACTGTGGATGGTCCCTAATATACACCAACGGTCCCTTAAATGTTGGGGACCGTCCCTGTATAAGGGACCGCTGCCAGTGGGCGGTTTATTACATGTGATTGATGTAACAACCGTGATTTTAGCAGGTCAGTTTAACTGATAGTCTTGACTCGGTTGACGTTTGTTGGTGTGTCTTAGGTGTTTTAAGTGATATAGGTGAGTTTTAGCACTAAATCCCTTTTGCGTAAATGGTTGTTATTGTGATTTGGAAAGTATGAAATTTGGAAAAGTTTATTTTGATCGCCTTTGCGGTGTAGAAATGACTTGTGAAGTTTTGGTGTTTTTGTGTTTTTGCGTAACGAGTCTTCGTTCATGTATTTGAGCATTAGCAAGTTACGAGGAGTTTACTTTTGTGTGTTAAACATTTATAAAGAGTGAAAATCTTTTTTGGAAACTTTGTTTTGAAAATGATAATTTTCCGGGTTGTCGAAAAAACTAAGGTTTATCACGTAATACGTTAGGATTAGCTACGGGTATTTATAAAATATCAAAAGTATGAGGTTTTGAGTGTAATAAATTAATTTAATAAAATAAAAAAAATGAATATATATATGGATAATAAAAATCAGCCCATAGGGTTTTTAGGGGAAAAAAGAAACTCAATTTTATTCCAAATACAATTCCTAACAATAAAGAATCCTAGTCCAACCCAAACAAGCCCAATTCTCCACCCATATAGCCATACAAACGACCCACACTTTTTTTTTGAGTTTATGGTCGATTCAAGAGAAGGAGAAGCAAGATGAAAGTCAAGGTTTATTTTCTTGAAGCAATAATTAATAATCAAGGTAAAAGTCTTAAAACATATGTTCAATTGTTTGATTAATTATTCGAATTCATGTAATATTAAGTATGATGGATCTAGGGTTTGTAAGCTTCTGTAAATTAATTAATTAAAACATGTTGGGATCAATTAATGATTATATTATGATGATTGGTGAAGAGAATTGAGCGTAAAACATGCTAGTTATTGAGTTAGGGTTTGGACAGAAAATTAGTTCTGTAAAGATTCGAAGGTATTTAACAGAAGGTGATGAGTTAGATCACGAAATTTTAGTCTAAATTGAATTTTAATGAAAGAGCTTTCCAAAAAGTCTGGCCATGATTGATTTCGAGGTCCGGAAGTTAATCTTTTGATTTTTCTTTGTTAAGGTGTCAAAGCTGTAAAATCGGGACAGATTTAGGTCATAAGTTTGGTAGTGAGATGTGGATGAAAAAATGAGATTTAGCTTAGCCCTTATGGTTGAGTTATATTTCATATGTACTTAGACTCCCACGCAAAGGATTTGCGATAAAAAGTTGTAGAAGTATTTTAATTTAATTAAAACTTTTTGGTGTGCGTTCAGATCCGAATCTGGATAGTTTGTAAGTTTGATTTTATGAAGGGTACTTTTGTATGTTTTTGGACCATGGCCTTCTAGCAGTAGCTTGTATACATCCAAGGGACTATGGTAAATTTTTTGTGTGAGTTATTGAGTCTTTAAAGTTATTATTTCATGTTGGCGAATGTACCCTAAAATTATGCGTTTTTTGATTTTAAAAGTGCAAGGGATTTAGTGAGTATTAGGATTTGGTGGTGATTAGTATGGGGTCTAGGAGATCCATGGTGGGTCATATGAATCTTAGACATCCATCATATGTGTATTACATGGGTTATAGCTTTTAGCTTGGCCATGTGTAATGTGGACTTATTTTGTATGATATAGATTTGTGATTTGGTTTTGTGAAAGCCGCAAAGTTTGAGGTGAGTTCATAGTCCCACTTTTTACTTTGTTTTAAACTTGGGATGGGAATGATACTTGTGTTAATTGTTTTGAGTTACTGTGATTATGTGTGGTTTAAAAAGCTTGGACTCATAATGTTATCGTATGAATGCTATGTGTGATGATAATGCTATGTGGTTTGAATGATGTGATGATAAAGCTGTGTGGTCCAATTGGAGGGAGTATCCAATTGGAGAGTAGTAACTCATACTCACTATTATACTGTGTGGTCCGATCGGAGGGTATTAATCAATGTTGCAAAAATCGTGAATCGGTCCCGAGGCGGTCGAGGGCCGTGTAGCGATTTTTGACCGATTAATCGCCGATTCCAAGGTCCAAGGCCGATTAATCGGCCGATTAGCTTGTAATTCGCTCCAAGGTCCAAGGCCGTTCAGCTTGTAATCGCCGATTAATCGGCCTTGTAGGTCGATTTTTGCAACACTGGTATTAATTACCCATTATTGGGAGCGGGAGTCACGTTCCGACACGGATGTTGTGAATGTGGGATTCAATTGGGGGGATGCTTATCCCGTTGCTCGCGCATGCGACCTAATTGATGATAAGACTGGGAGCGGGGGTCACGTTCCGGCCAGGATGTTGTGATGTGGATTCAATTGAGGGGATGCTTATCCCATTACTCGCGCATGAGACCTAATTGATGATGAAATGGGATCGGTGGACACGTTCCGTCCAAATGGTTGCCTTTATGTGTGATGATTGATTTGTGAATACATGTAGCTTATATGATAACTATAATTATTTGTCCAGCTAAGTTTTATAATCACAGTGAATCGGTTGCCTATTGTATATGAGTCTTAAACCTATGAATCTCACCAACATTATGTTGACGTTTTAAGCATCATTTTCAGGTGAGCTTTCTAAGGATAAGATAGAAGGATGTGATTAGACGAGACCTTAGTTGCATTGGAAGTGGTTTATCATCTATGATTGGATTCTATGTATTATTTTGGATTATGTTTTGGTTATTTTATTTTGGGGTATTGTTACGACACTTCGTGTCTGTACTTGCTCTATTTTATGCATGTAAATATTCTCTATATAGACACCATGTGATGTGATGATATCCATGAAGTTACACACTCGCGTTTCCGCCTTGGCGGGGTGTGACAGATTATCAGAGTTTTGGTTTTAGATAATTAGGTGGTTGAACCTAGACTATAACCTAGGAGTCCCTCATATAGTTGCATTTAGGGCCTATGTATAAGTATGGTATTTTATACGTATATTTTCCCTAAGTTTATGAGATGTTTTTATCGAGTTTTAGACGCCTATTGAACCCCTATACGTAGTATTGTATATGTCGATTTTAGTACGTCATCTTCCCTCACGTAAGAAGTTTCGTTGGGCTATTAGTTTGCTATCAAGAGAAGTGGTAGGATGAAGCGGACTAACCGCTGAATCCAAGTTCCCGATAGCATGTATCCATGTTCGGACAAGGAGAGGACGTTTATGGAAAACGTTGGTGGAGAAGAAGTGGAGAGGTTTGTAACCACGGTGACTTCTGGAGATTGAGCCATTACCAAATACCCTTGGTAGTGTCCTCACTTCTCATAGGAAGGAGAGGTGGTTTAGTTTAAACCTCGTGATTTGTATGCACTCGTGATTGGCCACAAACGGTCAACCAAATTCAACCACGAATGTGGTCAATATGGTCAAAAAGCTTGTGTCAATTCATCAAGGAGTACAGTGTTTCCCCGGGTCGTTATATCCCGACGAGGTGTGATGGTATCAAAACGGGTTTGTGATCGGGTAAATTTGGACAGGAATAAGGGTTTGAGTGAGTGATTTATTAAACTAAGGAAATGTAAAAGAAAATAGCTTAAATAAGCTATAACAATGATTATTAAAAACCTAAGTATTTAAAAACGTATTACGAATTAAAAATGTACGTTTAAATTAAAATAAATGTAAACGTACGAAAATAAAAGTGAAATAAAATAAATAAAAGTCTTACAAATGTGAAAATTACTTTTTTACAAACTTAATAATAAAAGTAAATTATAGAAAAAAGATTTTATTTATTATTTATTATTAATTAAAAAACTATTTATATTAATTAAACTATTTAAACTAAATTAATTATTATATATACTAAATAATAAGTAATAATTATAAAACTTTTTCTATAAATACTTTATACTAGCAGAAACTTAGAAAAAAATTTAAAAAGTCCTAAGTGCTTATAAATAAGCTGTAAAAATATTTAATTTTGATTTTTTAATTAAAACTAAATAAACTAAAATTAATTATTATAAATAGTAAATGAAAAGTAGAAAATCTGGAAAAATTAATATAAGTACTATGTAGTAGCAGGAAACTAGGAAAATTTACAGGAGGGGGAAAAGCTACGGAATAAGCAGAAATAAGCAAATAAGCTCAAATAAGAAAAATGGATAAAAAGTGGGTTAAAAGAGTTGGGTAGTAGGGACTTAATAAGAAAAGTCCCTAGGGCAGATGGAAATGATGCGTGTGTATGAGGCTTGGGAGTGCAAGAGGTCCAGGGTTCAAGTCCTACCTCTTGCACTTTTTGCTTTTTATTTTATTTTTAATTTTCTTTTTACAAAAATATTAAACTAATAAAAATATCAAACTTTAATGAAACCAACTTTTTTTTTAAAAAAACTTAGAAATACGCCCTGAATAAGCACTAAGACTTAACAGATGGCTATTTAAGCCAAAACTTGGATTTTGAACTAAATAAGCTACAATAAGCTACAAACTACAAACCAAAGACAAAATAGGCTAAAAGAAGATGAAGCAAACTTAAAATAAGCCAAAAAAAAAAAGAGAAAATCTCTGAGAATGAGCTTATAAGCATAAATAAGCTATCCAAACCCACTAAGAACCAACAGGCTACAAGCCTGAGTTGCAGGCCTCTTTAAGCTGATCAGATAAGCTTAGGAGGCCACAAGAAGCTTGGAAACAACATCTTGGGTCAAATGGCATCCCAAAGAGCCCAAGAACACAAGCTGGGATCCACTGAGAAGCTCAAAAAGAGCTTATGAAAGAGGGCTTAAAAGCTGATCACTCAGTATAGGGAGTTCAGTGAGGGTATATTTGGAACCAAAAAGAAGCTCATAAATAAGCAAATAATTGTAAAATAAATACATGAAAATATAGCTGGCACAATAGGCTACCCAAATATGCCAAAAGCTAAGGATAACTTACACTATTGATCAATTAACAAGCTCTAGAAAATGGCTTGAGAGTCACTGACCCCTGGTGCAGGGCATGACTTAGCTCTGCAGGCTGTTTTGAGCAACCAAAGAAGCTATTAAAAAAAAAATCTAAAAAATAAGATGAAGGTCAATTCCTAAAGTCTAACTGACCTATTTACTCCTCAAGAAATTTCAAAGCCTAATACTGACCACAAAAATCAAGAAAATTCCCACAAAAAGTGGATTTCTGCCTAATGGGTAAATTTGACTTTTTTATATTAAACCTATATTTGACTTTGTTGAACTTTGGATCCTAGTTTGGTGACTGAAAAGAATGTAACAAACTAAAACAAAGCTAAATTACTCTAAAATTATCACTTGTGTAATGATATGAGGGTTTATGGATCAAAAACTCTCAACAGTAAATAGTTATGAAAGGTTCTAGTTGATTTTGACTTCCTGTCAAATGAGACTTGGTTTTGAAGCTTCACTTGACCTAAAATAACCTAATGCAATCTTCTAAAACCAAAACAACAACCAAATAACAACAAGATCACTAGGACCAGTTTTAACCCAAACACCCCTTAATTACCTGTTTAACACTACAACCTAAGATTCTAAAACTAATTATACTAATTTCAGGCTTACAATAGATTAAGTACACTAAATGAGGATCACAAAATTACCACAGATAACACTAGGAATAAGAATATGCAAAAATCAAGTTTGTAACTTACAAATGGTAGTTATCTGAGAATCCAATAACCAATGAACCAAACCACAGCCTAATGCTCCCATGAGCTCTAACCCATTGCATACACAGGTTATGCTTATCTTCTCTTCTCTCTCTCTCTCTCTCTCTCTCTCTCTCTCTCTCTCTCTCTTTTTTTTTTTTTTTTTTTTTTTTTTTTTTTTTTTCTGAATTTCCAAATATTTATTGGGTATTTTTGAGAATTTTTGATTTTATGAATGGAACTTGTTTAAAATACATTCTAAGCTTGGAAAAGCTTACATATGACTTATATAAGCTTAATGAACCAGTAGACAACCAATGTTAGCAAGAATTGAGCTAAAAGAGAAAATTCAATAACTTTGAACAATGTAAGGATTTAACTGATGATTCTTTGAATTTTAATTATCGAAAAGCTTGAGATTACACTACTGAAATATAGAGTACGCTTGGAAAGCTAAAAAATACACTTGACAATGGAAATTTCATTAATACGATATTTAAAACTAAGCTAAAAATTACACTAACTACTCTACTCTAACTACTCCTTCCTTCTTCATTTTTCTTCACTTAAATAGGCCCTGGGTACTTCCTCTGTCTTTCCCACTTTGTTTTTGAGCCATAGGATGAGATAAGTTTGATCCTGGCCTTTAATTAGTTTTTGGCGGGAAATGGTTAAGGGTAGTTTTAGTGGGGGTTGGTTTGGCAGGTGGGAGCATTAATGAGGAGGGGGTTGTAGGAGACAAGTAGGTTGAGTGTGGCAGTGGAGGTTTGGTGAGGTGATGATGAAGGTGTAGGGTTGCAGGTCACGGGAGGCAAAAGGAGATGGGATTGACTTTGTTGTTTGACCAGGGTGGAAGTATTAATAAAAAAGGGATTGGGCTTGGGTAGTGGTAAATGGGCTGGTGGTATTTTGGGTGGATTTGGATTTGGATAATAAAAATCAAAGGGATCCGTTTGGCTTGTATTATTTCACAAGGACCACAAATGTAATTTTCTGAAAATGCAAGGGTGGGTTTTGGCAATTTTCTGAAGTTATCAAAGGGACTCAACTTGCCATTTTTAAATATCCAAAGGACAATAAATGTTATTTTCCAATTTTGAAATCCCAGGGACCATTTTTGCCAATTTCCAAAGTTCAAGGACCAATTTTGTAAACTTTTGAAACTTTTCACCCAGGGACCAATTGTGACAACTTTTTATTTTCCAAGGACCTTTGTTGACTTTTCTTAAAAATAAATGCCTAGGGACTGATTTTGACAAGTTTTGAAAGCTGAGGGACTGAAACTGCCAATTATGCAAACTTTGTTCGTTTTTCATCTATTTTTAATCATTTTGCATCTGAAACACATAAAACACAATCCTGGGATATTTTCTGTATTTTGATGCATTTTTGAGTGTTTTTAAATGTTTTTGCAGTTCAAATTGACCAAAAATGATGAGTATTTACACACTCATCAACTAGTGAATCATACGGAATTGGAAGAAAGAAATAGAGATGGTTTTGCATGTTGTCGACTACCTCAACATGTAGGAAACATGAATGGGTGGTTGAGTAAAGATGAAGGGGAGTTAGGATGGAATGGTGTGGATTCGGATCTAGAGTCCGCTGTGAGTAGTAAGTTGAATTGATCTGAGTGGGGAGGTAAGTGCGAGAGTGGAATTTGAGCCATTATGCGATGTCTTTGTTTTGTGTCATATTTTGAAATTCTTATATTGCCTTTTTACCGTCTGGAGCCATGTTGGAGCATGATTACTCTTGAGTATTGGATCGATCTTATCCAAGTGATTTTGATTATGGGGTTTACGTGATCATTGGAATTGTTCCATGTAGGATGATTGTTTGCATGAAGTGTTGTCATAGGAGGGAGTACACTTGTAAAAGGAGGCATAGATAATTATGGTGGCCAACATAATTATACATGCGTCACAACACAAGTGGACTTGCAAGTATGATAGCATGGATTGCATGGTGTATTAGGTGCTATGTGGTATATGTGCGTTATCATTGAGATGTGTGATTTTGTAAGTAAGTATGCGTGTGGAATAGGCTTATAACTATGGTTGCGAACATAATTATAAGGGTATCATGCACGTTGACTTGTGACCATTATTGCATTAATTGATGTTTGTTGTTATATGTTGTGGTAGATGTTATGTGATATCATGTTGATGATGGCTGTATGGTTAGAGAAGTATTCTCTTAACCGTTTGGGCAGTCGTTATATGTTGGGGTGTGTAGGTGGTAAGATTCGATCCTACCTCTCAAATGCTGATAGCTCGATTATCGGTTGGTACTAATGTTGTGGTATTTATGTTGATTCATTTGCTAGACTCTCCGTCTGTATACATAATTCTCTCGTTAGCATCCCTATTCGTACCATGTTGGTACGGATGCCATATCCTTCCTATTCGACGTCGTGATGGGTGCTGGTCATTCGGATTCGTTTCTGTTAGATACTGGTTCGTTTCTTTGGTTATTCCTTGTATTCATTCCTCTAAGGAATATTATATAAACTTTCGAGTATTGCTGGTTCGTGACAAGTTGGTGCGGATATTAAATCCCTCATTTGCACACCAATTGAATTTCGTGACATGTTTTGCGATCTGATAATATCAATGTTTTTTCTATGATCTTAATTTGACTGTTGTATGAATGAGTCTTTGCGTTTGTCGCTTGGTTTGCAATGTATTTGCGAGAGTGTTCACTGGTATGAGTTCGTTTGGTGATTATTTTGATTACGTGATTTTTCCATGTCTTTCGCATTCGATTAAGAGGTTGTGTTAGAGTCTTTATGGCATTCTACAATTCGTTTTGGGTGTTTCAAAGTTGTTTGTTGAAAACTATTGTTTTTATGGGAAATGAGGTGTGGAAAAAAAATGGTTATCAGTCTATTGTCAAAGCTATTTATAACAATTCTGCTAGGAAAGTCTACTTATTTTATTGTGTTAATAAGCACAATTTAAATATCTTAAACAAGTAAGGTGAGATACTATATTAATATAATTAACCCACGATGTCATAAAAACTATGTCTAATATGGAATTTAAGTCGGAGATGATTTTCTTACATAAAATGGTTTGTATATATTTTATAAAAAAATGTATGAGTTAAGGTATATCATGTAAAAAACGAAATTTATTTTTGTGGGGTAAGGTCGAGTATTGGAATAAGAACTATATATGGTTCTCATTTACCAAACTTGATATGTATTTGGTTCATCGAGTGTTTCTTTTGTTGGGGTACGCCTGTGGATTTTCTATGGGTACGTGTATTCTATCTTTTCTTGTATGGGTTTTTCATGAACATTTGATTTGCATCTACTGTTATTGGGGAAAAATTTTCTCATTGTGTTTTCTAGCTTTGATTTTTGATATTCGTTTACTATGCTAGTCAGTAATTCGTACCCTTTCTGAGTTCGTTGATATACGTTTTGGTTCGATCGGTCATGGTTCGCGGCGTTTCTTTAGGATAGATTGTCGATTTAGTTATCATTGGGATTGTGAAGGAGAAGAGGATGTTTGCCAAATTGTTCAAGTGAGAGGTTTAGCTTCAAGATGTACGTTCTTCAGGCATGTGGACAACTATAGCGAGTTTTCATGGACACTAGTAAGATAAAAGTAGTGAAGCTTGGAAGGTACCTGAGACACCATCTAAGAGACAATTGTCCTTAGGATTGGTGGGTACTATTGACGATTCATTTCGAACTTTTTATAGATTGCGTGGGCATCGCGGAGGTAGAAGATCCATAAGAGGAACTATGTGATACACGAATTCGAGTTGGGGAGCAAAACTTGGAGACAATATTTGTATGAAGCAATGAGTGTTATCTACACAGATCATAAGAATCTTTAGCATATATTTGACAAGAGGTTAATATATGTTGAAGAGAAGTTGGGTGTGGAATTTCTCAGTGACTAAGATTGTCTAATTTACTACCGTCAACGAAGAGCGGACATAGTGGTAAGAGCGCTGAGCAGGAGTGAACGAGTGAGACATAGATGTCTATGAGCAATGATTATGATAATTCAGTCTGGATTTAAAAGGATGATACTGACAGGCCAGAGAGAGATGTTCAAGGAAGAGAACATGTGAGGAGAATGATTACATGGTTTAGATCAGTGATAAGGCGAAAAATGATCCATTTTTAGGGGGTCATTTAAGCCCGAATTCGAATTTATTTGATCAAATATTTCCCTAAATCGTTCCTTTTGTGATTTTAGGTACTTTGGGAGAGAAATCTGGAAAAGGAAGCAATTCGGACGTTTTTGGAGCATAAAAGTGAAGAAAACGCCAAAGTCTTAATTTTCCATGCTGGGAACAGTAGGTGACGGCGTCAAGAGCAATTCTCTGATGGCGTCAAGAGCAGAATTCCATGACGACCCAGTACAGATTTGACGGCGTCACGAAGGTAGGGCGTCAAGAGTAAAAAGTCATGACGGCCTGGAAATGATTAAGTCTTGACGGCGTCAAATGTAGATCAAGGCAGTCCGAGAATAGTTTTGGCGGCGAGGTGACGGCGTCACAATGTTTGTCTTGACGCCGTCAGACCCATTTTTCTATATATAGTTTTCTAATTTTCACACATTAAAAGAGAGAAGTTTTGGAGAAACCCTAAGTACGATTTTGGTGCAACTTTTACAGGTTTTTCAAGGGTTCCAAACCCTTGATACCTTTCATTGTAATTGAGATAAGTGTTCCTTTAATTCAATCAACATGTCTATGTGTTGGTTGTCTATATCTTGTTCTTATCTTAATTCTATCATGCTAGGCTAGATCTATCTTGTGTTTGCTTAGATCTAATGAAACCTAGATGTTAATTATGTGTTGATTACTTGTTTATTCTTGTCTTGGATGAATGATTTATATGTTAGGCTTAAGAAAACTGGCAGATCTCCACTTGGTAACATGCTTGAACGTCTTAAGAAACATGAACCGAGGCTCACTAGGTCTTTATTGGTTGTATTTAATGCATGAGCCACTGTTTACAATCCCTATAGTTGTGCTGGGCATGGTGTAGGAGGAGATAAGAGCTCATAGAATTGGGGAGTTATGTGTGCCACCCCATGAATGGTATTAAGGAATACGATCCGTCATCCATGCAATTATGACAAGTAATTAACGTGTAAAAGATGTCTAGGGAGTAGTGAAATCTAAGTAAACACATTTTCTTCATTCACTGCTCACAATTTTAGTATAATTTAGTTTATTTTTAATTCTTGTATTTTATTTTGATTGCATCTTAGTATTGGGTTAGTTGATTAGCAACTAATTCCGCCCAAATCCTTCAAACCCGAGATATTTAACTGCTTTCTAAAAAATATAAAAACACAAAAATAATCATCCCTCACCTTTAGCACTAGTAATTAGGTTTTCTAATCCTAGCGACACTATTCCTAGCTGAACGATCAATCCCTCGGTACTTGTCACTATACTATACTACAACGATCAGGTACACTGCCTGGTGGGGGTTGTAAGCTTCTCAAGATCCCTTGAGAGGTAAAGCCTGGTGCGATTCCCACGTATCAAGTTTTTGGCGCCGCAGCCCGGGGAATAGTTATTGTCTAGGTTAGAATTTCTTTTTTTATTAGGTCTACTTGCTAGATTCCTTTCTAGTAAGATTTTATTTTTATTTTTAGGTTTCTTTAGTCTATTTTTTTCTTTGTGCCTTTGTTAGTAAATCAAATTCATTGACTATTCCGTTGACCATTATGGAAAACGCGAATCCACCCCTTTCCCCTAGAGAAGTGGCTTTGTTACGTGAACAAATTGAGAGTGAGATTAGGGAACTTAGGGAGCTTAATAGTTTGATCAAGGTTGAGCTCGAACATGCATTTAGTGACCTAGCGACCGCCTTGTATTCAAATGAGGACCTAGGGCCTAATGATTTTGTGAATGCTATTGAGGGACTTGAAGAGGGGGAAATAGATCCAAAGCTTAATGACTATTTTAATCTATACCCCACTAAGGAGGAGATTGCATATTATAATAATCTTGTTGATAACCCGCGATCTCCTTTCACCATAATTGAACCTAAGATCAAGAGAGGCGATCCTAAGAATGCTAAGATACCATGTATGATTGGGTATAGGCACATTAGCAATGCTTACATTGACTTTAAATCTCCAGTCAACATTATGTCCTCAACTGTTTATAATGATATAGTGAAAACAAGACTTGAACCTAGAAGAGATCCCAAATACCCCGGTGGAGTTTGTAACTTTGTCGGGAGAGTTAAAGGTTTACATGTCTTTGTTGGTAATTTCACTTTTGTCACCGACTTTATGATTGTGGAGGATCTTGCTAATGGTATTGATTGTCGATTATCTAATGTTGTGTTTGGCAAACCATTTGTTGAGGAGTCTAAATTGGAATATGATGAGATAGAGGGAACGATCCGATTTGCAAGTAACACCGATAGTATCACTTATAGGATGCCTAATAGGATGAAAGAATTTCGATTTATATCTCGTTTTGATAAGGACAACGTTGGTGCTTTTGAGGATACTAATGAGGAGGATAAGAAAAAGGGCATGGATTATGTATAGGAAAAAAGGAGTCTTTATTACAAAGATTGCTTGGCTCTTGGACCAAGGTATAAAGTCGATAAAGAATTTGCCCAAATGATTATGGGGGCGGTTGAGAAAAAGGTGATTGATTTCTACAAGGAATATCTACAATCAGAAAGTGGAACCAATGATGAAGTCACGTAGTAACCCATGACCTTGAGTCTAGCTACAAGACTCGTAAATAAAGAAAAGCGCTTCTTGGGAGGCAACCTATGTTTTGTGTGATTTTGTTTGTTTGTTTGTTATTTGCTTCCGTATGAATGCTTAATTTTTATTGTTGGTTGATCATGTTTCTAAACTAAATAGTGGAAATACTTTACTTTGTTGTTTTGGCTTAGTCTTAACTCCACCTAAAAGTATTTTTGCAAAAGATAAGTGTAAGGGGAAACCCCAAATATGTTTTTAAGAAACAAACCGATCATGATTCTCCACAATATTAAATGAACATGTGTATTCGTATTTGTTAGAGTCAAATGCTTGTATTGAGTCATAATGAAGTTTTGCAGGATTTTCCAGGAAGTAGGACCAAGTTTTTTCAGAAATTTTCCGGAAACTTAACATAAGGATTTCTGCAGGTCAATTCTAACGGCGTCAGGAGTTTACTCTTGACGGCGTCAGGTGTAAAAATCTAGAAATTTTACCGGTTTTGTTTTTCTAACGGAGTCTTATGGTTTTTGTGAATTATTAAGTTTTATAATCTCCAGGAGATCTGCAAACTTCATTCCACAAGCATTATATCTTATCTTGTTTTCTAGGATTTAGTATCTTATATAGAATGCCGCCGATTTTACACGAGGTTGTCTTGTCTATCTTATCAGGTTTTATAGGTTATGTATGACAAGAAGATGATTTATATTCTGGAAGGGAAGCTTTGATTGTTCATTTTCTTGGAGGAAGATTTAACCTGGCCACCTATTATCCATACCGAGTGAATCAGGGGAGTATTTGATTTCATTCTCTTTACTTTTTCACTTTTACATTCTTTACTTGAACATTGGGGACAATGTTCATCTTAAGTGTAAGGGGAGGGTAAAAAGATGATACCTTACATATGCACTTTCGCTTGAGTTTGTTTTGTTTAATGGTAGATGTGTAATAAAACTATGAGAAATACTTGTTAGTGCAATTTTAGCGCCAAATTTAAAATTTTTTACAACATTTAGGAGTGAAACTTTAGCCATAGCAAGCGTCTCATGGATAGGAGATTGTATGACTAGCACATAACCGTATATTCAGAAAAATTTTCCACCCAAATATGTGAGGTTCGCCTTTAGATTTGATAGGAAAAGCATTTACTATTAGTGCTTATGAGTGTACCGGTAGCATTTAGATTCTAGAACTTGCGTTAGTGATGCATCCCGAGACCGCTAGTGAGACTACATTCGTGTAGTAGGATTTACTACGTGATAAGAGGCATTAGGATCACCCTTGTGTTAAACCCGTATCATAATTACTTGACCATTTAAGTCATATTACTTGGCTAGTTAAGTCAACTAATTTTTCCAAACACCCTTAACGTTGTACTCATTTTTAGTACACGAAACCCCTAGTACACCCCTCCGAGCCTATCTTTTCGTTTCTAACTTTAAGCATTTTACTTGAAGGAAGAATTTGTTACACCCCACTTAAATGTACACCCAAATCGCCTTAGCCTTCCGTGTATGCGCTCATTTTTAGTGCATTATTGTTATTTGTTAAACCCTAAGTTAACTTTCTAATTGATTACATGGTTGCTAAGTCGAGTCATATCCTTGTACATATTGTTTTGGGACGATTGGGACTCATGGGTAAGTACTTATTTTATGGAGTAATGGGGAAGAACATCATTTATTACCCCCATATGTACGTTAATCTTAAAAGTGCTCCAAGTGTTTTGATTTTCTTAATTCGAGTCATTAGTTTAGTTAATGTAAAGTATGTAAAGATTCAAGTGTAAGGGAAATGTTCATTCCCGATGATGTATTATTTTGGATGGTAGGGTAAGAGTGTATGCAAAAAAAAAAAAAAAAAAAAAAAAAAAAAATCGAAAAAATCAAGAAAAAGAAAAAAAAAATAGAAAAAGAAAAAAAAAACATACGGACTACCATCCCTTTTTATTCTATGTTCATTTTTTGTTTTTGCTATTTTTCATTTATTAGCTTAAGTCGAGTCTAGTCTTGGCTTAGCAACGCCACATTGTACATGTAATTAACCAAGATTGTTAACTCGCCACCAGTAAAACTTCCTTTATCCAACAAAACCGTGTATTTCATATCCCTACACCTAACGTTACAACCCTTTAAAAGACCTCTTTGATAGTTTATCCTAGGTGCTTACGCCATGTGGTGGAGGTTTGATCCTTTCCCAAGCCTATGGTAATCTTTTTTGCTATGACAGGTAGTGAGAGATATCTTCCGTTTCCATATTGTAATTTACATTTTATTACACCCGAGAGATGTGAGTATCTAAACACTGTTTGTGAGGTGCTAGTATATGACCTCCATGCTTGTCTATTGGTCTTTAGTGGAACGATTATTTGTTGTAATTACTTTTATATTAGTGTTAAATGACCCCTAACTTGTCTTTTGAGTAGAATAAAAGCGCATTTGCTTGAGGACAAGCAAATCTCAAGTGTAAGGGTATATGATGAGGCGAAAAATGATCCATTTTTAGGGGGTCATTTAAGCCCGAATTCGAATTTATTTGATCAAATATTGCCCTAAATCGTTCCTTTTGTGATTTTAGGTACTTTGGGAGAGAAATCTGGAAAAGGAAGCAATTCGGACGTTTTTGGAGCATAAAAATGAAGAAAACGCCAAAGTCTTAATTTTCCATGCTGGGAACAGTAGGTGACGGCGTCAAGAGCAATTCTCTGATGGCGTCAAGAGCAGAATTCCATGACGACCCAGTACAGATTTGACGGCATCACGAAGGTAGGGCGTCAAGAGTAAAAAGTCATGACGGCCTGGAAATGATTAAGTCTTGACGGCATCAAATGTAGATCAAGGCAGTCCGAGAATAGTTTTGGCGGCGAGGTGACGGCGTCACAATGTTTGTCTTGACGCCGTCAAACCCATTTTTCTATATATAGTTTTCTAATTTTCACACATTAAAAGAGAGAAGTTTTGGAGAAACCCTAAGTACGATTTTGGTGCAACTTTTACAGGTTTTTCAAGGGTTCCAAACCCTTGATACCTTTCATTGTAATTGAGATAAGTGTTCCTTTAATTCAATCAATATGTCTATGTGTTGGTTGTCTATATCTTAATTCTATCATGCTAGGCTAGATCTATCTTGTGTTTGCTTAGATCTAATGAAACCTAGATGTTAATTATGTGTTGATTACTTGTTTATTCTTGTCTTGGATGAATGATTTATATGTTAGGCTTAAGAAAACTGGCAGATCTCCACTTGGTAACATGCTTGAACGTCTTAAGAAACATGAACCGAGGCGCACTAGGTCTTTATTGGTTGTATTTAATGCATGAGCCACTGTTTACAATCCCTATAGTTGTGCTGGGCATAGTGTAGGAGGAGATAAGAGCTCATAGAATTGGGGAGTTATGTGTGCCACCCCATGAATGGTATTAAGGAATACGATCCGTCATCCATGCAATTATAACAAATAATTAACGTGTAAAAGATGTCTAGGGAGTAGTGAAATCTAAGTAAACACATTTTCTCCATTTACTGCTCACAACTTTAGTATAATTTAGTTTATTTTTAATTCTAGTATTTTATTTTGATTGCATCTTAGTATTGGGTTAGTTGATTAGCAACTAATTCCGCCAAAATCCTTCAAACCCGAGATATTGAACTGCTTTCTAAAAAATATAAAAACACAAAAATAATCATCCCTCACCTTTAGCACTAGTAATTAGGTTTTCTAATCCTAGCGACACTATTCCTAGCTGAACGATCAATCCCCCGGTACTTGTCACTATACTATACTACAACGATCAGGTACACTGCCTGGTGGGGGTTGTAAGCTTCTCAAGATCCCTTGAGAGGTAAAGCCTGGTGCGATTCCCACGTATCAATCAGCTAATGGAGAGGAATGATGGTAGCGGATTGTACTTCGCGGACCGATAATTGGTTTCATTGGAAGGAAGCATAAGGACATCAATCATGCAAGGTATTTGATACATCCTAGAATGGATAAGACGTATTATTACCTTAACGAGAGTTGTGTTAGGGAGCAAGTATGAAGGAGAATACAAATACCTTAGCAAGTGTTTGATACGCTTAAAGGTAAATGTTAATGTCAACGATTATTAGGGTGGTGCAACAGTCAGAGATACATGAATATTGTGGTAAGGAGGAGTTAGTGAGACGTTACATTTGATGAGTTGGTAGAAAGACGTGGAGTATGGCGTCAATCATCTTATATCAAGATCAAATACTTACTCCGCGATTGTGGTAAATGTTTTATGGAGCCTTGAGATAGCGTATGAAGATGAGTACGACTTATCGTTCTTAAATGAATGGGCAAAGTGAGTGAACGATTCAGACTTTGGAGGATTTGCTTCGTGCATGTGCTATTGATTTTGGAGGAAGCTGGGATACTCATCTGCCTTTAGCTGAGTTTTCCTATAATAACAGCTATCATTCAAGCATTAAGAATGTGTCGTTTGAAGTATTGTATGGAAGGAAGGTAGATCGCCTGTTCTGTGGATAGGGGTTGGAACAAGCCAACTAATTGTTCCTGAACTGGAATAAGAGATTGCGAATAAGGTTTTCAGATTAAAGAGAGATTTAAGGCAACGAGATATTCGCCAAAAGCTTTATGTGGATAATCTTCGTAAGCCGTTAGAGTTTAATGTTGGTGGATTTGTGATGTTAAAAGTATCTCCTTGGAAAGGTGTTATGCATTTCGGTAAGAAAGGCAAGTTAGCACCGAGATATGTAGGACCGTTTGAGACTTCGAAAAGGATTTGATTTGTGGCATACCGGTTGAAGTTAGCTAAGGAATTGAGTGGTGTACATGATACGTTTCACGTATCTAATTGAAAGAAGTGTTTGGTAAATGCTAGTCTGCATGAGCCATTAGAGGAAAGTAAGGTCGGCAAACTCTTCGCTTTGTCGAGAAACTAGTTGAGATTATGGATCGAGATGTTAAGGGTTTGAAGTGTGGTGAGATAGCTTTGGTAAAGGTATGGTGAGATTCTAAGCGTGGTCCTGAGTTTACTTGGGATGTGAGGATAAGATGAAATTTAAGTACCCAAATTTGTTTGCTGATGTGGTTGGTGAAGTAGATCGTTTGAAGTTGGATTTTAGATCATGGAAGTTAGATGCAAGGTGTTCGCAAATCTTTTAATTGATGTTTGTTTTATGTGTATTCATTATATGTGGTGCCTCTTGCGGTTACCATTTGGATTTTCATTTGGTTCGGGGGTATCGTACCTACCTGTGAGAAGTCGTTTGGATCATTGGTGTTATTGATCGGGGAGTGTATCGTTGGAGTGACGGAATGTTTTCTATCGTATGAATTCAGGTATTTTGTTGGTTCACATTTTTTTTGTGGTTCTTTCTCTGTGATTTTTATGGCGTGGTAGAATTCCACATAGTAATAAGAATTGTTAACGATATATGGTTTTATGGTGTGGTATTATTCTGCTTAAATATCCATAAATTTTCTTTTGCTGTTGTAAGTTGTGACTAGAGTAGTTGAAATCTCGGAACGTGATTTCCCTAAGTGGGGGATGATGTAACAACCGTGATTTTAGCAGGTCAGTTTAACTGATAGTCTTGACTCGGTTGACGTTTGTTTGGTGTGTCTTAGGTGTTTGAAGTGATATAGGTGAGTTTTAGCACTAAATCCCTTTGCGTAAATGGTTGTTATTGTGATTTGTAAAGTATGGAATTTGGGAAAGTTCATTTTGATCGCCTTTGCGGTGTAGAAATGACTTGTAAAGTTTTGGTATTTTTATGTTTTTGCGTAACGAGTCTTTGTTCATGTATTTGAGCGTTAGCAAGTTACGAGGAATTTGCTTTTGTGTGTTAAACATTTATAAAGAGTGAAAATCTATTTTTGGAAAGTTTGTTTTGAAAATGATAATTTTCCGGGTTATCGCAAAAACTAAGCTTTATCACGTAAGACGTTAGGATTAGCTACGGGTATTTATAAAATATCAAAAGTATGAGGTTTTAAGTGAAATATATAAATTTAATAAAATAAAAAAATGTATATATATGGATAATAAAAATCGGCCCATAGGGTTATTAGGGGAAAAAAGAAACTCAATTTTTATTCCAAAACAATTCCTATCAATAAGGAATCCTAGTCCAACCCAAACAAGCCCAATTCTCCACCCATATAGCCATACAAACGACCCACACTTTTTTTTTGAGTTTATGGTTTTGTGGAAAACTAGAAGGGGGGGGGGGGTTGAATAGTTTTACGTCTTTTTAATTTATTACAAAAGATTGTTTGAAAGTTTTCTTTGTTTTCAAAATTTTTGGATTCGATGCTATGTGATATCAAGTCATGCACAATATGAACAACACTAAATATGTACGATAAAGCAATAATAATGTAAGTAAAGAAACAGATGAGAGTTGGAAAGATCGAATCGCGAGACAAGAGATTTATAGTGGTTCGGCTACAAGGTCACCTTCCTTGCCCTACTCCACTCACCGAGCACCTAACTCGAGAGTTTTCTTCACTATGTCAACAAGCTCCTTTATAGCGGAGAAAACCTTACACACCAATGTACACACCACAACTACGTCACAACTTATTCACACCTTCTATACAACTTCTTCACACCTAGTCACTACTTAATCACAACACTACTTCACACCTATCTACTTCACACCAATCTTCTTCACACCTATCTACTTCACACCAATCTTCTTCACATCAATTTTCTTCACACCAATCTACTTCCTAACTCTTCTTCTTCACAACTAACTACTAACCAATCACACTATATATATACCTAGCTAAACTATCTTCTATCAAATATTCACAACTAATTTCACAAAGAGATAAATACAATGATGATGCTCTAACAACTTAGATGTGGAGATCACAACAAGTTGTAATACTTCTTGTCTTGAGGGATAGAAGTATTCTTCTCTTGTACTTGAAAGAATGATGTTTGGATCACTTTGAAACAAAGATTTATGAATGTATGATCAAAGGATTAAGAGAATGGAAATGGAGATCTAAAACAGAAAGTTTAGGAGTGCAAAAGGTGAGAAAAATTCCAGATTTAAGGTGATATTTATAGGCAACAAATTCTGACAACTGGAGCGTGCCGGTCCCCTTAAATCATGGCCGGCCTCCTTAAAATTAAGGGGACCGCCCCTTATAATTAAGGGGGCCGCCCAGCTGTATCGGCCAAAATCTTTGTCTTTTAGTGGGGAAAGTTTATTTGGTGAAAAACTAACTGATTTTGGTTAAAAATTTGAATTCATATATTTAGTATGAATAAAACATTTTTCTTTATTACCCAAAGTGTTTTTCAAAAAAATATATAATATGTTTATATAATTAAATAAACTTTGTAATAATTAATTAAATACCCCTTTGATCATAAATTGCACTAAACACTTTGTTTATTCATACCTTAAGTGATTTGGATGTAAAGAGAATGTTAATCACTAAATACTTATTTATGTCATAAATTTTAGTTCAATGAGTTTATGTTTTGTAATAATCAAAACATAAAGATATTGATAATATGTTGATAATGTTTTTAAGCATTATTTATGTCAACAATCTCCCCCTTTTTGATTATTACAAAACCTTAAACTCAATAGGTCTAAAATTTATTTTTAGACAAGTATTTTAGAGTTTACTATTTTCTTCTCCCCCTTTTTTCAAAATCAAAAAGGTTAAACCGATTAAGCTTCATAGAAGAAGTTAAACGGGTAGAATGCCCCCCTTGGTGTATGCTCCCCCTCATTTGAGAGCATCAAGGAAACGAGCTATGGAAAGCTTGGCTACAAAAAATATGTGAAGAGAACAAGACATATATATGCAAAGCAACAATCATGCAAATAAAAATAGATTCATTGAAACATATATAATCATAGAAATGATTAGCATTACAACATTCAATATGCTTGAAGCATATTGATTACAATAAAACAAAAGAAAAAGACATAGTCCTATATTGCCTAAGAGAGCACTTGGACTTGCTTGCAACCCATGGTTGATTGTTTTATTTGCTTGAAGGAGAACATAAGCATAGAGCTTAGTTGTTAGATGGAGAGGGATATGGAGTGGGATATGGAGTGGAAGAGGTGGATCTTACGATGTTGTATCGGGTTAAGGGTGGTATTGGATGAGGACGAGTGAGAAGATATTCAATCCAAGAAATATCTTCACTCAAGTATAGAATTTGTTTTTGAAGGAAGATGCAACATGGGCAATAGTGAGTGTGGTTTGTAACTTGATCCAAGTTGAGAGAGTGGGGAAGGAAATTTGCATTGGGTGATGATGGAGGTTGCCCTTTGTTGCGTTGTGCATGATGCATAGCAAGGAGAATTCTAAGATCATGGATTTGGGTTATTTCATCACAGAACTTTTGCTTTTCCGTGGCAATGTGGAGAGAGTCATTGTGTTGATATGGATATATTGGGTTTGTGTAGTTGGAATTGTAGTTTGATGGTTGATCCAACTTGTATGGATCAATATAAGTGGTTGGAGGATGAGATGTGTAACTTGGCATGAAGGAAGATGTTTGGCCAATGTTGTATGGTTTGTAAAGAGGATCAAATGAATGTTCTTGTGGATTTGGTGTAAAGTTTGGGAAGTAAGTGGTTGGAGGTGTTGAGTGATTTCCATCTTCATTGGTTATGATGGATTTGTTTCGAGAATTTTTTCTTCGCCAAACGGGTTTTTCCGTCATCCTTACTAGCCTTGAGGCTTTTGGTTTTGGTTTGTTTGGAGAAGTCATGAAGAGATGAATGGAGAGTGTTGAATATTGGGGATATTTATAGTATAAGATTTGTGTGTTTATGGATGGATAAAGTTTATTTGGGACATTAGGACAAAATATGTTGGTGAAAATTGGGAAATGTAGGTTGAAATGGGCTAAAAAGCAGAAAAGATTCTGTAAACCCGTCCTGCAGATGGCCGGTCCCCTTAATTAGGGGGCGGTCCCCTTAAAATTAAGGGGGCCTCCTTACATAATTAAGGGGGCCGCCCATCTGATGATTCCCAGATTGCCAGAATTGGGTTTTTGGCAGAAAATTTGCAGAAAGGTTGTGTTTTTGGATTTGGATTCAAGCAAGTTCACTTCCTTTAGACAATATAGCATCTAATCTAATCAAGATATAGCATGCATGCAAAAACACTTAAGCAAAAGGGCAAATAAGCAACAAATAATAAGCTAAAGGAGACAAATAAAGGCAAGAGCACTAAATCTTCCTAAGGCACCTATCTTAGATCAAAGGCAAATGCAACTAGTGAGTCAAAAATCTAGTGATGAAACAAGATGACAATGTTATGAGTGATTTTGTCCTAGTGTGTGCCTATATGCAACAAATGTGGAGTTGTGATTGTTTCGACTCCTAAATGCAAAAAAAAAAAAAAAAAAAAAAAAAAAAAAAAAAAAAAAAAAATCTTAAGAAACAATCCAAAGTCTCCTTGATTCGATTTTTGCTCGATCATGAATGTCAAAGATATATATTAGATTATATACCTTGACAATTTATGTGAGAGTTTATGCATGATTTTGGAAAAATGTTTTTAGCATTAGTCAACAATGCAAGGAAAGTGATGTTCATGTAATTCTTAGATGTGAGAATAATTAAAAAAAAATTGATTGGGTTTTACAAAAGAATATATGCAAAGAAAATAATATTTCCCAATCTTTAATTTTGTGCGAAATAGATTCCTAGACTCAGAAATGGAGAAGTGGAAGAAAAATAAATCTTATGGAAATTTTATAAAAAAAAAATTGTCTAAATGCAACAGAATTTAGTCAACTTGTTCCATCATTCCTAATCCTAAACGCAAGTGATTGAATAATTCACGCTTTAGGGGTTCAGTGAATATATCCGCAATGTTATCTTCCGATGCAACTTTTTCTATAGATATGTTCCCTTTTTGTACATTATCCCTAAGAAAGTGGTGGCGTATTTCTATATGTTTAGTCCTAGAGTGTTGCACCGGATTTTTACTTAAATCTATCACACCTTTGTTATCGCACATAATGGGAACATTTTCTAACCTAATGCTATAGTCTATAAGAGCTTGTTTCATCCATAGTTCTTGTTGACATGCCTTTCCAGCGCTTACATATTAGGCTTCGGTGGTAGAAATAGCAAGAGCGGTTTGCTTCTTCGAAAACCAAGATGTTAAACAACATCCCATAAACGTGCAAATACCGCTAGTGCTTTTTCTATCTACGTAGTCTCCCGTATGATCCGAATCCGCATAAACGATGGTTTCTATGCCGGATCCCGATACCATAATCCTAAGTGTATAGTGCCTTTAATGTATCGAAAGATACGCTTAACAGCTTCTAGGTGAGAGGTTTTGGGATCCTCTTGAAAGCGGGCACAAAGGCAGACACTAAACATGATGTCGGGTCTACTTGCCGTCAAGTGTAGTAAACTACCTATCATTCCTCTATACTTGGTGTTATCTACGGACTCACCTTCATCATCCTTTATGAGTTTTACTTCCGTAGACATGGGAGTTTTCATGGGTTTTGAGTCTTCTAGGCCAAATTTCTTAAGCATTTCCTTAATGTACTTAGATTGGTTAAAGAATATTCCATCTTCTAATTGTTTTATTTGTAATCCTAGGAAGAAGTTAAGTTCACCCATCATACTCATCTCAAACTCATCATGCATGATTTTGACAAATTCATCACACATGTCTTGACAAGTCGATCCAAATATGATGTCATCAACATATATTTGAACAATGATGAGATTTGGGTCTTTCTTTTTAGTGAAAAGAGTGTTATCTACCATTCCCATGGAATAATCATGTTTAATAAGGAAAGCTTTTAATCGATCATACCAAGCTTTGGGAGCTTGTTTGAGTCCATACAAAGCTTTCTTTAACTTATAAACATAATTAGGTGTTGCGAAGTCAATGAATCCTAGAGGTTATGTCACATATACCTCCTCATTGATAAAACCGTTAAGGAATGCACTTTTCAGGTCCATTTGGAATAACTTAAAATCTAGGGCACATGCATAGGCAAGTAATATCCTAATAGATTCTAGTCTAGCTACGGGGGCATAAGTTTCATCATAATCAATTCCTTCTTATTGATTATAACCTTGGGCAACTAACCTAGCTTTATTCCTTGTAACTATTCCATTTTCATCTAACTTATTCCTATATACCCATTTAGTTCCTATGATAGTCATATTCATTGGATTTGGGACTAATTCCCAAACATCATTTGCCTTAAATTGATTTAATTCTTCTTGCATAGCTATAACCCAACTTTCATCTTTTAAAGCCTCATTAATATTCTTAGGTTCTATTGCTGAGAGGAAACAAAAGAAATTATTTTTATCTTGGGCTTGTGACCTAAGGGTTCTTTGGTTAAGATGTCTTATTATATTACCTAATGGATGTGATCTAGATTCTTTAACATTTGCAATTTCGTTATTTCCTAAGTTAATGTCTTCATTATCATTTCCTATGGATTTTGTTTTACTAACCTCAATAGCTTCATCTTTGACTAAGTCATCATCTTCCAAAGGTAAAGTTTTAGGAGATGGTGGTGTTTCATCAAATGTTACATTTAGTGATTCTTCTACTTTCATGGAGTGTTTGTTAAGTATTATATATGCTTTACTATTTTGTGAGTATCCTAAAAATATTCCTTCATATGATTTTGGATCAAACTTAGTGAGGTAATCCTTAGTGTTTAAAATGTAACATTTACTTCCAAATACCCTAAAGTAGCTTAAGTTTGGTTTTCTACCTCTTAGTAACTCATAAGGAGTTTTTCCTATAATCCTTCTAATTGATACCCTATTAATAATATATGTTGATGTATCTACAGCGTGACACCAAATTTTTTGTGGGATGGATTGTTCATTTAACATTGTTCTACTTATTTCTTGTAGTGTCCTACCTTTTCTTTCTACTACGCCATTTGATTGAGGAGTACGAGGAGCAGAGAAATTGTGAGATATTCCATTTAAATCACAATATTTTCTGAATTGTACTTCGTTGTCAAATTCCCTACCATGGTCCGTCCTAATGGCTACTATTGTGCATCCTAATTTATTTTGAATCATTTTACTAAATATTTCGAATTTTTCAAAGGCTTGGGTCTTGTCACTTAAAAACCTAGTCCACGTGTATCGTGAGTAGTCATCTACTATTACTAAGGTATATTTGTTTCCTCCATAGCTCCGCACATTGGATGGACCAAAAAGATCCATATGTAATAGTTCTAGGCACCTAGTAGTGGATACTATATTCTTAGCTTTGTGACTAGCATGAATTTGTTTTCCAATTTTACATGCATCACAAAAATGCTTGTCATATTTTAGATTAGGCAAGTTTCTAACTAGTTCTTTAGAGGCCAAAGATTGTATTTGTTGCATGTTAGCGTGTCCTAATCTCCTATGCCACAATGTGGAGTTTTCGTCTAGGGTTTTTAGGCATATCCTATCCTCAGGTTTATTTCCTAGTTTCATAACATATATGCCTCCTTTCCTAATTCCTCTACCTATAATTTTTCCATTCTTAACTATTTCGCTATCCTCTTTGGTAAAGGTAACTCTACATTTATTATCACATATTTGTCCTATACTAAGCAAGTTATATGTTAAATTATCTACATGCTCTACATTTTCAATAGTAAGTGAGTCTTGAGAAATCGTACCTTTGCCAATGATTTTTCCACGTAAGTCACTACCGAAAATAACGTTACCTCCATTGTATGCCTTGTATGTAGAGAATAGCTTGCGGTTCCCCGTCATGTGCCTCGAACATCCGCTATCCTTGATCCATTCGTCAGGCTCCAAGTCAATTCCTAAACATATTTCGTCGGTTCCTTTTGCCATAAAACACTTTTCGTCTCTTGGTTTTTCCACTTCTTCTTTGTCACCATCACTCCATGTTCCACTAACAAAGGCGCCTTGATTTTCATAACCCGGCGGCTTTAGACATTCGCCAATGAGATGATTTGGACTTCCACATCTAAAGCATTTTCTTTTCCCGTAGTTATCACTTCTATTTCTTTGGAACGGTTTTCTTTCGTCTCGTGGTGATCTAGTGAATCTTCCTCGTCTCTTGAAGAATTTCTTGAATTCTCTTACGGCCATTGCATATTCTTCGTCTTCCCTCTCGTCACTTGAAACATTATCGTCACTAGGTTCCTTTTTGGCTTTTAGAGCAATGGATTTGGTTTGTTCTTTCTTGACTTTGACCGTTTCCGAATCTCTTCTTATAATTTCTTCATGGACCTTCAAGTTGCCAATAAGTTCATCTAGTGATAACGTCATCAAATTCTTTGATTCTTCAATTGCCGTGACATTAGCTCGCCATTTCGGATGCAATGCCCTAAGAAATTTCCTAACACAATTTTTACTAGAAAATGTCTCATCAAGTGCTTTTAAACTTGTGATAATAGTGTTAAATTTAGCAAAAGCATTATCAATTGATTCCTTTTCCGGAATCGTAAATTGTTCATATTGTTGTACAAGAAGATCTATTTTGTTATCTTTAACTTGACTATTACCTTGGTGAGTCATTAGTAAAGAATCTCAAATTTCTTTTGCGGTTTTACACATAAAAATTCTTTCATATTCTTTGCATGGTAACGCATTATAAATAACCCTTTTAGCCTCATTATTTTTTGCTAGTTTCTTTTTCAAATCATCATTTTGTTTTTCAAAAGATACAATTTCATCTATTTTAGTTTCAACATTATATTGAATAGGGGGAAAATCACCAAAGGTAATGACATGCCAAAGATCAAGATCTTTTGATTTCACATAAGTTTCGAATCTATTTTTCCAATATAAAAATCCATCACTTTCAAATAGTGGTGGTCTTTGCATAGATTGCCCTTCTAAATATTTTAAAGATTCCATAGATCGTTACAAGTTTTAAAATATAATATATTTTAAAAAAATCTTGCTAGACGTGACTCTTGATACCAATTGTGGAAAACTGGAGGGGGGGGGGTTGAATAGTTTTACGTCTTTTTAATTTATTACAAAAGATTGTTTGAAAGTTTTCTCTGTTTTCAAAAATTTTGGATTCGATGCTATGTGATATCAAGTCATGCACAATATGAACAACACTAAATATGTACGATAAAACAATAATAATGTAAGTAAAGAAATAGATGAGAGTTGGAAAGATCGAACCGCTAGACAAGAGATTTATAGTGGTTCGGCTACAAGGTCACCTTCCTTGCCCTACTCCACTCCCCGAGCACCTAACTCGAGAGTTTTCTTCACTATGTCAACAAGCACCTTTATGGCGGATAAAACCTTACACACCAATGTACACACCACAACTACGTCACAACTTATTCACACCTTCAACGCAACTTCTTCACACCTAGTCACTACTTAATCACAACACTACTTCACACCTATCTACTTCACACCAATCTTCTTCACACCTATCTACTTCACACCAATCTTCTTCACATCAATTTTCTTCACACCAATCTACTTCCTAACTCTTCTTCTTCACAACTAACTACTAACCAATCACACTATATATATACCTAGCTAAACTATCTTCTATCAAATATTCACAACTAATTTCACAAAGAGATAAATACAATGATGATGCTCTAACAACTTAGATGTGGAGATCACAACAAGTTGTAATACTTCTTGTCTTGAGGGATAGAAGTATTCTTCTCTTGCACTTGAAAGAATGATGTTTGGATCACTTTGAAACAAAGATTTATGAATGTATGATCAAAGGATTAAGAGAATGGAAATGGAGATCTATAACAGAAAGTTTAGGAGTGCAAAAGGTGAGAAAAATTCCAGATTTAAGGTGGTATTTATAGGCAACAAATTCTGACAACTGGAGCGTGCCGATCCCCTTAAATCATGGCCGGCCTCCTTAAAATTAAGGGGACCGCCCCTTATAATTAAGGGGGCCGCCCAGCTGTAACGGCCAAAATCTTTGACTTTTAGTGGGGAAAGTTTATTTGGTGAAAAACTAACTGATTTTGGTTAAAAATTTGAATTCATATATTTAGTATGAATAAAACATTTTTCTTTATTACCAAAAGTGTTTTTCAAAAAAATATATAATATGTTTATATAATTAAATAAACTTTGTAATAATTAATTAAATACCCATTTGATCCTAAATTGCACTAAACACTTTGTTTATTTATACCTTAAGTGATTTGGATGTAAAGAGAATGTTAATCACTAAATACTTGTTTATGTCATAAATTTTAGTTCAATGAGTTTATGTTTTGTAATAATCAAAACATAGAGATATTGATAATATGTTAATAATATTTTTAGGCATTATTTATGTCAACAAAGATGAAAGTTAAGGTTTATTTTCTTGAAGCAATAATCAATAATCAAGGTAAAAGTCTTAAAACATATGTTCAATTGTTTGATTAACTATTTGAATTCAAGTTATATTAAGTATGATGGATCTAGGGTTTGTAAACTTCTGTAAATTAATTAATTAAAACATGTTGGGATCAATTAATGATTATATTATGATGATTGGTGAAGAGAATTGAGCGTAAAACATGATATTTATTGAGTTAGGGTTTGGACAGAAAATTAGTTCTGTAAAGATTCGAAGGTATTTAACAGAAGGTGATGAGTTAGATCACAAAATTTTAGTCTAAATTGAATTTTAATGAAAGATCTTTCCAAAAAGTCCGGCCATGATTGATTTCGAGGTCCGGAAGTTAATCTTTTGATTTTTCTTTGTTAAGGTATCAAAGCTGTAAAACCGGGACAGATTTAGGTCATAAGTTTGGTAGTGAGATGTGGATGAAAAAATGAGATTTAGCTTAGCCCTATTGGTTGAGTTATATTTCATATGTATTTAGACACCCACGTGAAGGATTTGCGATAAAAAGTTGTAGAAGTATTTTAATTTAATTAAAACTTTTTGGTGTGCGTTCAGACCCGAATCTGGATAGTTTGTAAGTTTGATTTTATAAAGGATACTTTTGTATGTTTTTGGACCATGGCCTCCTGGTTGTAGCTTGTATACATCCAAGGGACTATGGTAAATTTTTTGTGAGAGTTATTGAGTCTTTAAAGTTATTATTTCATGTGGGCGAATGTACCCTAAAATTCTGCGTTTTCTGATTTTAAAAGTGCAAGGGATTTAGTGAGTATTAGGATTTGGTGGTGATTAGTATGGGGTCTAGGAGATCCATGGTGGGTCATATGAATCCTAGACATCCATCATATGTGTATTACATGGGTTATAGCTTTTAGCTTGGCCATGTGTAATATGGACTTATTTTGTGTGATATAGATTTGTGATTTGGTTTTGTGGAAGCTGCAAAGTTTGAGGGGAGTTCATAGTCGCTTTTTACTTTGTTTTAAACTTGGGATGGGAATGATGCTTGTGTTAATTGTTTTGAGTTACTGTGGTTATGTGTGGTTTAAAAAGCTTGGACTCATAATGTTATCGCATGAATGCTATGTGTGATGATAATGCTATGTGGTTTGAATGATGTGATGATAAAGCTGTGTAGTCCAATTGGAGGGAGTATCCAATTGGAGAGTAGTAACTCCTACTCGCTATTATGCTGTGTGGTCCGATATGAGGGTATTAATTACCCATTATTGGGAGCGGGGGTCACGTTCCGGCACGGATGTTGTGAATGTGGGATTCAATTGGGGGGATGCTTATCCCGCTGCTCGCGCATGCGACCTAATTGATGATAAGATTGGGAGCGGGGGTCATGTTCCAGCCAGGATGTTGTGATGTGGATTCAATTGAGGGGATGCTTATCCCGTTTCTCGCGCATGAGACCTAATTGATGATGAAATGGGATCGGTGGACACGTTCCGTCCAAATGGTTGCCTTTATGTGTGATGATTGGTTTGTGAATACATGTAGCTTATATGATAACTATAATTATTTGTCCAGCTATGTTTTATAATCACAGTGAATCGGTTGCCTATTGTGTATGAGTCTTAAACCTATGAATCTCACCAACATTATGTTGACGTTTTAAGCATCATTTTCAGGTGAGCTTTCTAATGATAAGATAGAAGGATGTGATTAGACGAGACCTTAGTTGCATTGGAAGTGGTTTATCATCTATGATTGGATTCTATGTATTGTTTTGAATTATGTTTTGGTTATTTTATTTTGGGGTATTGTTACGACACTTCGTGTCTGTAATTGCTCTATTTTATGCATGTAGTTATTCTCTATATAGACACCATGTGTTGTGATGATATCCATGAAGTTACACACTCGCGTTTCCGCCTTGGTGAGGTGTGACAATTAAGTTTTCTTATGTTTTGCGTTTCTAAGGGTCTTGACAGTGGGTACGTGATAGCGCCAGACGGGATCCATCCCGTGCAGGAACACCGCCGCCAGCCTAGCGGTACCACACGGGATCCTTCCCTTGCGTTAAACTTTCACGCACAGTATGAGTCGAAAATTTGAACGTTGCATATTTAATTTTGGATCGTTGGAGCTTATAACGGTTACTTTTTTTTGAGTATATATGGACAACATTTAGCAAACAAAAAAAGTGAACCAAAAAAAAAAAAAAAACATACTGCCACAAAAAAAAAAAATTATACCGATCCAAAATAAATCCAAAAAAAAAGAAAAAGAAAAAAAAAAAAACCCTCAACCATATGGAGCATAAAAGAATTGGTTCGACTATACTGTTAGATGAGCCGCTTGAGTGGTCTAACGATAGTAGTCTCGAGGTTTTTGCTAACGCGATTGACGAAGATGATACGGCAAGGTCGACACGAAAATATGTAAAACGCAATCGGATCAAAGCTGCAGAAAGATTGCATTGTGATTATTTTTGTGAAGATCCGAAATTCGACGATCAATTTTTTGAAGATAGGTATCGTATGCCTGAAAGTTTATTTTTAAAAATCACACATGCTATTGAGTCTAGATTCAAGTATTTTCAAGAAGGTTACGATGCTAGAGCAAAAAAAAGTTTCACAGCCATACAAAAATGTTCGTCTGCCATTAAACAACTCGCAACCGGTAATACACCGGATGAGTTTGACGAATATTTAGAAATGGCACAAAGAATGTCACGTGAATGCCTTCAATTTTTTTGGGACGCTATTAGTCAGTTATACGCTCGATATTTCCTACGTAGGCCAACAAGCCATGATGTTGCACGTTTATACGAAGCACACGAAGAGAGACATCACATTCCGGGTATGATCGGTAGCCTAGATTGCACACATTTTGTTTGGAGGAATTGTCCAATGGAATTGAGGGGTCAATATAAAAGGGGTGATCATCAATACCCCACGATTATGATGGAGGCAGTGGCATCTCAAGATTTGTGGATATGGCATGCGTTCTTTGGACCGCCGTACATTGATGTGAATGTTGTGATGCAATCTCCATTATTCCTCATCGAGCGTAATGGTACGGCACCTAAATGCCCATTTGTTTTGAATGGCCGTACTTACAAGCGTGGCTACTATTTAACGATGGCATATATCCTACATGGTCTACTTTTGTCAAAGCGTTCAAATATCCAACCGACCCGAAAGAGAAAAAGTTCAAGAAACAACAGGAGTCGGCTCGAAAGGATTTTGAATGGGCATTTGGTGTTCTCAAGGCTAAATGGGGTATACTGAATCGACCTTACAGCCACACACAATAAAAAGAATTAGTAAACTAGTTTATACGTGTGTGATATTGCACAACATGATTATACATGACGCCGGTACCGCAATCTCCTGAGTTCATATTCGGGATCCTCCGATCCAAGCTGTGTTTGATGAAGCAACCTTAGCCGAGATACGACATGAGAAAACACATTTTCGTCTCCGATTTGATCTTATGGAGCATATTCACGCTCAACAATTACCATACCTCGAGGTGAACGATGAAGATGATGAAATTTAATTTTTTAGTATTATGAAATTTAGTATTTTAGTATTATGTAATGTTATCTTATATTTTTTAGTAATATTATGTAATGTTTTATTAATTTTAATGGAATTTTAGTTTTTTTTTTTTTTTTAATTTTAATGGAATTTAAAAAAAAAAGAAAAAAATAAAGTGAGTGATGGGGGTGTGGTGCCACAAGTGATGCCAACAAAAATATGTGTGGGTGATGGAAAAAGTGGGTGAATCATGTGGCATAAGGGGATTGGTTGGGAGTGAGTGATGGGGGTGTGGTGCCACAAGTGTTGCCAAGACCCTAAGTTAACTAGTTAATATCACAAGCATGCACACAACAAGCCTCACAAACCTAAATGTAATGCAAGTATAAAAAGGAAATAGATGAGAAGAGAAAACACAAACCGGACACGATGATTTATAGTGTTTCGGCATGAAGCACCTCTTCATCCTACTCCACTCTCCGAGTATCACACTCAAGAGTTACTTCACTAGTCAACACGCTCCCTTTAGGCGGAACAAACCATACACAAAGCTTATATCAAGTTTAACGACACTAAGCGGAATGTTGATAAGGATTTATTTGATGCGTTTTTAGGGGGTCATTTAACCCTAAGTCGTGAATTTATGATCAAATATTGCATCAAATCGTTTCTTTTCTCATGTTAGGTAATTGGGACGTGATTTCTGGAATATGGAGCATTTTGGAGCATTTTTGACGTTTTTAGGCTCAAGAATGAAGAAAACAAGAAAGTTAAGAAAAAATCAGAATTTACACCTGATGGCGTCCGGCTTTGGATGCTGACGCCGTCACTTGATGATAAAACTGGTTGAATTTAACACATAAGGCCCCAGAAAGAAATTGAATATTTGCACCTGACGGCGTCAGGTGCAATTATGTTGAGGACGTCTGGCTTTAGGATTACATGAGACGGCCCATAAGCCATAAAGAGTGATGACGTCAAGATGTTGTTTGGGCGATACAAAACCCAAAAATGCGACGTTTTGACGGCGTCAGGACCTATAACCTGACGTCGTCAGCTTGTAATCTCTATATATAGTTTAGGCTTTTTCATTCATTAGTTATGCAACTTTGGAGACAAACCCTAGGGCCGAATTTTCTGAGATTTCAAGGGTTCTCAAACCCTCTTTTCTCTCATGTTTCATTGATGATAAGTGACTTTTTAATTATTCAATATGTATATGTGTTGTTTGATTATCTTTATTGCTTCTCTTCCTTTTAACATGCTAGCTTAAGTTATTTAGTGTTTGCTTAGATCTAATGAAACCTAGTTATTGATTGTTGGTGAGTTGTTTATTGTTTGGTTGATTGATTCGCGTTAGGCTTAAGAAAACTGGCTAACCTCCTTTGTATAACAAGCTTGAACGTCTTAAGAAACGTAATCGGATGTGCACTACAGTTTTATTGGTTATATTTAATGCATGAGTAGATGTTGATGATTCTATGATAAGGTACTAAACGTGTCATCATAAGAAAAAATAGATATTCATAGAGTTGGGGAAGGACGTGCACGCACCCACGACTGGTATCAAGGAATACAACCCTTCAACTAAACAATTGTGACATTCAACAAACCAACAAGAGATAACTAGAGAGTAATGAAATCTAAGTAAACACGTTTGTCTCATTATACGAGGTCCACCGCATTTACTTTTTCGGAATATACTACCAAAATGTAATAAACTTGTCACCATTTCCAATTCTGTGTAGTGATATTTTTTTTCTTTCTAAAAAAGTAACAAACTTTCGACCGTCTATTATTCTCTGTGCCTGGTGACTAACGACCGTTTACTATTTTCACCTTTAGTCCTTTATACTAATAGTATTTGCATCGTTAGTCCTTTATACTAACGACCATTAATTTTTTAACGAAAATTCGAAATTCGAAAGTTTTTCTTCCGTTTTCGTCCATTTTTCTTTCGTTTTCTTACTTTTTCGTCTGCTTTTATCTGTTTTCGTCCGATTTTACACTTTTTCATCCGCATTTACACGTGTTCGTCCGTTTTTTCATGTTCTCATACGTTTTTATCCGCTTTCCTACGTTTTTTTTATCCATTTTTAAACATTTTCGTCCATTTTTCTAGCATTTTTATTTGTTTTCGTCCCTTTTTACATGTTTCATCAGTTTTTTTCACGTTTTCGCACATTTTTATATGTTTTGTCTATTTTGACAGGTTTTCGTCCGTTTTTCGCACGTTTTTATCCATTTTCATACACTTTTATTCTTTTTTGTCTATTATTCTACGTTTTCGTCCATTTTTCTTATGTTTTTATCCGTTTTCATCCATTTTCATGCAATAATATGTATGAAAATGAATAAAATGTATGAAAATGGGTAAAAACAAGACAAGTAAATAACAAGGGGTTTTTGAGTTGAAAGATTAAAAGGGGTTTTTGAGTTGAAAGATTAATTAAACTAATAAAAGTAAATAACAAGACAAGTAAATAAACTAGAAGAAAATCAATAGAGAGAAATAGTGCTAACCTAATTATTATTCTTTTTATTATTCTGATTAGTTACCTATAAGTGCATCCTATCATATCGTCTGGGGATTTAATTCATTTCGGATCAAAGGGTTAAATCACCTACATCTATCTTACACCTTGTCCTATCCAAAACTATTGTAAAGCCTTGGGTTCATCGGTACGAAGATGTAAGAGTCATTAAGTGTCTCTACTAACATGGACAAGTCTAACGGATGCGGCATTGTTAGATCTTACATCCCTCTAACTCCGTTAAGCGAATAGCATTGGTAGGTGGTCCTAGGGTTAATTCGCACGTGTATGGTGATATTGCTATCACCAAGTCATATCCATAGCGACTTGCTTCCTAGAGTTAATTCCACAAGTCTCTAGGGAACAACCAACGCTAAGCACTACGGGAACTAGAGTGTCCCAAGACTCGCCATGAAAGTATTCAAACAATAGATAATAGATGCGTAGAAAACTAAATCAAAACAATAACAATTTCATAACTAGGCTAACACCAAGAGGTGTTTAGCCACTCATATTCATAAATGCAGTAAAACAAGATTGTATTATTACAAAAGTAAACATGAATCGAATACAAAACAAAGGAATGAATAAACTTATGATTAGTGTGTGAATCCTCCCTTGGAAATGACTTCTATGAGGCTAGAACTTCGTTCCTCCTGCTCCCAAAGTTTCTCCCAACTTCTGTGTGGTGAAAAGTGAGTGACTAAACTCATAATTAGGGCTGGTATTTATAGGCCCGACTTTGTTATGGCGTAGGTGATTGGATTGCTACACCGTAACCTTTGTAAATTTTTGTTACACCATAGCTTGATCAAGTGCTACGGGCGTAAGGTCTTGATAAGATACTTTCTACGGCCTAGTTGCTAGGGTTGCTATGCCATAACTTCTTTCTTGGCCTCGTTAGTTCTTCACTGCCTCAAATTGGGGCCCATGATGCGTGGGAATCGCAACAGGCTTTACCTCTCGAGGGATCTCGAGAAGCTTACAACCCCCACCAGGCAGTGTACCTGATCGTTGTAGTATAGTATAGTGACAAGTACCGGGGGATTGATCGTTCAGCTTAGGAATAGTGTCGCTAGGATTAGAAAGCCTAAATACTAGTTCTAAGGGTGAGGGATGATTATTTTTTGTATTTTTATATTTTATGGAAAGCAATTAAAATCTCGGGTTTGAAGGATTTGGGCGGAAGTAGTTGCTAATCAACTAACCCAATACTAAGATGCAATCAAAATAAAATACTAAAATTGAAAATAAACTAATTAAACTAAAGTTGTGAGCAGTAATTGGAGAAAATGTGTTTACTTAGATTTCACTACTCCCTAGACATCTTTTACACGTTAATTACTTGTTATAATTGCATGGATGACGGATCGTATTCCTTAATACCATTCATGGGGTGGCACACATAACTCCCCAATTCTGTGAGCTCTTATCTCCTCCTACACCATGCCCAGCACAACTATAGGGATTGTAAACAGTGGCTCATGCATTAAATACAACCAATAAAGACCTAGTGCGCCTCGGTTCATGTTTCTTAAGACGTTCAAGCATGTTACCAAGTGGAGATCTGCCAGTTTTCTTAAGCCTAACATATAAATCACTCATCCAAGACAAAGATAAACAAGTAATCAACACATAATTAACATCTAGGTTTCATTAGATCTAAGCAAACACAAGATAGATCTAGCCTAGCATAATGGAATTAAGATAAGAACATGATATAGATAACCAACACATAGACATATTGATTGAATTAGAAGAACACTTATCTCAATTACAATGCAAGGTATCAAGGGTTTGGAACCCTTGAAAAACCTATAAAAGTTGCACAAAAATCGTACTTAGGGTTTTTCCAAAACTTCTCTTCTTAATGTGTGAAAATTAGAAAACTATATATAGAAAAATAGGTCTGACGGTGTCAAGACAAACAATGTGACGCCGTCACCTCGCCGCCAAAACTCTTCTCGGACTGCCTAGATCTACTTCTGACGCCGTCAAGACTTATACACTTCCAGGCCGTCATGACTCTTTTACTCTTGACGCCCTTACTACGTGACGCCGTCAAATCTGTTCTGGGTCGTCATAGAAATTCATGAGATTTGCTCTTGACGCCGTCAAGGTTTTGCTCTTGACGCCGTCACCTACTGTTCCCAGCATGGAAAATTAAGACTTTGGCGTTTTCTTCACTTTTATGCTCCAAAGACGTCCGAATTGCTTCCTTTTCCAGATTTCTCTCCCAAAGTACCTAAAATCACAAAAGGAACGATTTAGGGCAATATTTGATCAAATAAATTCAGATTCGGGCTTAAATGACCCCCTAAAAACGGATTATTTTTTGCCTCATCATATACCCTTACACTTGAGATTTGCTTGTCCTCAAGCAAATGCGCTTTTATTCTACTCAAAAGACAAGTTAGGGGTCATTTAACACTAACATAAAAGTAATTACAACAAATAATCATTCCACTAAAGACCAATAGACAAGCACGGAGGTCATACACTAGCACCTCACAAATAGTGTTTAGATACTCACATCTCTCGGGTGTAATAAAGTATAAATTACAATATGGAAACGGAAGATATCTCTCACTACCTGTCATAGCAAAATAGATTACCATAGGCTTGGGAAAGGATCAAACCTCCACCACATGGCGTAAGCACCTAGGATAAAGTATCAAAGAGGTCTTTTTAAAGGGTTGTAATGTTAGGTGTAGGGATATGAAATACACGGTTTTGTTGGATAAAGGACGTTTTACTGGTGGCGGGTTAACAATCTTAGTTAATTACATGTACAATATGGCGTTGCTAAGCCAAGACTAGACTCGACTTAAGCTAATAAATGAAAAATAACAAAAATATAAAATGAACATAGAATAAAACGGGATGGTAGTCCGTATGTTTTTTCTCTTTTTCCTTTTTCTATTTTTTTTTCTTGATTTTTTTTTGATTTTTTTTTTTTTTTTTTTTTCATACACTCTTACCCTACCATCCAAAATAATACATCATAGGGAATGAGAATTCCCCTTACACTTGAATCTTTACATACTTTACATTTAACTAATCTAATGACTCGAATTAAGAAAATCAAAACACTTGGAGCACTTTTAAGATTAACGTACATATGGGGGTAATAAATGATGTTCTTCCCCATTACTCCATAAAATAAGTACTTACCCATGAGTCCCAATCGTCCCAAAACAATATGTACACGGATATGACTCGACTTAGCAACCATGTAATCAATTAGAAAGTTAACTTAGGGTTTAACAAATAACAATAATGCACTAAAAATGAGCGCATACACGGAAGGCTAAGGCGATTTGGTTGTACATTTAAGTGGGGTATAACAAATTCTTCCTTTAAGTAAAATGCTTAAAGTTAGAAACGAAAAGATAGGCTCGGAGGGGTGTACTAGGGGTTTCGTGTACTAAAAATGAGTACAACGCTAAGGGTGTGGGAAAAATTAGTTGACTTAACTAGCCAAGTAATATGACTTAAATGGTCAAGTAATTATGATACGGGTTTAACACAAGGGTAATCCTAATGCCTCTTATCATGTAGTAAATCCTACTACACGAATGTAGTCTCACTAGCGGTCTCGGGATGCATCACTAACGCAAGTTCTAGAATCTAAATGCTACCGGTACACTCATAAGCACTAATAGTAAATGCTTTTCCTATCAAATCTAAAGGCGAACCTCACATATTTGGGTGGAAAATTTTTCTGAATATACGGTTATGTGCTAGTCATATAATCTCCTATCCATGAGACGCTTGCTATGGCTAAAGTTTCACTCCTAAATGTTGTAAAAAATTTTAAATTTGGCGCTAAAATTGCACTAACAAGTATTTCTCATAGTTTTATTACACATCTACCATCAAACAAAACAAACTCAAGCGAAAGTGCATATGTAAGGTATCATCTTTTTACCCTCCCCTTACACTTAAGATGAACATTGTCCCCAATGTTCAAGTAAAGAATGTAAAAGTGAAAAAGTAAAGAGAATGAAATCAAATACTCCCCTGATTCGCTCGGTATGGATAATAGGGTGGCCAGGTTAAATCTTCCTCTAAGAAAACGAACAATCCAAGCTTCCCTTCTAGAATATAAATCATCTTCTTGTCATACATAACCTGTAAAACCTGACAAAATAGACAAGACAACCTCGCGTAAAATCGGCGGCATTCTATATAAGTTACTAAATCCTAGAAAACAAGATAAGATATAATGCTTGTGGAATGAAGTTTGCAGATTTCCTGGAGATTATAAAACTTAATAATTCACAAAAACCATAAGACTCCGTTAGAAAAACAAAACCGGTAAAATTTCCAGATTTTAACTCCTGACGCCGTCAAGAGTAAACCCCTGACGCCGTCAGAATTGACCTGCAGAAATCCTTATGTTAAGTTTCCGGAAAATTTCTGGAAAAACTTGGTCCTACTTCCTGGAAAATCCTGCAAAACTTCATTATGACTCAATACAAGCATTTGACTCTAACAAATACGAATACACATGTTCATTTAATATTGTGGAGAATCATGATCGGTTTGTTTCTTAAAAACATATTTGGGGTTTCCCCTTACACTTATCTTTTGCAAAAATACTTTTAGGTGGAGTTAAGACTAGGCCAAAACAACAAAGTAAAGTATTTCCACTATTTAGTTTAGAAACATGATCAACCAACAATAAAAATTAAAACATGCATACGGAAGCAAATAACAAACAAACAAATAAAATCACACAAGACATGGGTTGCCTCCCAAGAAGCGCTTTTCTTTATTTACGAGTCTTGTAGCTAGACTCACGGTCATGGGTTACTACGTGATCTCATCATTGGAAATGATATACCCCATATAGTTGCGATCATTACTGTTATGGTGGTAGTGCCTCAATCTGTCGATACTCGCAATCACCATCCCACCTAATCTGCTTCTCAAATTAGCTACCCCATCTTGGCTCACCCCTTCGATTGTGAATGGCCCATACCACCAAGGACTTGGTTTATCAGGTGGTATTGTTGTTTCTAAGTGTCTCAAGAGTACCAAGTTCCCTCCCTCAAATGGTACATGATTATCTATGGGTTGAGTATGTTCGAATTTGACCTGAACCTTATTGTTTTTGCTTCTCTCATTTTTGGCTTCCTTATAGCTTTTGATTCTTGCCTCCCATGCAAGAATTTTATTCTGAATACGAATGGGTGTCGTGTCAATGTTGTTTTTGATCTTTCTCCAACTCAAATTCTCATGCTTACTTCTTGGGGTCATGGGGAAGCTAATCTTTCTTTTTCCAGATTTAAGCTCGATCTTCCTACCTTCATATTTAATGACAGCCCTAGCGGTAGTGAGGAATGGTGACCCAAGGATTATTGGCATGCATCCATCCCCTTTATCATCGATGATCATAAAATCAACGGGGTACATGAATCCTGCGACATTAACTAATACGTCTTCTGCAATCCCTAGGGGATATATGTACGAGTGTCCAACGAGAGATAGCCTAACACGAGTAGGGGCTGGCATTTTTGACGTTAGTTGGATGTAAATAGTTAGGGGCATAAGATTTACTTCCGATCCTTGGTTGACGAAAGCACTAAGATGTTTCAAGTCCCCGATGCTTGTTGGTATCTCAAAGTTCCCACATGCCACCTGCTTAGTAGCTACCTTTTGTACCACTAGTCTTTCGAATACTGATCCTCCAGGTAGCGTATCATACTCATCTTTCACTTCTTCATCATTTTCAGAACCCTGATTGGGAGGTTGGTTACGCCCATCACCCTTAATCCAATTTTTTATGGTGTTTTCGTTTATATAATGTTTCAGGTAGTAGCTCAAAGGTTGGGACTCTGGCGGTTTTTCTAAGGTTTGTTTAGCAGGAGTTTCTACCTTCTCGTTATCTTTTTGGACGATGGTTATGGAGTTAACAAATTGGGTGGTGGGAGTGGCGCTTTCTTTCCTTAGTAGTATTCTTTCGGGGGTTCTCTGGTTGGCATACTCCTCTAATAGACTCATCATCTCATTCATTTTCTCCTGCATTTCCTCTTTTTGCTTATAAATTGCTTCCTCGAATCTAGCAAGCCGATCTGAATGAGTTGCCATATATTCTCTCATCCTAGCTTCGAATTCCGAACTAAGCTCTTTGGGAGGGGAACAAGGTGGGGCGTAGTTCTGAAAAGTCTCGGCGTTTTCTCTAGAGGGTGACTCAGATAATGGTGCCGAAGTCGGTTTTGAGACAGAATTGACAGTAGCCCGTCTAGGACTTAAAGGTCTCCTTTGTCTTTCCTGTAAATAGTCAACTTTTGCCTCAAGTTTGTATAGGAGTTCATCGAGGATTTCGGTGGTTCCTCCAGATGTCGAGATTGCATTGATGGCCGCTTCTATCGTATGTTTAAATTCCCACATCTCATGATTATTAACAGCGAGCTCTTCGATAATTGCCCAAGACTCCTCGGCGTTCTTATCACGCAATTTACCTCCCGCGGCCCTGTCGATGGTGCGCTTAGTGTGATAGTCAACATGGTCGTAGAAAATCTGGACTAATAACCAAAGGTTTATGCCATGATGAGGGATCTTGTGGAGGAGATCCTTAAAACGGGCCCAAGCCTCGTAGAAAGTTTCACCCCGCTGTTGTTCAAACATCAAAATGTCCCTTCTAAGCATTGCAGTCTTTTCCGGCGGGAAGAATTGGGTGAGGAGGCGATTGGCGAGATTATCCCATGTTGTGATGGATCCCGCGGGTAAACGCTCAAGCCATTGACTAGCTTGATCCCGTAGAGAGAATTGGAATAGGCGTAATCGGGTTGTCTCTCTAGTTTCAACACCTAGGTCTATGGAATCTACGATTTTGAGGAAGTCCTTAAGATGTTGGTTTGGATCTTCGGAACGAAGTCCATGGAATGCACATCCGCTTTGCACCAACCGGATGGTGTCGGATCGCAAGGGGGTCACATTGGCTCCGGTGAGCTCAATGGTGTTTCAGTAGCCTTGGTGGCTAGGTCGGGAGTACTCTCCTAAGGTTCGGGGCCTAAGGGGTTCTAATGGTGGGTTTTGTTGTGGTGGGATGACGGGTTCAAAGATGTTACCACCTTCTATGATGTCGGATGGTAAAGAGTTACGAACAAAGGTACAAAGAAATAGATAGACTAAAGAAACCTAGAAATAAAAATAAAATCTTACTAGAAAGGGATCTAGCAAGTAGACCTAATAAAAAGAAATTCTAACCTAGACAATAACTATTCCCCGGCAGCGGCGCCAAAAACTTGATGCGTGGGAATCGCAACAGGCTTTACCTCTCGAGGGATCTCGAGAAGCTTACAACCCCCACCAGGCAGTGTACCTGATCGTTGTAGTATAGTATAGTGACAAGTACCGGGGGATTGATCGTTCAGCTTAGGAATAGTGTCGCTAGGATTAGAAAGCCTAAATACTAGTTTTAAGGGTGAGGGATGATTATTTTTTTTATTTTTATATTTTATGGAAAGCAATTAAAATCTAGGGTTTGAAGGATTTGGGCGGAATTAGTTGCTAATCAACTAACCCAATACTAAGATGCAATCAAAATAAAATACTAAAATTGAAAATAAACTAATTAAGCTAAAGTTGTGAGCAGTAATTGGAGAAAATGTGTTTACTTAGATTTCACTACTCCCTAGACATCTTTTACACGTTAATTACTTGTTATAATTGCATGGATGACGGATCGTATTCCTTAATACCATTCATGGGGTGGCACACATAACTCCCCAATTCTATGAGCTCTTATCTCCTCCTACACCATGCCCAGCACAACTATAGGGATTGCAAACAGTGGCTCATGCATTAAATACAACCAATAAAGACCTAGTGCGCCTCGGTTCATGTTTCTTAAGACGTTCAAGCATGTTACCAAGTGGAGATCTGCCAGTTTTCTTAAGCCTAACATATAAATCACTCATCCAAGACAAAGATAAACAAGTAATCAACACATAATTAACATCTAGGTTTCATTAGATCTAAGCAAACACAAGATAGATCTAGCCTAGCATAATGGAATTAAGATAAGAACATGATATAGACAACCAACACATAGACATATTGATTGAATTAGAAGAACACTTATCTCAATTACAATGCAAGGTATCAAGGGTTTGGAACCCTTGAAAAACCTGTAAAAGTTGCACCAAAATCGTACTTAGGGTTTTTCCAAAACTTCTCTTCTTAATGTGTGAAGATTAGAAAACTATATATAGAAAAATAGGTCTGACGGCGTCAAGACAAACAATGTGACGCTGTCACCTCGCCGCCAAAACTCTTCTCGGACTGCCTAGATCTACTTCTGACGCCGTCAAGACTTATACACTTCCAGGCCGTCATGACTCTTTTACTCTTGACGCCCTTCCTACGTGACGCCGTCAAATCTGTTCTGGGTCGTCATGGAAATTCATGAGATTTGCTCTTGACGCCGTCAAGATTTTGCTCTTGACGCCGTCACCTACTGTTCCCAGCATGGAAAATTAAGACTTTGGCGTTTTCTTCACTTTTATGCTCCAAAAACGTCCGAATTGCTTCCTTTTCCAGATTTCTCTCCCAAAGTACCTAAAATCACAAAAGGAACGATTTAGGGCAATATTTGATCAAATAAATTTGGATTCGGGCTTAAATGACCCCCTAAAAATGGATCATTTTTCGCCTCATCAGCCCACGTCGTAGCTGGAGAGTTGCTTACTCTGTAGAGCCCTTTAGTGGACTTCTACGCCATAGCCAGTGGATGGGCTACGCCGTAGTCTTCATAAATTCCTTCTTACGGCATTGGTAGATGAACCTCTACGCCGTAATCTTCATAAAGCCTTGCTATGGCGTAGTTAGATGAACCTCTACGCCGTAGTGAGTGCAAAATCCATAATTTCCACATATTTGCTCCAAAGTCCTTCCATTTCTGTGTATGTTTGTTCTTTTACTCATCTTTACCCTGAAACCAAAATAGGAAGAAATAAGAGTTTATATTATTCATACAAATAGAAAAGATGAGCATTTTAGGGGGAAATTAACACTTAAATCATGGGTACTTGAACTCTACTTGCCCTCAACTAGACCTTATTAGAATAATTTTCATGAAGATATCCCCCAAGAGACTAGAGAATATGAATTTAAAAACTCCCTATGCTAGAATATATCAAAGCCGAAAACCTCACAAAATTGGAACAAACACTCACATCTCTCTCCTAATCTAAGTGTTAATTTCGGGGTGATCACTCAACGCACAATCATAGAATGTATTCTATCATAGGCTTGGCAGTTACACAAATCTCTACCACTAGAGCTAAGGTTGAAACAATTCTTAAAGGCAATATTGGGTGAACACATATAAGGCTTTTGGGTGTAGCGTTGTTACTAACATACTACAGCAAAGGCGACAAAGGCAATGGTACATGACCGGAAAGCCGGGCAAGACACCAATGACTGCTCAAATCCCTCACCTAAGCATGATTCACAACTAAAGGGTAGGATAAGACATGGGATGCACAATAATGGTGTAAAATGAAAAAGAAAGCAAATAATCTTAGCCTATAACCGATTTGCTACTACTTGCCGTTCATCCAAAGTCCAAGTTTCAAAACGCAAGAATTGGATCATGCAACAAGTGTGTGCCATTAGAGGACGTCATGATGGGCACCTCACTTGGTCTTCATGTTGGTGATTAAGAACCAACAGCTTAATTCTTCAAATATGACCGAAGTGGCCTCTTCGATACTAATTCCTTCAAAGCTCTTATTACGGTGCTATACAAGGTTGCACCAAAGATAACATATCTACATACGGAAATTCAATTTTTTTTCATAACTAATACAATAAACATATCCCCCCCACTTGGGATGAACAATACATGTACAATAGTGGGTTTTCTCATGATCTTCAATGATTTGTCTTCAACGTAGGTGTGATTCTTGAATCTCTTGACTTGAACCTCAAACTAGAACAAGTGGCAACTTCCCAACCATAAACTAAGACTACACGGTAGGCTAAGGTGTATAGGTGTATCGAAACAATATGGGTAAGAAACGAAAGGATAGGCTCAAAAGGGTGTATCTAGGGGTATCTTGCACTAAAGGTGAGTGCAACAAAAGGGTTTAACATGGTGGTCGAAGAGTCAATGTGACTAATCGATAAACACACACATAAAGGTTATTTGGGTGATAATCCTAAAATATTGCCTTCTTAAAAAGTTTCTTTCAAATGTATCAAGAAATCTAAATACACTACTCGTCGTCTATGGTTTCAAAATGATGTAAAAGCCAAGTTCTAAAGTTTACAAACTACCGGCACACTCATAATTTTGGTGGATTTGGGGTAAAACAGGGGAAATTGAAATAGGCTAAACATCACCATGGTATTAAGGGTTAATGTGCTCGGCTAAGATCTATTCTAGTTAGGTTCGGAAAAACATGTCAAAAGTTTTAAAATGGCATAATTTTTTTAAAATAAACTAGAAAAATGGGGCAAAATAAAGTTCAAGTAAATAATTCTACTCCCACCCCCTCCCCCCACCAGAGTTGTACAAAGTTCCGTTTGTACATAAAATAAAAATAAAGAGGAAAAGTAGAATTAGAACGAGAACTTCCCAGAAATTCGCTCTTGAAAATGATAGAAGGATCATGTTGAAAAACGTGCCTTCGCTTCGCCTAATGAGCAAACTTAAATTCCCTGGAATCACACAACTACCAAAAGCATAAAACCTAAAAAGAAAAATAAAATAAAAATAAAAACCTAACTCACTTTCGTAGGAATCACGGTTGCATTTAGCATATGCAACAAGCCTTTTAAACCACTTGGTGTCCCAAGTAGACGAGTGAAGTCTCGTGAGGGTTTACAGGGAACACACCCATAAAGTTCATTTAAAAACTAATACAAGTTTAAATAATGTTTTGTAAAATAAAAAGCATTTTTAAGGTTCAGAAGGTAGCTACGGTGTAGCTGAAATTTGGTGCTACGTCGTAGTTGCTAAATTTATCCAGAATGACACCTGGGTATTGCTACGGCATAGTCAATGGAGGAGCTACACCGTTGCAAAGATCTGGAGAACTTTTCTTGGAGCAAAAGTCCAAAAATTAGTTCCCTATAGCAATGCTTCCTCTAGTACCTGCAAATTATTAGTACAAAACATACTAAACCAACAAAATAAAGAAAAATAAAAGGAAAAGGATAATTCGGGTTGTCTCCCGAAAGAGCACTTTTGTTTATTATCGAGTCTTTAAGTTAGACTCACTGCCACGCCTTTCAAGTAGGTTGATGAAGGACTTGCCCACGCTCGTCCATCTCCTTCATTAGGTGATCTCTTATCCAAACGACATTTGTAGCGGTGTGTATCAGTCCTTCTTTACCTTGACTTTCGATCTTGGTGAACTTTTCGTCCGGTCCAATTGAATATCTTACCACCTCTACTTTTTTAGTAATAATAGGTGGAGGTTTCTTGTAGGGTATACCGAGCAATTTGCATCTTCGTTGCTCGTAAGCTTCATCGTCAGCATTAGTAAATCCATCATACCCTTGTAACTCAAGGTAATCAACTATTCCCTCAAGGTCATCATCATCTAATTCCGTGTCCTTATTCCAACCCTCATCGAGCCTTTCTTTAATTAACTTGAGGAGTTGCCTATCTCTATCTTCATCCGACTTCATCTCACAGTCTTCACTATCATCCGTGTCAGGCTCCTCGTTCTCCTCATCATCCATACCTTTTGAATGCTCCTTCCAAATCCGTTCTTTTGTTAAGGAGTCAGTTCTACCATATTTGATCTTTATCCAGTCATTAAAAGTGACTCCCTTAACCCACAGTAGCTCACACCTCTCACTATCATTTGTTGATGTCCAATAGTGAGATACATTCCCAATTCATTCCCTTGCACTTCCGCCATCGCATTCGTCCTCATATGGATTACATGATGCCCAAAATGATATTCCGTCATCATGGTGTATCCTAATTTTTTCACACCAATGCCTCTTACCATTATCTTCATTACTACTTATGGCTTCCTCATCTTTTACTTCATTGTTTGAGAAATAGTCATCAATCCGAATTTGATTGACTTCCTCCCAAATCTCCATCTTCCTGTCCCTATCAACTTTTCCATGGACGATTAATACCCATTCGTCAAAAGATATCGTTCCTCTCCATTTCAAATTTTTTCTAAATTGATCAAGAGGTGAACTCCATAAATGCTTGTTTCCTCATAGTCTTTCTTCATCACCTCCCCCGTCGCATAATCCCATGTTGGGGTCGCATGATGGCCAAAGATCGTAGGAGTTCCGATTATCTACCGGAATGGCAACACACCAGTGGTATTTCTTTTCAAGTGTGATAGGATATTTGGGTTGGCCATTACCTTGTTTATTGGTTGGAGGAGTCATCACAACTTTTAGCTCTTTGTTGTGGGCGGCTTTTTCTTCCGTAAAAAGTGTTTCCTCCTTAGGACATAAAATCATATTGCGGGATGCCTCAATCAGGTCAACCTTAGCTTGTTCATTCTGTTTCTTGGCATTATTTGTCAAGAGTTCTATCTTTGCTCCAAGGCTTTTGATGACTTCATCATGGCTTATAAGGCTCTTGTTAGTTGTCTCTTGGAAATTTTTTAGCCATTGATCTTGCTCTTCCTGCTTTTTTCTTGATTCTTCGAGGTACTTATTAATATTATCCTCGAAGCTTGATCTTCTTTCCCCATAAGGTTGTCGACTATATCCAAATGGCCCTGTATGATACCCGTTACCTTGGAATGGTCTACCTTCCCCATATTTAACTTCTTCTGTTTTTCCATTGCCCTCGTTCAAAGGGCAATCTTTAGACAAATGGGGTTCTTCACAAACCTCGCAACCAACTTGAATAGCGTGGACATTTTCTTGAAGCTTCTTCATGTCACGCCCCAAGCTTTCGAGTTTGTTGGTGATTAGGGTAATTCCATCCGAGTTTCCAGCAATGCTCCTACTACTTCCACCTTCATGCTACTTTTGAGAGTGGTCCGCCATATCTTCAATAGCCTTTAAGGCTTGAGCATGAGTCATTCCAGGGATTGGTCCCTGAGAGTCTAGCATTTGGCGGGTTGAGATGTTGATCCCTTTGTAGAAAATGTTGACCATTTGTTGCTTGTTGAGATCATGAGTAGGGCACTTGTACAAAAGATCATTGTACCTTTCCCAAGCTTGGTACAATGTTTCATCCCCGTCTTGCTTGAAGTTGTGAATGTCTTCAAGCTGTTTTGCCGTCCTTGAAGGAGGGCAATACCTTTGGATGAAATGTTTCTTCAAGAGAGCCCAAGTGTTCACCGTCCCTGCTGGTAACCTATCGATCCATCTCTTAGCTGCTCCGGTCAATGTCTTCGGGAATACTCTGAGCATTATCGCATCATGAGATACTCCCGGAATGTTGAACAAACTGACAATGTAAAGAACATTGTCAATGTGCTCGTGAGCATCTTCCATCTTGTTTCCTGAAAATGGGTCTTTCCTCAGTTCCTTTATGAATCGGTTCTTGATTTCGAACTGAACGTCATCCCCAATAGCTAGCCTAACCAAACCAGGCCCTTGCTCTTTTCGTGTAAGAGCCAAATATTCTTCAAGTGTGAGGTTATCAATGTCAATTTCTGCCATGGCACCTAAAACTTGAAAACAACCGTGAGTACTGAAAAGAAAATAAAACAAAAATTAAAAACTTAAATAAAATCCTAATAGCTCCCCGGCAATGGCGCCAAAAACTTGATGAAGGTTTTACTGACCAGGTTTTAATATTTATAATAGTCACGTTTACCAAAGGTCTACCTAATGCACTAACAGGCAGTGTACCCGGTCGTGTGTGGTATAACTAGTTGGTAAAGCCGAGGTCGTCCCAAGAACTAAGTGTATGGAGATTATCTAAGTTTCGTGTCACGTTTAAAAGGGGTTTTTGAGTTGAAAGATTAATTAAACTAATAAAACTAAATAATAAGACAAGTAAATAAAATAGAAGAAAATCAATAGAGAGAAATAGTGCTAACCTAATTATTAATCTTGTTATTATTCTGATTAGTTTCCTATAAGTGCATCCTATCATATCGTCTGGGGATTTAATTCATTTCGGATCAGAGGGTTAAATCACCTACGTCTATTTTACACCTTGTCCTATCCAAAACTATTGTAAAGCCTTGGGTTCATCGGTACGAAGATGTAAGAGTCATTAAGTGCCTCTACTAACATGGACAAGTCTAACGGATGCGGCATGGTCAGATCTTACACCCCTCTAACTCCGTTAAGCGAATAGCATTGGTAGGTGGTCCTAGGGTTAATTCGCACGTGTATGGTGATGTTGCTATCACCAAGTCACATCCATAGCGACTTTCTTCCTAGGGTTAATTCCACAAGTCTCTAGGGAACAACCAACGCTAAACACTATGGGAACTAGAGTGTCCCAAGACTCGCCATGAAAGTATTCAAACAATAGATAATAGATGCGTAGAAAACTAAATCAAAACAATAACAATTTCATAACTAGGCTAACACCAAGAGGTGTTTAGCCACTCATATTCATAATTTTAGTAAAATAAGATTGTATTATTACAAAAGTAAACATGAATCGAATACAAAACGAAGGAATGAATAAACTTATGATTGGTATGTGAATCCTCCCTTGGAAATGACTTCTATGAGTCTAGAACTTCGTTCCTCCTGCTCCCTGAGTTTCTCCCAACTTCTGTGTGGTGAAAAGTGAATGACTAAACTCGGAATTAGGGCTGGTATTTATAGGCCCGACTTCATTACGGCATAGCTAATTGGATTGCTACGCCGTAACCTTTGTAAATTTGTGTTACGCCGTAGCTTGATCAAGTGCTACGGGCGTACTGTCTTGATAAGATACTTTCTACGGCATAGTTGCTAGGGTTGCTATGCCGTAACTTCTTCCTTGGCCTTGTTAGTTCTTCACTGCCTCAAATTGGGGCCTACGTCGTAGCTGGAGAGTTGCTTACTTCGTAAAGCCCTTTAGTGGACTTCTACGCCGCAGCCAGTGGATGGGCTACGCCGTAGACATCATAAATTCTTTCTTACGGTGTAGGTAGATGAACCTCTACGTCGTAATCTTTATAAATCCTTGCTACGGCGTAGGTAGATGAACCTCTACACCGTAGTGAGTGCAGAATCCATAATTTCCACATATTTGCTCCAAAGTCCTTCCATTTCTGCATATGTTCGTTCTTTTACTCATCTTTACCCTGACCCCAAAATAGAAAGTGTTAATACATATATCGCCTAAAAACGTTATTTATATTTTACGATCTTTGCTAAGTTTTGTTAACGACAAAGTGTAAACTTTAACTTGTAGTAAAACGTGATTTTAGTGTTAGTCTTGTATAACTAGACTTTACATTTCATGTTAAACATAACGTTGTTATATTTCTTAATATAGAAATTGTAACATGACATCATGGCATGCATCATGTGCATTTATGGAAAGGTTGAGTATTTGACTTTCCATAAGACATCTTACACATTTTGGAAGGATTCTCACTTCATCTATTTTGTGTTGACTAGAAGCAACTTGATGTGACATTGCTAGATATGGAAAGATTTCTTGAAGTCTTTGACTGTCAGACCTGGCGGAACCCTGGGGGTACAAGGGCGGAACCCTTGTTTTGGTTCCGCCAGATCCGCCAGTGTACTGGTTTGGTTGGCTATAAATACCAAGCCACTTGCAAGGAATCTCTCATCACTTATAGTCATAATTTACACATATACTCTCATTTATCTTATCTAACTTAGTAGCAACTCACTTGTGTGATTCTCTTATGTAGAAAGGAAGTTCACAAGTTCATCCGAGAAGTTACAAGTATTCAACACAACGTTGCAATACTTGTTAGCTTAGCATTGTGTCAACTTAGCGTAGTTTACACTTCATTTGATTGTGTATATTAAGTAGTGATCGGTTAGTATTTTAGGCCTTAAAATACATAGTGTGATGGGAGTGGTTGTACCTTTTTAAAAGAACTCGACATCTAGCTTAGTGTCGGAAATAGTAGATAAGCGACGTTAGGTTGGTTCCACCTTGAACTAGGACCCAGTATTTAGCTTTGTACCGGATAAAGTGTAAGCGACGATTGTAAAGGTTTCTCCACCGGCGAAAGGAGCTTGTTGACTAGTGCTTGAAACTCTCGAGTTGGAAACTCGAGGTGTGGAGTAGGGCAAGGAAAAAGAGTCCTTGTAGCCAAACCACGATAAACAATCGTGTTGTGGTTTGATCGTTTCTTTCTTTATACTTGCATATTAATTATTGTTAATTAGCTAGATTCATTGATTACGCATAAAGCATTTCATAGATTGACAAGTTAAAAAGCGGTAAACTATTCAACTCCCCTTCTAGTTTTCCACAGTTGGCATCAGAGCCACGTTACTCAAGATATTTAAAATATATTGTATTTTAAAACTTGAATCGATCCATGGATTTTGAAAATCTCAAAGAAGGGAAATCTATTCAAAATCCACCACTATTTGAAAAAGAAAATTTTCTTGAATGCAAAAGCAAATTTGAAAACTATGTGAAATCAATTGATCAAGATATTTGGCATATTATTTCCATTGGTGATTTTAAACCAACAAAAACAAGTTTTGAAAATCAAGATGATTATCCTAAAGTTGATAAAAACACTAAAGCTAAGATAATGATTTATAAAGCTTTACCAAGGATTGAATATGAAAGAGTGTATTTTTGCCAAACGGCTAATGACAATTGGAAAAATATATTAAACTTTCATCAAGAAATATGTTAAGTCAAAAATGATCAATTTGATCTTACATATGAATTGGTAGTCTTAGAAAAACTAATCGATAGACATTTAGTTGAAATTAATTCATGTGCTATGAGTCTAAATGTTTTAAATGAAGGTATAAGTGAAGATAAAAACTTGTGTGAAGCTCAAAGAGGACTTGCTTACGAAGCATGGAGTGACACGGATGAAGATGAGGACGATCATCCAGTTTGTAGCTATGAATTTGATAAATCCACAAACAAGGTACAACTTGAAACCGAAACTTTTGTTTTGACACTTTCATTTTAGAATTCTCTAAACTAGAAAATGAATCTAAACATTTAAGTAACATGGACCTAAAAGCAATCTTTAACAATGAACAATCAAAATCTATTGAGAACAATTTTGAAATGGAAATCATATTGGAAGATAAAATGTCTAGACTTGAAAGTAATGTTGACATCGACCTAGAATGCAAAATATGTCAAGACTACAAACATGAAATTAAAAGACAAAATGAAAAAGGGAAAATGTTAGCTAAGTTTGAAGAAAGCTCAAAATCTCTTGAAAGATTGTTGAAAAGTCAAAAGTCACTTAGAGATAAAACCGGATTAGGGTTTAACTCAAATGCACCATCAACAAGTAAAACAAAGCAAGCAAAGTTTGATAAGCCTAGGAGAGAGATTTAAAAGTAACTCAATCTATAAATAGAAACTTAAGATAAAAAGGATTAAGGATATCATGTTCTATGCTTATCTAACCTCCTTGGATTCATGAGTATTTGAGTTTCCAAGCTTTCCTATAAGTCAAGATAAAATGCTTTATGATTATCTTCTTAGTAGCTTCTCTATGGAACTTAAAAGGTACGCGTTATTTCAATTTACCTATTGTTGTCTCATGTTGTTAGCATTATGATTTATTGGTGTAGTATTAGTAGTTTTTACCCTAAGTTGTTATTTCTTTAGTAAGTTACAACAAGGATTAGATCCTCTGTGATCAAAAGATTTCTACATTAAAATGAATAAGAGATATAAGGTGCTTCAGTTCTTTAAAATCTCGAAATAGACACGAGAAACTCTTGAGTGAGTCTCACTTAATACTTGTCTACAAGTGAGCTAACTAAGAATCTCCTAAGTGATAAGATGACCAATACTTTTGTGATGCTTACAAATTTCGTAAAACAAAACACTTCACAAATGTTTGTAATATAACATCTTTTAAGATTATACCTTATATTTTCAATCGTGCCTTAATTAGACCACTCTTTTAATAAAATTTCATATAGGACATACAAGGGTAATGAAGCACATTAGAATACGTTAGGATGATTGGGAGAAAAATGCATTATAATCATCAAGGATTTACACATCAAATTCGACCCATAGTCTTATGAAGATGTATCTCTTGAACATTCATAAATAACAAAACTCATATTGTTTTAAAGAAACCTAAAGTGTCGAGGAGTCGTTAACATTCAACGAAAGACCACCTCCTTCTAAGACATCACCTTTGGCAGATGATGACTTAGTCAAAAGTCCAACGATGATAAGACAAGAATGTTAAGAAAAATAACAAGGAAGATGAACTATTAAATATAGATGTCATACTCTAACTAGTGTCATAACATTAAGGACAAAAGTTCAAAATGAAAATAATATCCTTCATATTGTATCAAACATTAAATCAAGTAATATAGACAAGGTCATAAAACTTGAATCATGAGTCATAGTTGTGATTAAACAAATTTGATAAAAATAGTTTTTGGACATTAGTTTCGCAATCAAGGAGTTAAACAACAATTAAAACAAAATAGATCTTTCAAAATAGATAAAGAGGATGTAATGTTGATCTATGAAAGACTTTTTGATAACTTAAACAAGGAAGCTCCAAAAGCAAGGAATAATCGCTCAAAGGTATTCCTAGTTATTCACAAGTACACAATGACTAAGTTTTATATGACTTATCAAGAATGAGATTAGTAAATCCGTAGATAAAACTAGACATAGAGAAATGTTTGGAAGTTTACTTGTTCTCATAACAAATAGATCCAACATTATGTTTAGTACTTGTCTATTTGCTCATTTTAGAAAAGATCCTAATACTATTCATCCTAAAAGGACTGTTTGGATACATCAAAGGATACTACACATTTAGGGTTATGGTATCCCAAAGGAACGGGAATAGGAACCATAGTGTATGCCAACTCAGATTATGTCAGTAATTAAGTTGATAGAAAAAGCACAAGTGGTACTTGCACTTTTGATAAATACTTTCTTACCCAATGATTCTCTAAGAAGCTTAAGGCTCTCAAATTAGTATCGGGTGGAAAAGCATGTCAACAAGCTCCGTTAGAACAAGCAAACTCGTGTCGACAACGGAATTCCACTAATCAACATTTTCATCCTTTACTTCAACAAAGGAACCATCGACATAAATTAGAATCCAGCTCAACACCTTCGTACTAGATTTTTTTTATTCGTCATCGCTTCGTTCATGATAATGTTGTAAAAAGGAAAAGTTTCTATTAAGAAAATTTCCTTCTAAAACAACATGGTCAATAACCTTAAGTATCCTTCCATACAACAACCATTTGACCTTCTTAGAATTGAGCTAGCACTTACGGAACATACTTTGTAGGTTTGAACATTAGAGCAAAATCACAAAAATCAAAACAAATCATTTAAGCTTTTCTACTGCAGAACCAGCGGAACCCTTAGGCATAACGGGCGGAACCCTCTTTTTGGTTCCGCCTGGTCCGCAAATTCTGCAGATGGTTTTTACCTTAAATCATAAACCAAAGACTCCCTAACTCATAACTATAACTCATTGACTGCCACTATTCATTCATAAACATCATCACACACGAAAATTAGGGCTCTCTATCAAGTATCCCTCTTTCAATCATCATTGTAAATTTTCTTTATCCTAAATACATTTCTAATTCAAGCCTAGGATTTCCATTCATTTACAAAAAACTAAAATCTTAGGGTTTATGCATAAACTTGTTGATTCATGAAAAACCTTGGTTGTGAACTAAGCATACTTTTCATTAGTTAGGAATTGTATCCTTTTATTGTTATCATGATTTACCAAACACACCAAGTACATTCTCTTTTAGCTATTACTTCCCACAATTAGAACATAACCTTTCACCACATTGTTAAAACAAATGAAAAACATTATGAAAACATCATTTGCATAACATCTCTTGAATGTTAAAGAGGAAAGATAACCAATATGTGTTTTCAGGTACATTCAATTGAAGCTACACTAAATTAGGAGCGTTTGGGTTATCTTTTGTTTTATAACAAAAACTTGCATTATAAAATGTTTTGAACATTAAAAAGTGTCAAGATAACCGCGTCTCCACATTGTTGGCATATAGGAACACATTAGAACATCTACATTGTAAATGTCATTGATCTTAACTAAAGTATAAAATTTCATGCTTTCCAGGAATCAACATGCCTCCCGCAACATACTCCGATCACAAAGGCACCGTCAAGTATCTACCCAAACACCATATGACCAAAGGTCTTACTCCACACTGAGTCAATGTCTTTAAGGGGTTAGAGAAGCGTTATGTTCACGAGGGGAGAACCATTGATCTATCCTTCCTAGAAGGAAACTCCATTCGCCAAGACTTAGCTGCCATCAACTTTGATTGTCTCCTAGATATTGATGAGCCAATTTGTCCTAGGTTCATTCTAGAATTCTATGCTACTGTAGATCTCTCGAGTAATGAAGATGGTGAGATATCCGTGGAATTTTTCATCAATGAACACAAAACAGTTTTGTCTCTAGATAAATTTGCTAAAATCCTTGGTATTCCAAACAATGGCACTTGTCTTTACACGGACAAATGGCCAATCTCTACTCTAGACACCATTGAACAAGATCCCTCCTATGCCACTCCTCTTGTTAGCAAGGAAGTGCTTCGTGACCATCTCTTCATAAGAACTTCCATCACTAGGAAAAATCGTTCGGGAAGTGAAGTGAACAAAGACCCGTTTGGAATGGAACTTAATAAACTTAAACCTCAATTTAGGAAATGGGAAGAGGTTCTTATGGCTAATGTCATAAGTTCCATAGGAAATAGAGATCATGTGAACATATGTCTAAGTTATATGCTATTTAGTATCTCCACTAGACAACCCTTCAATTTGGCTTACTACGTGGCTAAAAGAATGGCCGATATACCTCTTAATGGAAAAACCGCTCTTCCGTATGGAATGCTCCTCACCCGTCTCTTTAGAGTCGTCTCACCTATTCCACCAAATATCCGGGGTGTTCGCCTTGATTATCCATTCATTCCTCACACTTTTTTTCCTCTTAGTAGTAAGAGAGTCTTTAAGACTCAAGGGAAACGCCTTCGTTCTCCTTCACCTTCATCCTCATCATCATCAATGAGCGAAGACGATGCTCTTCCAAGCTCTAAGTTAGCCCCTCTCGAGTATCTTGAAAACCTTCCCACCATAAAAAATGAGTCAGAAGAATCAAACAAACAAAGGGAATATTCAAGTGCTTTGGAAGGTATCTTGGAAAGCTCAAGAAAAGGATAGATCGCATGTGAGAATCTTGTTTAAGGAGCGTTTGGCATAATGAAGTTTTTAGAACTTTGTAGTCATTAAACTATGTGATTTATGTTGCTTTATGGTTTTATGTACTTCTATGCTCTATTTTTATTGTTAGACTATATATTGGTTTAACTATTTATGAAGAATGACGATATTTGAAATGTCGTCAAATTTTCTAGTTTATGAAATTTTTACTAAGTATAGCGAAATTCGCTAGCCCCTGGTAAAAGTCTAATGGTAAGAGTGTTTCCTTATTCATTTTTTGCATTTCCTAACCAGTTATACCTTAAACTTTATGTTCCAAGAGTTTTCGGAAAATTTGGAATTCGTCTTGACATTGAAAAACCTGGTCTGTCCAATTTTACTGGTCTGGCGGAACCAAATATTGGGTTCCACCAGTGCAATTTCTGAGTAAACCCAGTTTGGCCCAACGGATCAGACGGAACCCAAACAAGGGTTCCGCTTTTGATGTTGTAGGATTCCGCTAGTCACCTGCAGAAATTTTTTTCATTTTTCTAAATTTCACAATTTGTAAAACACCAAATCTTTTTCTTTAGTGAGAAACATCTTCCCTAACTTCCAAGAAACACATTAGGACCATTCTTACTCACTAGAACAATTAGGAAGCCATTTCCCGCCAAAATTCAAATTCAAAAATTATCAATCCAAGGAACCTTTCTTCATAAAGCAAGGAACCCTCCATAAGGTTCCTTGTAATCCATGGAGCTTACTAACTTTCCATGATCACATAGCATTTAGTACATAAGTTAGTCTTTCACTCCACCCTACTCCATTAGATTGACTTCCAATGACTTGACAAGTTCTTGGAACTCTTCCAAATGATTTGAAACCTCCAAATTTGTATGTAACAATATTAGATCCAAACACTCCTTTCCATAACATGTTCTTCCTATAAATTGACCAACACTCATACTTCAAATTCACACCATCACCATCACTTCTCTTAATCTTATAATTCTAGCTAACCAAAGTCTTGAGATGACTAAATCTAACACCTCATCCGAATCATCAAGATCTATTAGGAAAATCGCTAGGATTAGTGTAAAATCATGTTGCTTCAACAAAACCAACCAACCAAACTCATCATCATCAAGTGATTCATCACTCGACATTTCCTCACCCATCCAAGGTTCAAACTTCCTCAACCTTACTACTCAAACATCATCTCCAAAACCGTGTAATACTAACGTAATCACTACTCCGCCACCAACTAAAACACTAAGTGATCCAACACCACATTCGGCACCAAATCAACAATCAAAACATTCATCACCTCAATCACCAATATTAACACCAATGGAACTTTTCCAAACACCACCAACATCACCACATTCATTTTCGAAAACTTTAGAAGACCTACCAACTAGATCATCAAACCCACCACCTTTGCCACTTTTTGACACCATTGCTTAAATGGAAACCCAACAACAACCAAGAGAGCAATTAGATCATGAACCTCATCAACCATCATTGGTAGAGCGCTTGGCTTACCGATATGCTAGACCCTCAATTTTTCCACAAGATCAAGCTCATACACAACCACAATCATTGTTGTTCCACCCCACTTACAAAGACATTCATGATCCTCTTTACGGAGAACCAAGCTTCCGCCATTATGCTCAACAACAAGAACCACCACAAGAGCATTCCCAACACTTTGATTCTTCTCAACCATCCACATTTGCTCCATTAACCATTAATGATTCACCAACAACAAATGAAATTCCTCTTCCACCTAACTTTCCCCGCCATAATTGCGGACATTGTGAGAGAACCGCTCATATAAGTGAACGATGTCAAAAGGACATCCGTGAGCTGACATATGAAATGAGATTTATCCTAAACCACATTTTGGAGCGTCTAAATGACATCTCTCATCTACCTCAACACCCTTAGACCTTGTTTTAGAGGATGTTTCTCATTAAGGAATATGACAGTTTTTTTTTTTTTTAGAAGTAGGACTTTATGTTATTTTTTCCCTTTTTCTTTTTGTTTTTAAAAGTAGAATGTTATCCACCTCATTTCTAGTCTTTGACTTTCTAAAAGTTAAATTTTACATGAATTGAATTTCATTCTACTATGAGGTGTGCATTGTTGGTTGACCATTTAGGTTTTATGATTGTACTATACCTTGTTATGGTAACATATATCTTGTGTTTTAGACACTAACTTTATTTTGTAGGTTCAAAATCCATGTATCCTTACTTGGCACTCCATTTAGGGGGAGTATTGTCCAAGGGGGAGCACTTACATTATTCTGCTTCGCAACTCTTCTTTTTGTTTCGATAAAAAGGGGGAGAATTTATATTAAACTTGTTCTCATCCTTAAATCTTGCATATCATATCACATCACTCATGATATTGAGTAAAACAAGTTTAAAAACAAACTTTTAAATACTTAACACTAGAATTAGTGATTCACTTAAAAATAAAGTTTACGTTTTGTCATAACAAAAAGGGGGAGATTGTTAATACAAATATCTCCTAAAAACGTTATTTATATTTTATGATCTTTGCTAAGTTTTGTTAACGACAAAGTGTAAACTTTAGTTTGTAGTAAAACATGGTTTTAGTGTTAGTCTTGTATAACTAGACTTTACATTTCATGTTAAACATAACATTGTTATATTTCTTAATATAGAAATTGTAACACGATATCATGGCATGCATCATGTGCATTTATGAAAAGGTTGAGTATTTGACTTTCCATAAGACATCTTACACACTTTGGAAGGATTCTCACTTCATCTATTGTGTGTTGACTAGAAGTAACTCGATGTGACATTGCTAGATATGGAAAGATTTCTTGAAGTCTTTGACTGTCAGACCTGGCGGAACCTGGGGGGTACAAGGGCGAAACCCTTATTTTGGTTTCGCCAGATCTGCCAGTGTACTGGTTTGGTTGGCTATAAATACCAAGTCATTGCAAGAAATCCCTCATCACTTAGAGTCATAATTTACACATATACTCTCATTTATCTTATCTAACTCAATAGCAACTCACTTGTGTGATTCTCTTATGTAGAAAAGAAGTTCACAAGTTCATCCGAGAAGTTACAAGTATTCAACACAACGTTGCAAGACTTGTTAGCTTAGCATTATGTAAACTTAGTGTAGTTTACACTTCATTTGATTGTGTATATTCAGTAGTGATCGGTTAGTATTTTAGGCCTTAAAATACATAGGGTGACGGGAGTGGTTGTACCCTTGTAAAAGAACTCGATGTTGACATAAATAATGCATAAAAACATTTTTTTTTTGATATCTCTATGTTTTGACAATCACAAAATGTAAAATCATCAAACGTAAGATTACTACGTAAACAAGTATTAAGTTAGTTTATATCATTATATCCAACTTAATCACTTAAGGTATGGATAAACCAGTGTTTAATACATCTCATGATCAAAGGGGTATTTAATTAATTAATACAAAGTTTATTTAATTATATAAACATATTATATATTTTTGAAAAACACTTTTGGTAATAAAGAAAAATGTTTTAATCATACTAAATATATGATTTCAAAATTTTTAACCAAAATCAGTTAGTTTTTCACCAAATAAACTTTCCCCACTAAATGACAAGTTTTCTGGCCGTTACAGCTGGGCGGCCCCCTTAATTATAAGGGGCGGTCCCCTTAAAATTAAGGGGACCGGCCATGATTTAAGGGGACCGGCCAGGCTCCTGTGTCAGAAACTGTCAGAATTTTTCTCCTATAAATACCACCTTAAACCTGGAATTTTTCCCCACCTTTTGCACAATAATTTCAGATCTAAAACTCTCTAAACTTCTTCCAAAACCCTTTGATCATTTGATTACTAATCCTTGTTTCAAGTGATTTAATCCCATCTCATCCATCCTCATCCAAAGTGCAAAAGAAGAACACTCCTTCTACAACTAAGTTCAAGAAGCATTGAAGAGTAGTTGTGTATATTGTGTATATTATTTGGGAAGTTGTGTTGTGCTTGTAATTAGTAGTTTAGAAGAATTAAAAGTAGTGTAGGTAGAAGAATTTGTTTAGTAGTGAGGTAGTGTAGTTGTGAAGAAGATAGGTGTGAAGTAGATTGATGTGAAGAAGATTGGTGTGAAGAAGAAAGGTGTGAAGATGATAGGTGTGAAGTAGATTGGTGTGAAGAAGTTGTGACGTAGTTGTGGTGTGTAAATTGGTGTGTAAGGTTTTCTCCGCCATAAGGGAGTTTGTTGACATAGTGAAGAAAACTCTTGAGTAGGTGACTCAGGGAGTGGAGTAGGAACAAGGACGGTGACCTTGTAGCCGAACCACTATAAATCCTTGTGTTGTGGTTTGATCTCTCCAACTCTTTTCATTACTTACTTATTTACCTTTACTATATTAGCTTAGTTAGTTAGTTATTATATAGTTGTTCATATAGTGCAAGTATTGATATCACATAAACTAGAATCGAAGTTTTTAAAACAAACTTGTTTTTATAAATTATTTAAAATGACGTAAAACTATTCAACCCCCCTTCTAGTTTTCCACAATTGGTATCCGGAGCCACGTCTTGCAAGATCTTTAAAATATATTGTATTTTAAAACTTGTAACGATCTATGAAATCTGAAAAATATTTAGAAGGGCAATCTATGCAAAGACGACCACTATTTGAAAGTGATGGATTTTTATATTGGAAAAATCGATTCGAAACTTATGTGAAATCAAAAGATCTAGATCTTTGGCATGTTATTACCAATGGTGATTTTTTACCTATTCAAAATAACCCCGAAACAAAGAAAGATGAAATCGTACCTTTTGAAAAACAAAATAATGATTTGAAAAGAAAACTTGCTAAAAATAATGAAGTCAAAGATAATAATCAAGTCAAAAATAATAAAATAGATCTACTTGTTCAACAATATGAGCAATTCACGATTTCGTAAGAGGAATCAATTGATAATGCTTTCGCTAGATTTAACACTATCATTACAAGTTTAAAAGCACTTGATGAGAATTTTTCTAGTTAGAATTTTGTTAGGAAGTTTCTTAGGGCTCTTCACCTAAAATGGCGTGCTAAAGTGACGGTTATTGAAGAATCAAAAAATTTGTCAACGTTGCAACTTGATGAATTAATTGGAAATTTGAAAGTCTACGAAGCAATTATAAAGAAGGACTCCGAAATGTTAAAGGAAAATGAGAGCAAAGCAACTCAATCGCCTTGAAAGCTAGAAAGGAATTCAACAACGAAGATAGCTCATCTTCCGAAAGCGATGACAAAGAATATGCTATGGCCGTAAGAGATTTCAAGAAATTCTTCAAAAGACGAGGAAGATTCGTTAGACAACCACACGATGAAAGGAGAGCACCTCAAAAGAATAATGATGACAAGTATAGCAAGAATGAGAGAAAGTGTTTCAAGTGTGGTGATCCGAATCACCTCATTGGAAAATGTCCAATGATGACAAGAGATCAAAATCAAAGAGCATTTGTTGGAGGAGCCTGGAGTGATAGCGATGAAGATGAGAAAGAAATAACAAAGGAAGAAAAGTGTCTCATGGCAAAGTCATCAAGTGAGGTACGTTCCGAAACAGAATATTTTAGTGATAAAAATTTATCATTAGATGAAAAATATTTAGATAGTGAATACAATAGATTATGCAAACTAGAACAACAAGTAATGGCTAAAAACAAATCACTAAAATACATAAACAACCAATTAGAAAATGAAGTACTAGAACTAAAAATTAAAATACATCAACTTGAAAAAGGTAAAGAAATTTTTGAAGAATGTAAATCATCTCAAGAGCTTAAAAGTGAAAACAACAAACTTAGGGAGGAAATTTGTAAAATTGATAAATTTGAAAATAGTAGTAACTCACTTAGTAAAATTATAAGTATTCAAAGAGTATCCGGAGATAAAACCGGTTTAGGATTTAACTCAACCGAAGCTTCAACAAGTGAAATTAAAAATGTTAAATTTGAAAGTGAACTCAAGGAACTAAAACCTTCAAAATCTAATCCTAAGTATTTACTCATAAATGATAAGAAAATACCTCTTGCTAGGGATGAAGAAATAAACCCGTTTTATAAACCATCTTTAAAAACCGAAATAGGATCGTCTAAACCTAAAACAAGATCTAAAACTCCACCACCTAGGAAACCAAATAACTCTTATCCTAGACCTAAAATACCTCAACCAAGAGCAAACCAAAATAGACGAAACTTTAACAATAATCAACAAATGTGGAACTTCAATCCGTGGGGAATGTTTCCACCATATATGCACCCAAGTCAAATACAAAACATGTTCGGATCAAATAACTTTGGTCAAATGAGACAATGGGGACCAACGTAGAAAATTCGCCATTCAAACATGGAAACTTTAGTTGTCACCTCTTGTTCAGACTATTCCTTGAAGACTTTGAAGATTAACGCGTTGAAGACGAAAGGTACACATTTCCTTTTATTTCCTTGTCAAGAAATGCATGCTTAGTTTAGTATCTAGTTTTTATGTGATTTTGTTTGGCTTATTGTTTCCTCTAGATTTTATATCTATACATATATTTATATATACTTATCTAATTATAATATATATATATATATATATATATATATATATATATATATATATATATATATATATATATATATATATATATATACTTAGCTATATCTATGATCATATAACCTAGAAAATTCATTTGTTGATTTTCTAGAACTAGAAATTGTTCATTTACGAACCTTTTCTTTCCCCCATTTGCCTTATTGAACTTTAATGTTCAACAACACTCGTGCTGATGTAGAGAGATGAGTAAAAAAAAAATCTATGAATGAAACAAACTCCTGTCTTCCGTTGCATACATCTCCCTCCTATATTCTCGTCTTAAAAGCCATACTATATATATATATATATATATATATATATATATATATATATATATATATATATATATATATATATATATATATATATATAAACCTTCCACAACTCTCTCGTCCACTTGACAACTTGATAAATTTCATCCGAAATGATCAAGAAATTTTAATTGACGAAATGTCAAGTAAAAGTGTCAAGTAATTCCTTTCGTGCGAATACTCTACAATGTATTTTTGATTAAATATAAATCTAATATATATACAAATATTTTCTTGTTCTTTCCAGAAACCAAAACCTCGAAAAATCAAAGTTTGGAGGGCGGCCCCCTTAATGTTAAGGGGACCGGCAGCCAAATGAAGGGCGGCCCCCTTAATGTTTAAGGGGGCCGGCCATCTGATAGTTCCAACCCGTTTTCCTCTTGTTTCTTTTGCCAAACACTCAACTTTTTTCAACACCCCTTCCTCTGCTACTGCTGTGACGAAAAACCTTACCCCAAAAACACCTAAAACCACTTCCAAATCATATAAGTCGGGTTAATTTGCAAAGGGCAAATTCATCTAACACAATCACCATTACATATTGTAAGTTTTTCATAACACATTTCATCTAATTCCATCTAATTTGGTCAAACTCAAGATTATGTATGTTTTGATAATTTTCTCAAATTCATAATTCCGTTCGAATTGGGTCTAAAATTTCCATAACTAAATGCTTCCCTTAGGATTAGGATGCTAAATTAACACTAGAAACTAGTAATTATAAACCCTCTTGTCGAAAATTTTTTTTTGAAAAATTTCATACATTCTTTTTCAAAATTTTTGGTAAACACATTGTTGAATAATGCTATAAAAACTTGTTAAAACCAATCACATTATATTTTTATAACTTGTAAAACATGAAACTATATTTCTCGACTAAGTAAAAATATTTTTATACACGATAAGAGGTGTTTGGATTATGTCCAAATAATGTCGAAATTAAGTCGTTATAATTTTTATAAAACTTTGTCAAAATTATATACCTAAAACTTGTAATTCGGACTTGTCAAGATATATAATTCATATATATATTGACATACTTGTAGTGTAAGTGTCTAGTTAAGGAAGCGTTTGGTTTAGTACGAAAAATGACATTTTTGAGCCAAAATATAAACCATCTTTTTCGAAAACTAATCACATGCATAAGAAACTTGTAAGAAATGGCTAGTTTTACAACCTAATGTAAACCTAGTAAATTTCATGATATATTAAGATGTTTAAAAGGGCGTTTGGATTTGTCCATAACTACTTACTAAACATCATAAAATATATCTAGAACGAGTTAAAAATAATATTAAGGAACATGGTAAACTACTTCCTAGGATTATCGTCGAAGTATGTTTAGGTTCCAACATAAGTCTTAACAATATATACACTTTTATTCTTCTTTATATTTGTTTTGGTCTTTTGTATTGTTGTTGTGTTTAGGTAAAAATGCCAAAAGCGACTACCGAAGATCTTTCCCACACTAAAAACTACATTCCCAAAGTTTCCCAACTCCCTACTACATCTCCTTCTATTGGACGTATATATCGTGAAATTAAATATAGAAACGTTCATGAGGGACATGTAGTAGATCTAGCTTTTGCTCAATCCGACTATATTACTCGCTTATTCACAAGCATCAACCTCAATTGCCTCTTTGAAATCAACGAACCAATCGTTCCTCGTTTCATAGTCGATTTCTATAGCCAATTCACCGTTCAAACCAATGATCTTGGTGCCATCACCATCTCCTTCATGATCCAAAATGAATTTATCACCTTAACTCTCGAACAATTTGATCAAATCCTCCAAATTCCTTTTAGAGGTCAAGCCGTTTTCACAAACGAGTGGGACCTCGAATCTCTACATCGTTGTCGACCAACCTTTGGTCCTTATCTCTCCGACATCCCTTATCCCGACGAAATTCGTCAAATCCTTGGTGTGGAGCGTGCCAATACGACCCGAAAAATAAAATCCAAAAACGTCCAAATCTCTTCATACCAACTTCGCCTCAAGGAATTAGGCCCCCACATGAAGCGTTGGGAAGAACTCATTCGTGAGAATGCGTTCGGTACTGGAGGTCACCGGGACCATCACCCGGCGTGGCTTGCTCAAATGTTGTATTGTATCGCTGTCGAAAATCCGTACAATTTGGCCTACTACTTTATCAAACGGATTGAGTGTGCTAGAAGAACTCCCGAAGCCAATCTTCCATATGGAACTTACTCGTCTCTATCGTCATGTTATCGAGTACTACCCCGATCTTGACAATAGCATCTATGAGTCCATCTATCCCACCTTACGTCCTCTCGCTCTAAAACAAGCTCGACGAACTCGAAGTGACAAGGGAAAATCTCGTCGTCATAGTTTTCACGGATCATCTTCTAGACAAGACGATGACGATGAGGAGGAAAACATCCATGATGCTAGTACCCCTTCGTTTTCCGAGTTCGTTGATAATTTAGAGGATATTGACTATCCCGAGTATTCAACCCCATCTCCTAGCGATCAAACCAACGAAGTACTTCATGAGCGAACAACCGAGATGCTTAGACGGCAAAAGAGTTTGCATGAAGAAGTTAGAGGTGGCTTCAAATCCATCGGGAAGACATTGAAGGGTATCTTCGGGAAGAAAAAGAGATGATGTGCTTAGATTATGTTTGTTGAACAATATTTTTATGTCTCTTGATTGTGGATTTTTTTTGTGTGCTAATTGTCCGAAGTATAGTCGGAAGTACTTGTTATTTTCTTGGATAATTGTTTGGATATTTGATTAGGATGTTAACTTGCTTATTTATGTTTAATATATGCTTATGAATGCATGCTTTATTACTTAATCTATATATATGCTTGCATGATTAGTTTATGTATATATATATATATATATATATATATATATATATATATATATATATATATATATATATATATATATATATATATATATATATATATATATATATATATATATATATATATATGACATGTATGCTTCCTAGTAGACCAAAACAAATTTGAAATGTCCAAATAGAGCTTGCTGCAAAAACAAAACAGAATATAACATTTTTCCAGAAAATTTTTGAAAAATTTTGATTTCTGGGTCGTCAGATGGGCGGCCCCCTTAATTCATAAGGGGCGGCCCCCTTAAATTTAAGGGGACCGGCCTCCATTTAAAGGGACTGGCCATCTGGAACAGTTTTTACACTATTTTCTTTTGCACCTTGTGATCCCTTTTGCTAGTCCCAGCTACCATTTCCCTTAAAAACTAAACTGATTTTGGAATCTAACAATACAATTTCAAATTTATTCTACTTCTAAACATGTTTTCATACTATATAATCCCCATGCATGTTTAATTCACATTCCATCATCCTCAACCTTCATCAAACCTCATCCTTTTATCATGTCATCACCAAGAACCACCTACTCAAACAATGCCAAGAAACAAAAACTTGTCATTATTCCACCAAAACAACTATTCATTGACCTCACAAATGAAGACAACACCACCCCATCACCACCACCTCAATGCTCATCTCCTAGTGCACCAAATGCACCTTCCAAAACACCATCAACAAATGGAACCTCTACTTCTTCCATACCATCCACTTCATCCATAAATGACTACATCAACACCCACTTGTCTCCTCCAACAATAGATCAACCATCCCAACCCACAAATGAAAACACAACTCTTGCACTAACCCTCTCATTATCACCATTAACACCTCTTGATGCACACTTCTCATCTTCCCCTATAAATCCACCAACCTATAACCCCGTCCCATGGAGCTTACTTGAAGCTCATGGAGACACTTGCCTTTGTTGCATCCACAACCGAACAATTGTGTTCAGACTAAGAGATGAGATGCAATACATGTTTTCACACATTGAAAACTTGTTGCATCAACCACCAACAACAAACACAACTCCTCCACCACCATCAACAAACACTCCTCCACCATCACCGTCTCCATGTTCACCATCCATTCCTCCCAATTAAACATGCTTGGTGTTTTGCAAATAAAATTGTCTTAAACCATTTTGGATGGCAAGCTCTAGAGAGGACTTTCATGTTAGAGCTTTGGTTTATTTTATTTATGATTGTAAGCCTTCAAGGCTTTTCTTATTTGAACTACTTGTTGATGTAATGATTGTTGTAACCTTTTTAATTTGATCAATGATTATGGTTATATTTAGTTTCTACTCTTGCATGTTATATACATATATATGTTGCGTGTCCACTAAATATATTTTGCAAGAATTCCATATCTCGATTTCTTTTTAACCTCAAAACGAGGGGGAGTATACATCAAGAGGGAGCTACAATAAAATCGGGATAACCTTTTTGATGCTAACAAAAAGGGGGAAAATTGATATAAACTCACAATAATACTTGTATATATATACTAATTTTTGCTTAATGAGTTTAGATTTTGTAATCATCAAAAAGGGGGAGATTGTTGACATAAATAATGCATAAAAACGTTATTTATTTTTTTCGATATCTCTATGTTTTGACGATCACAAAATGTAAAATCATCAAACGTAAGATTACTACGTAAACAAGTATTAAGTTAGTTTATATCATTATATCCAATTTAATTACTTAAGGTATGGATAAGCAAGTGTTTAATACATCTCATGATCAAAGGGGTATTTAATTAATTAATACAAAGTTTATTTAATTATATAAACATATTATATATTTTTGAAAAACACTTTTGGTAATAAAGAAAAATGTTTTAATCATACTAAATATATGATTTCAAATTTTTAACCAAAATCAGTTAGTTTTTCACCAAATAAACTTTCCCCACTAAATGACAAGTTTTCTGGCCGTTACAGTTAGGCGGCCCCCTTAATTATAAGGGGCGGTCCCCTTAAAATTAAGGGGACCGGCCATAATTTAAGGGGACCGGCCAGGCTCCTGTGTCAGAAACTGTCAGAATTTTTCTCCTATAAATACCACCTTAAACCTGGAATTTTTCTCCACCTTTTGCACAATAATTTCAGATCTAAAACTCTCTAAACTTCTTCCAAAACCCTTTGATCATTTGATTACTAATCCTTGTTTCAAGTGATTTAATCCCATCTCATCCGTCCTCATCCAAAGTGCAAAAGAAGAACACTCCTTCTACAACTAAGTTCAAGAAGCATTGAAGAGTAGTTGTGTATATTATTTGTGAAGTTGTGTTGTGCTTGTAATTAGTAGTTTAGAAGAATTAAAAGTAGTGTAGGTAGAAGAAGTTGTTTAGTAGTGAAGTAGTGTAGTTGTGAAGAAGATAGGTGTGAAGTAGATCGATGTGAAGAAGATTGGTGTGAAAAAGAAAGGTGTGAAGACGATAGGTGTGAAGTAGATTGGTGTGAAGAAGTTGTATAGAAGTTGTGATCAAGTTGTGACATAGTTGTGGTGTGTAAATTGGTGTGTAAGGTTTTCTCTGCCATAAGGGAGTTTGTTGACATAGAGAAGAAAACTCTCAAGTAGGTAACTCGGGGAGTGGAGTAGGAACAAGGAAGGTGACCTTGTAGCCGAACAACTATAAATCCTTGTGTTGTGGTTTGATCTCTCCAACTCTTTTCATTACTTACTTATTTACCTTTACTATATTAGCTTAGTTAGTTAGTTATTGTATAGTTGTTCATATAGTGCAAGTATCGATATCACATAAACAAGAATCGAAGCTTTTAAAACAAACTTGTTTTCATAAATTATTTAAAAGGACGTAAAACTATTCAACCCCCCTTCTAGTTTTCCACACTCGACATCTAGCTTAGTTTCGGAAATAGTAGATTGGCGACGTTAGGTTGGTTCCACCTTGAACTAGGACCTGGTATTTAGCTTTGTACCGGATAAAGTGTAAGCGACGATTGTAAAGGTTTCTCCACCGGTGAAAGGATCTTGTTGACTAGTGCTTGAAACTCTCGAGTTGGAAACTCGAGGCGTGGAATAGAGCAAGAAAAAAGAGTCCTTGTAGCCAAACCACGATAAACAATCATGTTGTGGTTTAATCATTTCTTTCTTTATACTTCCATATTAATTATTGTTAATTAGCTAGATTCGTTGATTACACGTAAAGCATTTCATAGATTGACAAGTTAAAAAGCGGTAAACTATTCAACCCCCTTCTAGTTTTCCACAGGAAGAAATAAGAGTATATATTCTTCATATAAATAGAAAAGATGAGCATTTTAGGGGGAAATTAACACTTAAATCATGGGTAAATTTGACATCATCATGTATACTAGAAGAAAACCTGACATTTGATAAAAATGTTTCTGTATCGATTTTAAATCACGATTTTGACCATTTTTTGTTCCAAACCATCAAAAGTGTAAAACACGAAAGTTGTCCGGAATGATGTTCTACATCAAGACTCGTTAGATTTTAACCTGAAAATGCAAAACAAGGGATGTTTACTACAAAAACTTAAGCGATTTTTGACTAAATTCAAAACTTATAAACTTATAGACTCTTGTAAATTTATAACTTGTGTAAATCATCAAACTTATCTGAAAAAATAGACAAAAACGGAAAAAAATATATGAAAACGAATTAAAATGTATGAAAACATGAAAAAACTAACGAAAACATGTAAAACGGACGAAAACAGATAAAAACGTGAGAAAAATGGATGAAAACGTTTAAAAACGTATGAAAATGTGAAAAAAAGATATGAAACCGTGTAAAAACGGACGACGACGGATAAAAACGTTAGAAAACAAATAAGAACGTTTAAAAACGGAGGAAAGCGGATAAAAACGTATGAAAACGAATTAAAATGTATGAAAACGTGAAAAAACTGAAGAAAACATGTAAAACGAATGAAAATAGATAAAAACGTGAGAAAACGAGCGAAAATGTTTAAAAACGGATAAAACGTATGAAAATGTGATATAAACGGATGAAAAAAGTGTAAAAACAGACGAAGAAGGATAAAAATGTTTGAAAACAAACAAAAACGTTTAAAAACGAAGGAAAGCGGATAAAAACGTATGAAAACGTGAAAATAAACGGACGAAAACGTGTAAGTGCGGACGAAAACATGTAAATGCGGACGAAAACGTGTAAAATCGGATGAAAACGGATAATAGCGGACGAAAAAGTAAGAAAAATGGACAAAAATGGACGAAAACGAAAAAAAAAAAAAAAAAAACTCTCGAATTTCGAATTTCCGTTAAAAGACTAACGGTCGTTGTATAAAAGACTAACGATGCAAATATTGTTAGTATAAAGGAGTAAAGGTGAAAATAGTAAACGGTCGTTAGTCACCAGGTACACAGAATAATAGACGGTCGAAAGTTTGTTACTTTTTTAGAAAAAAAAAGATCACTACACAGAATTAGAAATAGTGACAAGTTCACTACATTTTAGTGGTATTTTCCCTTTACTTTTCTTGTTATTTTTATTTTCTTGTTTTTAGTTTAATTTGTAGTTTGGGTTAGTTGATTAGCAACTAATTCCGCCTTCTCTTCCAAAACTCGAGATTTTTAATTGCTTTCATAAAATATAAAATATAAAAAGAATCATCCATCACCTTTAGACCTAGTTGACGTATACTTCAATCCTAACAACACTATTCCCCTAGAGAACCGATCCCCTGGACATACCACATACTACACAACAACGATCAGGTATATTGCCTGGAGGATTGCAAAATCTCTCAAGATCCCTTGAGAGGTAAAACATTTTGCGAGGTTGTTGGGTCAATATTTTACCCAAATATTACCCACAAATATTTGAACATAAAATAGCCAAATCACTCACTGAATAAAATAGTAAATTGCTATTTCAGTGAGTGACATTTAACCTTTAACACAAACAAGTCACTAAGTGCATAGTCACTCAGTGAGTTACCTTCAGGATGTTCAGATCGGGTCTAAAAAGAAAGACTCGATCATTCAGTGAGGCGGTACTCAGTGAATGATCCATGAGCAAAGAAGAAGGTAATGGAGTTAGTGAGTGATGACAATAACTCACTAACTCTCTGAAGCTATCTCTACAACATACTGATAATTATATGCAGCAACTTCCAAAAGGAGAAGTCAAACCAAGTACAAGTAATTGCCAAAGAAGTTGGAATATTTTCTATGACACCTCAAAAGGATGTTTGTTCTATTCCAAAAAATGATGAGGAAGGGGACCACTAAGAAATGGATGACAACTCATCATCACATGTTGGCTTTGTACTTTGTACCTATATATATATATATGTCTTGTATGTTACAAGGGATAGTTGAGAATTCTAAAATGTAATACTTAGTATTAGTTGATAGGATTCCCCTCTCATTGAATCTCAAGCTTAGCCTGGATCAATGAGAGTTCATTGTCATTCTAATGGGGATAATATACCAAAATTATCCCCATCAAGAAGCTGAAGATGTTATCATGTAGTCTAGTTGGTATTGAGTAATCTTGTAAACTTTTATTCATTATTCTTAATGAAGTTATTATTTATGTTTATCAAGATTTTACTCAATTTCATGGGCCAACAAGTGGTATCAGAGCGGGTGAATTTTTCTCTAATCCAGATCCGTTCATGATTACATGATAACATTCAGCTGTGTTAATATTAGTGTGAAATCTTCAAAAGTTGCTACTGGTGTTACAACTTTTGAGGGGGAGAAGCACACTGAACTTTGGCAAGAATGACAAAATAACACATCATTACCCACCACACAAACCTGATCTTAACCCACACCCACCACTCAAAAATCTAATTGATTAATATTAATCAGTCACACACACCCGCACCACAAAAATCTAATCATCTTCAAAAAAAAACCACACCCACCACATAAACCTTATCTACACACACCACAACAAATCCCTAAGCTATACTTACACAACCCGTTACACACAAAAAATCAACTCTCACAAAAAAACCCAGATCCGGCGACACCATCTGGTATCTCCGACAACTGGAGCAGAGTCAACCATCAACAATCAATAACTCCCAAATCCCTACCAAAAACCGACACCACACAAATCTAATCCACACATATACATCAAAAAATCCCATCAAAATCCTATCCAAAAACCCTAATCGAGAACCATATCCAAAACACAAATCACAAATCAAGATCTATTCATAAATACAAATCTCAAATATTGGTGAACAAATCGTATCATCAATTATAGAGGGAGAAAACCCAGTCGATCTACAAACACATAAGAAAACCATTTTCAAAACCCACTTTGATAATGATGGTAAGAATGAAGACGGGTCTGAAAAACTGAAGTGGTAAAAGGTTTGATGTGGGATTGTATTTGGATTTGCGGACTGAAGATTTTAGGATTAAATGGAATTTTGGGCTGTGTTAATAGTGGTTTTCGGGGCTGAACTTGAGACATGAAGTGTGTTGATTTAGATATGTTTTCGGGCTGAGCTTATCAGGGAGTATTTCAGTTTGTTATGGTGACAACAAACTGAGATGTAGGTGCCTGAGATCCATGGGATTATACTTCAGTTTGCAAACACAAGACTAAAGATTAACTGGCATGACCCTGGTGGTGTCAGTGAGTAGTGATAGATTGGTCATTAAAATATGATGACTGATCAAATCTATCACATTTCTTATTTCAGGGTGTGATGAAGAGTATAGTGTAACACCCCGATTTTTAAATAAAATAGTAACGGAATTAATAATATAAGTAGTTGGGACTTGGCAACTAATATGAGATATATAGTTCGGATTCTGTTTGCAACACGATTTTACTATGAGGGCTAAATGTGACAAATAGCCAAACTATAAAAAAAAAGATCAAGCTATATTTTATACTTAATAAAAGTCGGTTCAGGGGATGATTATCCCTCCCTCCCTCATTTCACGATTCAAAAAAAAAAAAAAAAAAAAAAAAAAAAAAAAAAAAAAAAAAAAAAAAAACAGCAGGAAGAAAATACTTTCTTCACTTTGAAGAATTCTTTACATATCATGATCTCTACCAATTTCTATCAAGGATTAAGCATGATTAAGCAAGGGTTATAAGGGTTTAACATGGTATGAATGATTAAGGAGCTTCAAGTGATTTCATGTTCTTCCTTAATTCAAGGTAAGTAGTGAATTATATGTTTAAACATGAATATAAGCTATGAGGTTATGGTTAGCAAGTGTTATACATGATTATGTGATGAATTCAAGAATTCATGGTTTATGATTCAAGGGTTATGCATATGATCATTAGGGTTTATGATGGGATTATGTTAATGATCATGTTAGAGTGTTTAGGAGGTGTTTATGTTGATTATTTAGTTGAACCAAACACCCCTTTATATGATATATGATGTTAAACAAGTTGCTGAAATTTTCAGCAATGATTAGTCGTGTTTGGAAAATCATATAAAATCGATGGTAGCTCGTATTGAATCATGGCCGGACTTTCTGGAAAGCCTAATGAGTATACTTCAATCCTATGCTTTAAGTTTTGGCATATTTAGTACTTAAATTGGTCTCAAACGCGATTTAGTACAGCAAGGGCTGATCCTAAAACGTGCAGCAAACCGAACTTTAAAAATTCATACCGAATAAACCGTAGCTCCGTTGGGAGCGTGCCATACCTTTTCGGAAAGGGAAAATTAGCCTCATGACCTGGTTATGTAGTTAAATCGGTCAAAATGATGTATTTGCAGGCTATTGTAGAAAATCAGCAAACACCTTGTTTAGTGTTTTGATGATTATGACATGATATGATGTTTTTGCAAGTCCCGGGTGATTATATGCTATGATAGCTTATGTTCTCAGCCTATATGATTATAATTCATGTTATGAAAGTGTAGAACCAAGTGAAAAGACTTTGTTAGCTTAGCTCGAGTTCGCGAGCATAGTAATTCATGTTTGGCGAGATTTATGCCATAACTAGTTTATGAGTTCATGCATTATAGTTAGTTTATGTGTGCTTAGTTGCACTTATATTTGGACTATCATGTTATATTCATGCCTAGTTGTTACGTGTTAACATTATACGTGTGCATCTATCATGATATAGGTGTTCGAGGCATATTCAGAATCATTCATCTTGCATTATACGGCCAGGTGAGTAACGGATTTTCAGTTAACATGTTTAATAGATTAAGCATGTTTAGTGTGTGTATATATATATATATATATATATATATATATATATATATATATATATATATCTCAAGTATTACGTAAGTTATGTATGTATCATGTAAGTTATGTATCATGTTGACCCGTGTGGTCATATTTAGTATCATGTCGACCCGTGAGGTCATATTAGTATCATGTTGACCCGTGTGGTCATATTTAGTATCATGTCGACCCGTGAGATCATATTAGTATCATGTTGACCCGTGTGGTCATATTTAGTATCATGTCGACCCGTGAGGTCATATTAGTATCATGTTGACCCGTGAGGTCATATAAAGTATCAAGTTGACCCGTTGGGTTATATTAAGTATCATGTTGACCTTTTTGGTCATATAAAGTATCAAGTTGACCCGTTGGGTCATATTAACTATCATGTTGATCTGTTGGTCAAATTAAGTATCAAGTTGACCCGTTGGGTCATATTCAGTATCATGTTGACATGTTTGGTCATATTAAGCATCAAGTTGACCCAAGTTGACCCGTTTGGTCATATTAAGCACAAGTTGACTCGTTTGGTCATATTAAGCATCAAGTTGACCTGTTTGGTCATATTAAATGTCATGTTGATCCGTTTGGTCATATTCAACTGTCATGTTGATCTGTTTGTCATATTAACTGTCATGTTGACCAGTTTGGTCATATTCATTATCATGTTGACCTGTTTGGCCATATTCAGTATAAAGTAGACCTGATTGGTCTTATTCAGTAGTATGTCGTGGCTCAACCTCAGTATACGCCATAGCGATAGCGATCTCAAAATTATACTTATAGTAGTTCAGCTTTATATTATAGTACAGCTGTAGTATATTAAGTTACATCTCAACCTTGTTTTATGTCATAGTACAATTTTAGTAATTAATTCAGTTTTAGTATCATGTCTTAGTTTAACCTCGTGACCATATTATTGCTCAGTTTCTATATTCAGCTTGGTCTCAGCTCCAGCTCAGCTTAGTATCATGTTGTAGTCAAGCACAAGTATTTAGCTTAATCTTAATTTATATATGAATGTTATATGCGTTTAGTAATGTGTGCAAGGTGCTTTATGCACTTTTAGCCTGCGATGCGTTTATATATGCATGTCATTCTATAAGTATATAGTCAGTTATGTGATCACACATGTGTTCCAGACAAAGTTGGAACTTAGACCTCCTTAGTGGAGAATCGAGCCTTAGAATAGTAAATATTCCAAAATCGGAACTCAGACATCCTGTATGGATGATTAACATGTTTATATGGCTCGTCAGCTATGTATTCAGTCAGTTATGCATTCAGTCACTCAGCCAGTATAGTACTATAAGTACTCATCCAGTATGTGCTTATGCACTCAGCCAATATAGTACTATAAGTACTCAGCCAGTATGTGCTTATGCACTCAGTTAGTATGTGTTTTACACACTCAGTATGTTTATGTACTCAGTCAGTAACATGGTGTATCATGTATTTAATCAGTTAGTGTCGTGCTTATGCACTTAGTCAATATTATGATTCATGTAGTCAGAATAGTACTATGTATACTTATTCAGCATCATGCTTATGTTCAGTTTATGATTTAATACAGTTCCGTTATCTCACTAAGTCTTATAGACTTACCGTTCTCAGTTTATATTTTTGTAGGTATGCAAGATGAGATCATGTACATTCTAAATGGGGCATAATGGGTTAAAATGGTGTAGCTCGCGGGTTAGGTAATGAGCTTCTCATTTCCATCATTTGTTATCAGTTTGGAATGCCCCTAAATCAAGGACCAACTTCTTTACCAAATTTAATGAGTCATTGTTATGTATTTTGCAAAGTTTAGTATTTTAACGGGACGTTTGGAATAAGCCCGTATGATGTAGAAAATACGCTTTCGCTAGTTTTATCAATGTATACAGTTTACAGATTTATATAAATAATAAAAAAAAAATGGGAGTTTCATATAGGTTGTGGGCTTCGGGCTGAAAAGTGACGGTGAAATACTACTGATAAATTAAATCTATCAGGAAGTTATTGGTTCTGATTGTGTTGAAACTAAAAGCTCATTAAGCCCTTGAGTCCAAGAGTAATAAAAAAAATGGGATAATCACCAGGACTGATGAGAAGTTGGTTTTACTCAGCCGATTAATCTGAGCAAGGAGCTGATAGTGTGTAATCAGGGTGTGATACTGATCCAGGGAGTGTTCATGTTTTTTTTATAGAACACAAGGTGGATAATAGGGCTATGATAAAGAGTATACTGAGAATCAGTTGGGCTGTAAAGGTGGTTCTCGAGCTGAGCTTTTGCAAAGATAAAAAGGTCAGGGAGTGATATGGTTGAATCACAGGTGAGTCTGTTATGACTCAGGGTGTCGTATCATGGAATGATAAGAATGGTTGTGGTTTCGATAGTTTGGTGTCTAATAAACATCAGGGAATTGTGAGACTCAGGGCCTATATGGTTTTCGAGTTGAGTTCATTCTAGGTCGAACAATGATCTTCAGGGAGTCATAACAATCAGGCTAAGCCTAATGGTGTCTATTAGAAGAGTGTAGCGGAAGCGCGGTGGGCCCATAATAGGTCGTAGCATCAGGGGTTGATTAATGTTGCAACTCAAAAATGTTGTAATTTTTATAATACTGAAAATTATAACTTGTGTATATTGAGTAAGTAAAGTGAAAAAAAAGAGTGGACATGATGTATCTAAAGTGACCCAGGTCCCTCTTAGCATTAAAGTGAATCAAGTCACTGAACCCTTGTCCCTGAACCAGGTAACTGAACCTAGATGTTTGAACCACCTGACCTTGAATCCCTAAAACTGCCCTAGTCACTGAAGTGGCTGTCCCTGAACCCAAGTCACTAATGACCTCTAAACCATACACCCTGAACCAGTCATTAAACCCCCTGAACCCTAACCCCTGAACCTACCAACTAAACCTTTGTCCCTGAACCCCAGGTCACCGAACCACAAAAAAAAAAAAAAAAAAAAAAAAAAAAAAAAAAAAAAAAAGGAATGGTGGACCCTGATGTATCAAAATTGAACCAAGTCCCTGAACCTGGTCAGTGAACCTTCTTCCTTGAACCCATGTCCCTGAACCCTCAGTTCCTCATTTAAACCCAATCACCTTTGGCTATTTGTATGTTCAAATAGGGGGAGACTGTTGGGTCAATATTTTACCCAAATATTACCCACAAATATTTGAACATAAAATAGCCAAATCACTCACAGAATAAAATAGTAAATTGCTATTTCAGTGAGTGACATTTAACCTTTAACACAAATAAGTCACTAAGTGCATAGTCACTCAGTGAGTTACCTTCAGGATGTTCAGACCGGGACTAAAAAGAAAGACTCAATCATTCAGTGAGGCGGTACTCAGTGAATGATCCCTGAGCCAAAGAAGAAGGTAATGGAGTTAGTGAGTGATGACAATAACTCACTAACTCCCTGAAGCTATCTCTACAACATACTGATAATTATATGCAGGAACTTCCAAAAGGAGAAGTCAAACCAAGTACAAGTAATTGCAAAAGATGTTGGAATATTTTCTATGACACCTCAAAAGGATGTTTGTTCTATTCCAAAAGAAGATGAGGAAGGGGACCGCAAAGAAGTGGATGACAACTCATCATCACATGTTGGCTTTGTACTTTGTACCTATATATATGTTTTGTATGTTACAAGGGATAGTTGAGAATTCTAAAATGTAATACTTAGTATTAGTTGATAGGATTCCCCTCTCATTGAATCTCAAGCTTAGCTTAGATCAATGAGAGTTCATTGTCATTCTAATGGGGATAATATACCAAAACTATCCCCATCAAGAAGCTGAAGATGTTATCATGTAGTCTAGTTGGTATTGAGTAATCTTGTAAACTTTTATTCATTATTCTTAATGAAGTTATTATTTATGTTTATCAAGATTTTACTCAATTTCATGGACCAACAGAGGTTGCAATCCACACATCAAATGTCGAGTCCTAATTCAAGCTAGAACCAATCTATACCAAGGCCAACGTGGCCACACGAACAAGAACTATTGTCCCACTTAGATTGACACACTATCTAAGTCTTCACACGGACGATCACCTTGTCCAATCCATCACACGAACGAGCACTCCCGTTCACTTGTATCTTCCCTCAATTCGAGCCTTCACACACGGACTTCACTAAGTCCCAATCTTCACAATAGAACTACACTAAGTCCTAGTCTTCACTTCTTGGACTCACACCAAGTCCAAGTCTTCACACACCTAGACACCAACTTATACAAAGTCCTAGTCTAGATACAAAACTTCACGGACTTACACGTTGTCCATTTTTAACCTAACAAACCTAACCACGACTCACACACAATTCGGATCTATTAATATACAAGAATAAAGTTTAAAGGAAGAAGAGAATCGTAACACTAGTTACGTTTGTGTGTGGACTCAATAACACTTCAATTCCTGGCGACTTCGAGTGTTCTTATCTTGCACTTGAGAAAGAGGATGACGGGATCACTTATAAACACATACCAAAGAGTTATAGTGATCAAAGAAGAGAAAGAAAAGAACAAGAAATTTTTGTGCAAAGAGGATTGATTTTCTGAAAGGAAAATTCAGTATTAATAACCACTAGGAGGAGCGGGGCGACAGTCCCTTAAACCTTGGACGATCCTTTATCAATAAGGGACCGTCACATAGATAAGGGACCTCCCTGACAGCTTTTGTCCTTTAGTGGTGAAATGTTATCTGATTTAGGCGGGAAATTAGGCCATTTTTCATATTTGAAATTTTAATTGAATTTCTTTAATAAAACATTTTCTTTTGTAAAAATGTTTTGTCACATAAAATATGAAGTTTAGAAAAATAAATTCTTTAATCACTTTAACGAAGTTGGTATGCTATGTTTGTACATACCTGAAGTGATGTGGACTTGAGTCATCGAGAGACATTGATGTGTTAACGAGTAACTAGTGCACTTTACGTTATGTATTACAAGTTATGTGTTTGTCATCATTAAAACATGAAGACACTGTATAGATAACCATCGTAACGTTTGCACTAACAATCTCCCCCTTTTGATGATGACAAATATGTAAATCGTAACTCATATTAAAGTGTAGAAGTTACTAGTTTACAAACTCTCTACCCCTTTTGTCGAAGCAAAAAGGTGTCGCCAATGTAGAGGTAGAAAGAAGATCGACATGAGCTTGAGAGGTAGAATTGAGAAGATGACCCAAGAAGAGGACGACTTGTGAGGACAACTTGAGAAGAAAACTTGAGCATATAGAATGAAAGATGATCCCCGAATGTATTAGACTATCCTGACTCCCATCATTAAAAGAATTGAGCGTGCATCATCCTAATGAAGCCTTGCTCCTATCACCATGGTTTAGCCAACTCCGAACCATGTACCCAACTACTTCCGAGCTCCCCTAGCTCATTGCATCCTCATTGACATTAGCATATCCATGAATCAAATATGTTGCAAATGCTTAACCTACATCAAGGGTTAGTTTCAAGCAATAAAGTATGTAGATGCATAAAGATTTGCAACTGAGTTTGACACTTGCAAATGCTCCCCCTTGGTGTATGCTCAAAACTAGTTTTGGCTACGAAAGAATCGAGCGATGAAGTAATGCTACAAAACCAAGTTAGTAGATGTAGAACCGAAAATATAGATGATTCATGTGGTTTGGGAGGTCAAGGTTGATCAAAGAATATGAAATCCATGACTAGTTTTAGAGAGAGAAAGTAGATAGAGAGGGAGAGGTGAACAAAGATAAGATTTTATTATGAAAGATGGTTACACACTCACACCTCTCAAGAGAAGACTTGAGGGGTATATAGGGCAAACATAAGACAACTATTACAATATGACATTAGTAGTCCCTGCATTATATGCATATTAGTTGTCTACTCTAATTCACGTAAATATCGCTCAGCTTCATTTCTAACAATCTCCCTCCAGCTGGAGATATACGTGAATTGGTTACAATGATTCTTAACAAGTAAAATAAAACAATCAAAGTAAGCACAACAATGTTGAGGAAGACTTCATAGCTCTTTATCTTCATAAATATCCCCAGCAATCTTTCTTTACTTGCAGGCGAATCACGTACTAATCTAATTGGGTTATTACTCCCTCCCAATTAGTAAGCCCTTTTCTTTTACATGCTCCCTCCCAAATTGACAACCCGTTTGATATAACTTTGATGCTTGTAGAAGAAGTTTCTCTGAATTCTGCCCAATTGTCTTCAGTCTCTTATCTTGTCATGCACAGCGGAAAATGGATAATAGACTGATAAACTGTAACTTCTTCACAGGTTTGTTTGGGGAGCATCATATCGACATATTCAACTCACTTAGAATGCTTCCAGATCTTCAATAAATGCCCTGATGTACACATTTCTCCCTCCAGGATGATGACGATCTTTCGGAATCATCATAAATATGTGTACATAGACATAGCAACTGGAAGCAACTTGCAAATTAATACCCCATGAGTTGATGTCGGCAACTACTCTCTCTACAATTCTCCTCAGATCAACCTCTTATCAAACCTCTTTTCACTTCCACTGGCTAATAGTAAGTGACCACGTATGGAAATAACCCGATATGACAAACTTGAGAATGAAGTAAGATTCCCAGACTTGTGACTTACGCTTGTACTAATGTGTTATTAAGAACCTATTGAGAACAATAACGTCACTCCTTACAATATAGGTAGTGGCATATACCCAACCATCCATCCTTTATTGTATATCCGCCTCTTGAACAATCCACAACCTTTTGTGACACTGAGCACTACAACGTAACTCCTTAAAGTGATAGTTATTGTGAGCATTAAGAACCAACTTATGCGTTTAAAGATCTTACATATAGCTAGATGTCCAAGTCTTAATCACTATTCTATAAATGCTCAAACAAGGATCTTTAAAAGTCTTGCATCCAACCAACCCCTAGACCTAGAGATGCTAATTACACGCACCTGTGAAACGTCACTTCAAGCTCAAATAAATAATAAACAAATAATCCCTGTAGTCACATTTAGATAACTTCAAAATTTAGCCATGAAAGTAGTATCCCCGTGAATATATATAACACCAAAATACCACTCATTTATCAAGATAAAAATATGTATCCTAAATTTTGTTAACAAAAATTCGGATGACAAATTTTAAAAATCCACTTCAGCCCAAAAAATAATTGGATCCAAAATCCACGATAGCCCAAAATCCAAAATCTTATGATATACTTGTACAGCCCATTATATTTCTGAAGCCCAAAATCCAAAATCCTGTAGACCCGGTTCAATCAAGTAAACAAACCTGATCCAAATCACCACAAATGATATACGTTTATAAGTTTTATACCCTAAAACTTCTCATTACCTAAACACACAGCTTTTTATTCTCCGCCTACCACACTACTACTCATCTCATCAAACATCTCTCAAATCTTTTCAATATTATTCAACAAGTGAAAACCATTGATTAGTTCTAACAACCCACGACTAAACCATAAACAATCTGAGCTTCTTGTTCCTGTTGAAATTCGAGCC